>CAWUHX010000112.1:101271-511438 GCA_963922205.1 Romanomermis culicivorax | reverse complement strand
CGGCAATGTATAGCTAAATGTTTTAACAATCAGTTTTGACAAAACTAGCCACCCAGTGATCAATTCTTAGGACTTCAGGTAGGGGTAATAGCCCCCTCATACCCCTCCCTATGGGACAGTCTGGACACTTTTGAACAAAATAAAAATGAAATTATCATGTTGAACATAATTCTTTTTTCTGTACTGTTAGCCAGTTTTCCAATCAAACTGGCCCTGATTCAATTTTTGATCTGGGGCTACTTTCACAATTCACAAGTACGGTGGTTGAGTCGTACCTCTCACATGCCAAGTGGTGTCAAGCTGTTATGTTTATATCTCTGCTGAAGTCCGAGGATGTCAGCAATATGACTCAAGTCCTATTTGCTTGTACTCAATCGACTACTGTAGGTCACTCAAAGGAGCTTCCTATTAGCAGTCAACTAAACACAGTGCAATAGTTCTCAAGCAGAAATAAACACAACCTTCAGTCACTAATAAGTAACTGGAAACTCTAACTTTTGCAATCGAAGGGCACTCAGGGTCTCCCCAGATGCCTCCTAAAGGTTTACACAAATACACAAACCTCACTATAGTAATATCCAAAGGAGCTGGGGCTTTACCTTGGCTTGGCTCCCGTGTAATGCGGCTCCCCCTTCCGCTCAATGCGCAAGTAATAATATAATAAATAATAAATAATAATAATATTACTATCAATATGTAAATTTGGGTGTCGGGCTGTCGACGCTTGCCTTTACTAGGCGAAACAAAACAATACAATATAAACGGACGCGACTCACCCACGACACACCAAAATTACGAGAATATGAAAGAATGACCAACATTTCTCCTTTTTTGGTGGAATCGTAACTTTGTCGATTCACCAATTTTGCATAGATGTGGGATTGCTACTGCCGTAAGCACATCCCCAACAAAGCACAAATACAATTAGTCGAAATCACAGTTTTATGGCGCCTAGTGCAGGAATATATGTTGTAATTCTTGGGATTGGAAAATACACTGTTTTTTCGAAATTATGCTTATTTGGCAAAAATGTTTAAAAAAGCTGAAAATGTTAATTATCGACGCACAAAAAACAATATTGGTGCATTTTCTAACGCGAGCATCTGAAATTGGCCAACGAAGTGTGAAATAGTGAGTTGTTTTTCGAACATTTCTCTACACCTACTCTGGTTGTTAGTGCATGAATTGTGAAATTTCTATATAGCTGATTGGCTTGGGTACATGAAAACAATTATCTATGTGACCATTGGAAATCTGCACAATGAAGTATCACTGAACCGCTACATTTTGGTGCAAGCAAAACCTTTATAGAGGTGCCCTGAACTCTTCTAAAGGTTCAGTGGTACCTATAAATAGAAGTTGCAAGAGAAAACGCTATTCAATTAGTTCAGTTCATTATTATTTTCTGTGGTGCAGTGTGTGTCAGTTCTGTGGTGCAGAGTTTGGTACAGGTCAATTTTTACGCCACTGAATGAATAGAAAGGCTGAGATGCGTTTGGTCTAGCCCCTTGTCTGGTGCCAAGAACTAGTCCTTCTGGTAGTTGCCAGTTGAGCTATTTTCCATGTATATGATACTTTGACCATTTTTTCTAGTGGTTACTTCATGTGATCGTCAAGAATCTAATGTTTCCGTCATGTGAACAAAATATTCGCATTCGAGACATATAAAACACAAAAAGCGAAAAACTATATAAGTAATCTGCTTCGTTGGTAATATATATGGAATAGTTAATCCTGAACCTGTTGAAAAAGAACTATTCTAGGAGTGTTTTGTGCAAGTGAACAAGCAAGTAATCCTGAACTCTTGACCTTCTAATACAGTGCAAAATAGCACTGTTGAACTTCTAGGTTGCTGCTGGCAGAACTTGATGAACAGAAAGATCGCCACCATTTGTAATGTGTGCTCTGTTAAATTTTTCCATGACTCGTTTCACGATTTTCAAGCTTCGCTGTACACCCACCGAATGATAAAAATCGTATGCTTGATGAGAAACTGTTTTTGACTAGGCAGTTCTTTATTTCTAAGCAGATTGCAATTCGTGTTCAATCATTTTCGAGACTCCAGCAGAAGTCCAAAGACCTAATAGGGGCGAAGACTTTGCGAGTTATAGTCACAGTAGTAGAAACGTTATATTAAAGTCTAGCTTTTAGAAATAGACTGGCGTTGTATATATTGCAACGAAACTAATGAGGATTAGATTAAAATCACATTCCTTAACCACAAATCAATTGAAAGAATCCAATTGTAATGGTAAACAATTGTAAGCTTTCAAATTTCATTCTTAGCCGGACCGACTGCAAGTGACCAGTCGTAGTTTGATCGCAGTTCAGAGGGATTTACCCGAATCTGATGCGTACGTACTTCTAATCAACCCATTATGGATGACGGAACTCATATTTTGATGAAACATTGGGTGCAACGCGAGAATTATATTGTATCATAATAGAACCGGGTGCTGAATAACCAACATAATGATAAAATGTTATTCAGCGCCCGGCGCTGCATAAAAAAATTAACATGCTTGGTTATTCAGCGCCGGGCGCTGAATAAAAAAAATCAAGACGGAAGGATATTCAGCGCCAGGCGCTGAATAACCACTGCCAATCGCAGAGAATATTCTGAATTTCTTTTCACTCATCAGTCTTGACAGCCTATAAAGTTTGCTGCAACAATACCAATACACTGTTCGTAGAGAAATCGTTCGCGTTCGGGTCAAATATATGAATAGGAAATATATCCATTGACTAGGCGCGGCGCGAAGCGCCGAAATTTTGTTGCATTTTCAGCCCCTAAAACGTCTATTTAATGTTTGACCAGCCAAAATTTTTGTGCCAATTGGCACAAACGCTCAGCGTTTTTTTGTGCACGGACATTTGTGCCAATTGGCACTAGAGGCCAAAAAAATTTGTGCCAATGGCACAAAAAATTTTTTTCTACTAACCTGAAAACTGTGGAAAAGTTTTAGGCCAAAAATTTTGATCGAAAGTTAACGTTTTACACATTACTTTTTTGTAAAAATCGTGCCCTACCTATTTTTCAGCCAACCATGTCAGTTAGATAAGAAAAAACTGTGCGGGAAAATAGTTCACGATGACTCAAAAAGGAATGTATGCTGAGAAAATTTAAATAACTCTAGAAATGTTCAGGAAATTCAAACTGATTCAATTTTTGGCTACGAATATGAATATCTTTCGGTAAGATATATTTAACAACAATGTTAAGACTATTAGAAAAAATAAAGTCGAAAATTGTGTAAATTTTCGATCGAAACATTGTACGATTACCAACGATATCGATTTTTCTATTATTCAATATGAATCAATCAAACACAAAAAGTGAGAATTCCAGTTTTAAATCCGAATTTGACTGAATGAACAGAGAATATTCAGAATTTCTTTTCATCCATCAGTCGTTGACATTGACAGCCTATACAGTTTGCTGAAACGATACTAATACACTGTTCGAAGAGGAATCGTTCGCGCTCGAGTCAAATATACAAATAGAAAATATTCGTTGACTCGGCGCGAAGCGCCGAAAATTTTTTACATTTTCAGCCCCTAAGACGTCTAAAAATCAAGGAAATTTGATGTTTGACCAGCCAAAAATTTTGTGCCAATTGGCACAAACGCTCAAAATTTTTTGTGCAATTCCAAATTTTTTTGTGCCAATGTTTTTGCACAAAAAAATAACACTGCCTCGAAAATTTTTTCCAGAATCCAGATTTTTTTCCACATTATAGTGCAAATGTGGAAAAAAAACAGTGGGCACGCGCCGAAATTTTTTTGAATTTTTAGCCCCTAAAACGTCTAAAACAGTGGTTTTTTTGTGCCAAAACATGGTTTTTGGCACAAAAAAAATTGGAATGGCACAAAAAATTTTGAGCGTTTGTGCCAATTGGCACAAAATTTTTGGCTGGCCAAACATTAAATTTCCTCGATTTTTTGACGTTTTAGGAGTTGAAAACGCAAAATTTTTTCGGCACTTCGCGCCGAGCCAATCAATATAATATTTCCTATTCGTATATTTGACCCAAACGCGAACGATTTCTCTTCGAACAGTGTATTAGTATCGTTGCAGCAAACTTTATAGGCTGTCAAATGACTGATGAATGGAAAGAAATTCTGAATATTCTCTGTCCATTCAGTCAGATCAGATTCAGATTTAAAACTGAAATTCTTACTTTTTGTGTTTGATTGATTCAAATACAAAAATCAATATCGTTGGTAATGGTACAATGTTTCGTTCGACCGAAAATTCATACAATTTTTGACTTTATTTTCTCTAGTCTTAACATTGTTGTTAAATAATATATAGATATTCGTTTTTCTTATCTCACTGACATGGTTAGCTGAAAATAGGTTGAGCACGATTTTTACAAAAAATTAAGATGCGTTAAGCATTTACTTTTTATCAAACTTTTGGCCTAAAACTTTTTCCCAGTTTTCAGTATGTTTCTAGTATGAAAAAAGTTTTTTGTGCCATTGGCACAAATTTTTTTGGTCTCTTGTGCCAATTGGCACACATGTCCGTGCACAAAAAAAAACGCTGTTTCGAGGTCTTTCCAAAAATGTGGAAGAAAAATTTGCGCTTTTCATATTAAAAAGATGCATTTTGATGCATTTTAGGAGGTCCAAATCTCAACTTCAATAATCGTCATTATTTATTAAGTAGCTCAGGCGCGGCTTTTATCATGTCTACCTTCACTCACCATTTAATCTTTAATAGTTTTCGTCATCTTAAACGTATTATCTCATGTTTTAATTGGTAATCTTTAATGAGCTTCTAGGGTAAATGTTAACCTACCCATGTCCATAAGATAACCAGGATCAGCTAAACAAGAGAACAGATACCATCGATAAATTTGTCATAATCTTATTTACATTTCGAATTAAATTGTTCTTGGGGTTGTTAAATTAGTAGTCCACCCTATTGATCATATTTTATACTGTAGAGTAAAATATCCAGTGCAGGATGTTCACAAGATGTACGTTTTAATTATGTGTGTGCTTCTCCAGTGAAATATGAAAAATAACCATAAACGTGCTTGAGAGAATTAAAGTTTATCAGTAGACAAAGCTAGATGGACTGGCCATTCCAGAAAATAAAAAAAATAAAAAAGAGTCTGGATAGCATGGGAAAAAAATTTCAAAAAGTGAGAGTAGATCAACTTTTCTGTGTTCTCCAATGTTTGCTCGGAAAGTGAATCATCTGAATCTGAAATTCATTAGGTCATATTTGTTTTTGTAGGATCATGCACGATAATCATTTTTTTATCGCCATTTTCCACCATACTGTTGCTCCTAAACCAGACTACAGTACAATGCAGTATAAAAAGCAGCTGTGTTTTTCTTGGAATAATTATGGTGTTGGGCAGCTTAATCATCTGTTGACGATGAAGGTCAATGAGTTTACTTTTGATTTTTCAAAAAGCTCTTATTCGTATAACCTCAGATGACTTGTCATGACGGAACTGATTGCCGACACGGCTCGTGAATGGTTTTGAAATGCCTGTCGACAACCCTGATAATCAAAAATGCTTGCTTTATAACTTTTGCATAGCATATTGTTGACATGGTTTCCCGAATATTAGATACAAAGTACATTTTTATGAGATCCACTATGCAGTTTTCGGGAAGCTATAATCAAGAAAACACAAAAGCAAATTATACCAACAATAATAACTTCCCCATAAATATTTTAAAGTATCGTGAAGTAATCAAATTGACCAGAAATACGTATTAATTCTTGTAAACAAAACATTGTTTGGTAAGTTAGGTGTCCAAAAACCTCGATAACTTTTCGACCAAAATACACTGCATTGTATATTTAGTTCAGAAATGTATTTTTTGATTGTCCTACAACGTTATAGAAGCCATTTTTCAATTCTAACGTTTCGTATTCAGTAAACATAGCAAAACGATCAAAATTGAACATTTTTTGCTATCATTGAGAATTTATCGTTATGTATGTCCGAAATGCAAAAAACTCTCTATAGCACTTTTCTAGATTTTCTTGACATCCATTTAATACTATCCGTGACTTGCAATATTCCTTTTTGACGAAGTTATCGAGGTTTGAAAGTATCCTACTTTATTTACATGCAAAACCTAGCATTTTTGATCGACTGACGCCTGAAATTGGTTTACTGTACTCCATAATTTCCTCCCTTAAAGTTGCGTTTGAAAAACCGCGGAATATTTGCTTGTCTTTGCTTGCTGCGTCGCTGAATTCCTCTAAAACAGTAAATATTTAGTACTGTTTCGCTCGCCATTCTCTGCTGTGTCTAATTCTGTATTTTTCATCTTATGAGCTTTCATCGTCGCTGAGAAATTGAGGTTATAATCGGCACGCTGCCTTTATCCGCTAAAAGCACGTGAGCCGGCGCATATGTTATAACATATGAATTGTGATACAAAAAATGCATCTTGGTGTTTTATCTGTTTGCCATAGGTTTGCAGTAGGTATCTCACTCACGGCACCGGATGAAGTATAGAAGCGAAAATTTGCAACCGACGACGGCCCTTCGCCGGTCGGCGAGATATAGCAGGGGCCTTAGACGTTTAAAACCAAATTCTCTGAGTTTTGAAGAGAAAATGAAAAGATTGGTAAGTATGAGTGACTTGTTCGGCGCCTAGCGCCGAAAATTTTTCTAGGCTTTCGATATTCTAGAACGCTGGAAAATAAACCTATTCAATTTTTATTTCCTAGACAGAAGGTTTAATTTTTCAGGGAATACAATGAATTTTAAGTCGGGCAGACTAAAATTAAAAAACTAGAGGAAAGCAAAGAAGAACTTCGATTCTTCAAACAGCAAGAATTTCTACTTGAACTCAAAATGTTTGAATCACACAAATGTCAAAATTTTTTTTTCGAATAAGAAGAGTAGAATGTTACGAAAACTACTTTCATGAATCTTTTGAATTGATTTTACGTAATATGTCCAGAAAAAAATCCGGATCTTTTTGGAATATCAAGATAAAATATTAGAGATGTACCTATCGGGCACCCGGACCCGAAATGAGACCGGAAATTACCCGACCACTTTGTTGGACCGCGACCCGATATACCCCCAAAATGCAGAAAAAAACATTCGTGGCCACATTATAAACGTTTTCTAAAATGTGGAAAATTTTTAAAAAATGAGGAAAAAATGTTGGGTTCGGTTCTCATTCAGAAAAATTTTTTTTTTTGAGGAAAAAAGCGATGTTCCTAGAATGTCTTATCTCTTTGTTTAATCTATATAATGGTTGATATTACGTCCTAGAGTTTTCGAAAATCGAGATTGTAACGATTATTTTTTCAAAATCTTCCTAATGATCTTCAAAAGTTTTTGAAGTTCGCGAACCTCATAATTTTTCTGCGTATAGCAAATGATTAAAACAGTTTGGAACAGTGATTTAAATTATTGGTGGTTCACGTAAATTCATCAGCAGAGCAATTAAAATTCGTTAACAGCGTTGCTATAATAATAATGAAATAAAAAATGTTCCGGTTAATTAACTCAGCAGAGAAGCAACTAATTTCAACGTACGATAGTGAATTTTGCATGCATACATAATTATCTTGTTTTCAACATAGCTTTGCGATATTTGAACGCCATTCGCGTTTTTTTTTCATTTCGATATCATGATTTACCGGTGCGAAAAATTTCGAATCCCGGTTACAAAGTTACAAAACTTTTCCGAGCGGGTTTTCTCATTTGGCATAAGTTAGATACGCCTTACTGAACTCTATCACACGAAACTGAGAATTTCTGGTCGGAAAAAGAATGCCGATTTTAAATCTACATTTGTTTTCTTCCGATGTCTAGTATTTTTAGAGCTGATGTCTTCCGGAAAAATAAACCATAAATCGACGTGGGCTGAACAATCCAAATTTTACGTTGCTGTAGCCTGATTTTTGAACTTTAGTTGCACGCTTATAATATGATTTTCACATTTCGTTCTAGTACGAAAAATAATCAAATTTTGTGCAAAATTACACTGCTTATCGAGGGAACAAATGTTGACAGGATTCATTTTCTAGCATTAAAATACCAAAATCTGTAGAAAAATTTCGGCGCCTCGTGTCTGAATTTTTTTCAACCATTTTTGTCCTAATTGATTAAAAACCGTTAACTTCAAGCTGATTTTCTATCTGGTTAGCTGATCGAAAACATCATCTCATTGCTCTAATCTGAACATTATTATGTACTGAAAACTTAATTTTTCACGTTATAAGTCTTGGAAAGATTCGTTTTCCAATATTATAGAGTGTGAAACTCCGAAAATTTTTCCGGCGCTTGGCGCCGAAATCGAACAGTTCGTATTCATGTCAGCATTGAGATTTCTAGGCAATTTAGCATTTTTTGCTTCAATTTTTTTTGTTGCTTAGTTATTATAACTTTTGGTATATTGTTTTTATTATCTGACCTAAAACTCACTAATATTTTTCGTGATTATTTTGGTAAATTTCTTACTGCCGAAGCATCCAATAAGCTCAAAAAACATAATTGATGGTACGCAGCCTGTAAGCTGGGAGTCCCCCGGAATGTTTCTAGTCTTAAAAAAGGAAAGTTAAAAAACCTTTGATTTTTTATTTAAGAGAAAGTCATGTCAGAAATGCCAATTTTACAGTAAATTGAGGGAGAAAAAATGCGGGCCTTCCTACCCGAAAAAAATTCCTGCTACAGGCCTGAGTAAGTGTGCGTGTTTTTTTATTAGTACTCAATGCATATTTTGTGACCGAAAAATTTTGGAGTTTTTTTGGGTTTTCATAGGGCAAGGCTGGCAAGAGTGAGCACTGCTTTTTGTCGCTAAATCGGTGTTTTTGGCGGAAAAATATGGGAATGCGAAACAAATTTTGGCGTCTTTCGCCGACGAGTGAAATTTGTTAATAGGTATGCCCCAGGCACCTGCACCAGCGCAGGTGCCATGGTGTCTGGCACAGGTAGGTGCCATCAAATTTTTCATTGGTGATTACTTTCAATTTTATATACATTTTGATTAGCACAATGCATATACAAAAAAAATTACCAAATAATGTCATAATGGAAAATAGAAATACGTTGAAATTATTGATCGACTTTCAAAATTCTCGATTTTTTGGACAGATATACTAGAATTTCAAATTTTTCCGACAACCTTGTTCTAGCATCTAAGCGCATGGCACCACTCATGCTAAGTAAACGTTCGCTTGATACACTTGTAGGTGGAACACATAAGAATTGTAGAGCTATGTTTGAAAGCGAACAATATTCGTTCTTCTTGATTTTCGAATAATCCAATGAATCCTCGACTTTTATAGTTTTATCGTCTTTATAGTTTCAGAACTATTGCGGCCAACATTCCAAGTTTTTACAAAACTAGCTTCTGTGTTCGTTTGACCTCGCCTCATTTTTAACTTTTCCTGCTGCTTTCTGCTGGACCAAATATTCATGTGAAACAGTGGATGGGTTGCCAAGTACTTCTTCAACCCACTGTGCCTGAAGCGGTGCTAGTCTTGACCAGACCACCATAACTAATTTTTTAAACCATCCATAGTTGCATACTTACATATGACGGAGCTCCGAGGTCTGGGAGGGGGGGTTGGACAACGTTTTTGGGCTGGGGGTCAGTAATTCCCAAAATTTTGTGGGAAGGGGTCTCTGAAGGGAAAAAAATTCGATTTTTCACGAAAAAAGTCCGAAAAACAGTTCAAAAAATAGTAATTTTTGTCTAAAAATGATAAAAAATGTATTTATGGCGCGAAGCGCCGAGAAAATTGACGTTTTTGACCATTTTTTGTTCAAAAATTGACATTTTTCCGACCAAAAGTATGGGGTTCCCTAGGGCTACCCTATGGCTAGCCATAGGATTGGAAAATCCTGGGGCGGTCACCCAATGGCTAACCATATGGTCAACGATTTCTGGGGGGGTTCCCATGGCACACCCCCCCCCCCCAATTACATGTATGGTTTTGGTTGGACGACCTTTTTGGGCCGGGAGTCAGAAATTTCCAAAATTTTGGGGGGAGAGGTCTCTCAAGGAAAAAAATCGATTTTTTTCGCAAAAAAGTTCGAAAAATTGTTCAAAAAATATTAACCTTTTTCTAAAAAGACCGAAAAAATGTATTCGCGAAGCGCCGAGATAATTCACATTTTCGACCATTTTTTGTTCAAAAATTGACATTTTTCATCAAAAAATTAACATTTTTCAGTATTTTTCCGGCCGAAAGTATGGGGGCTCCTACGGCCACCATATGGCTAGCCATAGGATTGAAAAATGCTGGGAAGTGGTTGCCCAATGGCTAGCCATATGGTCAACTATTTCTGTTTGGGGATTCCCAGAGCACTTCCCCTTAATTACATGTATGGTTGCATATTGCCTTCATTCCATTGGTCATCGAGATCGTAAAAAAGTTCCATATAACAGCAGAATGATTAGAAGTAGCCATTCTTCAGAATTTATAATTAAACCAAATTGAAGAAAAAAATTAACGTTATATACTATATAGAACTCCTTTATTAGTAGATTACATTGATGACGAATTGAAAAAGACACATAATTCATAATAAATAGGTAAAAAAACCATGTATAGTTGGCACCGACGCAGGTGGTTAGGCACCGGAACATCCCAAGTTGCTAATACTTTGTTTTTTCAGACGTAATTTAACATCCGATATCTGACATAAACCACTTATTTTTTACGTTTAAATTCGCGCGAATATGGTCGTTAATTTAGACATGGCGGCTCCATCAACCACAAAATTTAGCGACAATTACGATTTGAAAGACGAACTCGGGAAGTGAGTTTTTTCTTTTTTTAATGAAGAATAGTTTCAACAGCTGGAAACTCTCGAAAACATCCAGCCAGTTTTTGAGTGATAATATAAATTATGCTGATTCCAAGATAATATTCTCTCTTCATAGTTCATGAAAAAATGCCACTTTCTACTTGGCTAAAAGATTTTGATTATTTTTGTAAAGGAGAAATTATATCGTCACTCTCAAACGTGATATGTTTTCGCTGCGGACATAAACAATAATTTCTAGGCTTGGGATGGGATTAAGCTTTTGCATCACTGTATTAGGGGCTGTCTGATTAAATTTTTCGTCTTCAGAACATAGAGAATTATTAGGAAGCAATTTTCTGATCAATGAATCATATATTTTCCATAAGAACGAAGGTCTCAATAGCCAGCCACTGAACCTTTTCTTTCTGCTTCAGCATTTTACAATACTTGACGAATTTCTGTGACGGGTGATAGTGCATATCATCAATGTTCTGGCCCTGAGGTGCACTGCCAATGCCAATTTAGTATTCCATTTTCTTGTTCAATACTGAATCCTCATCTGAAATATCCTGTTTTTCGTTATGGTTGATATAAAAAAAGAACCCAGAGCATTGCTCGTCAATTAATCACGGTCCGACTTATCAAAACACTCTAGGAAGCTTTAGTTTATCGACGTACAAATAAAGTTTTGAACGACATTTGTATTCACATTTTTTCAAACTGTTTCAACCTTAGCAACGCACAATTGTGACGTTATATGTATACCTTTCGTGATATTTATGCAAATGAAAAACTGCTGCTGCAAGCGTATTTCATATTATCATAAGGTAATCCTGCCACATCATAAGTTTAATTACGTTCGTCCAGTACATGAATGAATAGGAATATATATTGTATATTATTCAACCGATTATTTAGCTTTCTTTCAATTCCCAGCGAAAAATATTTTTTATCGATTTTTTATCTTCATCTGTTACGTCGGAACAAGGCATGCTTTCCTGCTGCAGCTTGCGGATGCTATATCCTCTGGTTATATATGTAATTTGATGCTTTTGCTTTGCACGGCTCGTTATTCTAACCTACTTTTTCACTCACTATTTCTCTCTTTTGTTTTTAACCATTATCCTTAATTGTATGGCTGCGTTATGAACATAAATTCTACGGCTAACGGAAAAATATAAAAACATATATCAAATGAAAAAACAACGTTTTCTTTTTAGCTGAACGATAAAGATTATCAACAGGCGTCAGACCAAGTTGACGTTTTAACAAAAAAGCAATTAACGTTTTCAGTTGATAGGACCAAATGATACAAATGTGAACATATTGAAGAGTTAGAGTCTCAAGTACGAGTAGATTGAATAGAAAAGATAGGACATCGCCAAGAAAAAAAATATAAAACGCCAAGCTTTATCGATTGTATTAGAAAAATCTTGATCGATTATTGAACGGACGGGCATCTTTTCTGTGGGAAAAATGTATGTATTGTTCACGATGCTTTTCACTTGAAGACAGCCTGATGTCACTAAGTTTTATGAGTTATAGGTCGCAATACTGATGGAAATCGATTTTGAAATGATCTATTCAAGTTCTTGTAATGTTGGATAAATATGCATTACTTACATTCACGAATTAGGTTCATGCGTATCTCGAACGGTCACTGATCCGTATATGATCGAATCCTTAGCTATTGAAATTCCCTCATCAAATTTAGTTATTGGAAAAAACGAACTCACGATCTATTGTCTTCCTAAACTTGTTCTTCAGGTTCAGGACTTTTCTGATATTTACAAGCTCAGTTCTGAAAAAATAGTACCTCGCAGCAGTGTTTTTCCGTACATACTAGACGGATTTTTTTCGGCTTTTACGGAAAACTTTTACCGAGTTTTCGGTACGGTCGGGTTTTATTATGTCAATGATTATTATGAGTAGGATGGTACGGAAATTTTTTCACAAGAATTCCGTCGGATCTACCGGTACGGAAAAAATCATGCCTCTTAGGCACGATCAAAATAGTGAGCTTTCGATCTTTGATTACGTAAACTTTGTCTATGGCAGAGCAGATTACTACAAAGTACTCGAAGCAAAAAATATGTATTCCGCGGGGCTGAAAAATGAATTTGTTTCGTGTTTTTTATAATCACAATTTTTGATTACAGCAGGATGGTGGTGAGCATGTGAGATAGTTAGTGTTTGTTGTGAAATCAAAGTGGTGACTTCAAATCACTTCCTAACCGTGTGATTAATCAAAGCGCGAACTATTTATTTTGGTAGACTATTAGTATTATCCGATCATGTGTTCAGATAAGCGTTCGTTGTCTGATTTCATAATTCCGGGCCCATAGTTGCAGCCGTACATGTAACGGGGCCCCGAGGTCTGGGGGGGTCGGGCGACTTTTTTTGGGCCGGGGGTCACAAATTTACAAAATTTTGGAGGACGTATCTCAAGGAGAAAAAAATCGATTTTTTCACGAAAAATAGTTGAAAAATAGTAATTTTTTATATAAAGGCGGAAAAAATGTATTCATGGCGCAAAGCGCCAAGAAAATCCACATTTTTTACCATTTTTTGTTTAAAAATTGACATTTTTCAGTATTTTTCCGACCAGAGTATGTAGTTCCCTACGGCTACCATATAGCTAGCTATTGGATTGGAAAATCCTGAAGGCGGTCACCCAATGGCTTGCCATTGGGTGACCGCCTTCAGGATTTTCCAATCGACGATTTCGACGATTTCTGGGGGTGGGTTCCCATAGCACTTCCCCCCCTATTACATGTATGGTTGCAGCATACTTGATGTAAATTATCTCTTCTGATCATTTTGACAATTTTTCCGGTTTAAAGTTTGGTGAAACCTTCCTGATGTTTCAATACATCCATGCACCGCACGTGAAATTGGCAAATTATTCCGATCGGCATATTTCTGTTTGTAAGCATACATGTAACGGAGCCCTGAGGTCTGGGGGGTTGGGCCACTTTTTTGGGGCTGGGGGTCAGTAATTCTCAAAATTTTGGGGGGAGGGGTCTCTGAAGGGAAACAAATTCGATTTTTTGATGAAAAAAGTCCGAAAAATGGTTCAATAAATAGTAATTTTTGTCTAAAAAATGATGAAAAAATGTATTTATGGCTCGAAGCGCCAAGAAAATTGATGTTTTTAACCATTTTTTGTTCAAAAATTGACGTTTTTCATCAAAAAATTAACATTTTTCAGTATTTTTCCGTCCAAAAGTATGGGGGTCCCTAGGGCTACCATATGGCTAGCCATTGGATTGGAAAATCCTGGGGGGCGGTCGCCCAATGGCTAGCCATATGGTCGACGATTTCTGGGGGGGTTCCCATAGCACTTCCCCCCAATCACACGTATGTTTGTCAGTGACCATTTTAAAAATCGAGGCGCATGCATTTTAAATTTGAACGAATAGTGTTGCTTTTATTTAATTAGCAGCTCTCATGACTGTAGCCAGGAATTTTTTTCCGAGGGGGTCACACATTTTTTTCACTCAATTTACTCTAAAATTGGGATTTCTGACTGGACTTTTTCTTGAAGATGAAAAAGAAAGGCACCTTTGCTTTATTGATACTTGAAAAATTTCGGGGGGCCATTGCCCCCCAACCATACCTGTAAGACCTCCGACCAGTTGGGGGGGGGCTAAAAAAAGTCGAAATTTTTCCCAAAAAACATACACTTTTTTGCAAATTTTTTAATTTTTTCCAAACTGGGGGGGGGTGGGTGACGTTGGGTACGTGGTTGGCCAAGTTGGGGGGGTCCCCCCTCCAACCCCTCCCCCAAGTACAGGTATGCCTCCAACCCCCCTAGCTACAGGCATGCTTTCGTGCTAATGCTTCTTTAATTAGAACCATACCTCGAGCATTCCTTCGGATCAAGTTTTTAGCCTTCTAATTTATGCATAGGTACGGTTCTAGTGAAGTAAAGAGGCTCAATCCAAGGTGCAATCACATATTTCTTTTCTTTCTTTCTATTCTCAGTCACACTCGAATTGGCGCGCCCCTGTGCACAGCTTCACCTATTATACTCCAAAAGAAGCTTTTCTCCGGCATAGATTCGTCGGAATAAAGCTGTTTAGCAGCAGTAGCAACCAGCAGCGAGTACCTGTTCTCTTTTACATATTAACCGGGTACCGGCTAACAACAAGTTAAAGTGATGCAAAAATCTATGGTGCATGACCCGCCGCCGTAGGAAAGAAGAAGCAGGAAAAAGTTCGCTCTCTAGCCGCCGCTGCTATTTCTGAGAAGGAAAGAAAATGAGAGAGCGGAAAAAAGGGTTGGCTCGGCTTACGCGCCTATATTGCATTGAAGTCAAATTAAGCGTAAACTCGACAAGGTTATTAGCTAGCTGTTGTACGGAAAGATTTGGAAATGTCGAGGAATCGCCGAACACGCTTTCAAGAGGCTAACATACGTGGCTGCACAAATCAATCTCTTTGGTTGCCCACTTTTCATATTAATGTAACACGGTACAGAAACCCCTTGAAGATGAAAAAGTGCCAAGAAAAATCGTCACCGTAGAAATACGGGAAAAGAATCGTGACGAGTGATTTATCGATTTGTTGCAGTTCAAGTGGAACTTTTACCTAGTAGAAAAGCGCATTTCTAACAAACTTTTGGATGATAGCAGAAAATCAACCGTTTCGGTTCTTCAGCGCAAAGTCTAGGATTATTTATGTTAGCTGGAAGTTTATATGACTTGCATTTTCAAGCTTAATTAAAAGAAGCCTAGCCAAATTAGATGAAAAAGTAATTGGGTGCATAAAAGAAAATGTCGGGGTGAGTATTGCGGCACAGTATTCGGCATCCAGCTTTGTTTCCAACTGTAAGCGTCGTGTTTAAAAAATTGAATTTATGCCCAAAAGTAATCAAAATTGACTAAAATCTGTAGCACTCAAAGTTCATAGTAGTACAGTAAATATTTTCGTATTTCTAGCACTTTTGTATAAAATCGTTAAAAATACTGTACTGTTACATTGTTTGATAGTTCATTTATTCCACCTATAGTGTCTTATATACTGCTAAGCGATAGATTAAAATTCAACTATGCCGAAAAAATTAGATCCGTTATCATACCTGTAAGACCTCCTACCAGTTGGAGGGGGTAGAAAAAATCGAAATTTTTCCCAAAAAAGGCCAAAAACATACACTTTTTTGCAAATTTTTTAATTTTTTCCGAACTGGGGGGGGTTGGGTGATGTTGGGTACATGGTTGGCCAAGTTGGGGGTGGTCCCCCCCCTAGCCCCCCCCCCCCCCCCCCCCAACTACAGGTATGTCCGTTATTCAAAACGGAGATCTGCAATTATACTCCATCTATAGTCTTGGAAAGGTCCTTGCCATCTTCAGATTCACAGCCTGCACGAACATTCTACTAGACTTTAGAATTTCATGTTCTCATGATCAGGCTTTTTTTAGTGATTTCAGGGACCTGGGCGCCTCAAAATTGAAAATGGTTCCTAAATTTTTAGCTCTAAGAGCCATTTTGGCTCCTAAAATTTTGATTTATATATTATACTTCAGTAAATCATAGTTATTTTTATTCAATTTTAGATTTAAAGACAATGTTCTACGGGTTTTAAAATCGGAAGACACTAAAAAATTTTCGGCTGCTTCGCGCCCACATTTCGCTCTATAATTCTTCGAATTGATCTGTCCACTGTTTTTCCACAAATCAAAGTTTTTCGGGAAAAAACTTTTTGAAAAAGCGAAAAAATATGAGGGGGGTTTGACATGCAAAAGACGAATTTTGGTGCATTCTAGAAGTCAAAATCTCAATTTTTCAACTTTTTTGTAACTATAATTGTGAAAATGAAGCCTAGTTTGAATTCTAAAGCATCACGGAAATGATTCTCAAAAATTTAGAGTTTCATTTGAATTTTTTCAAACTCATGAAAGTATGACTATATTTTTTGATTTGTAAAATAATAAAAACGTGTTCTTGATCAGAAAATTTGAACCTTATGTTTATTGATTAAGTTATCCTTGGATTGATTTTCCAGGGTTCCTGAATGCTAGAATTTGAAAAAAACTTTCGGTGCTGCGCGCCGGAAAGATAGGAAGCAACATAAGGCATAAGAACAGAAGCTGCATTTTTCAATGCTCCGTGCATTTTTCCAGAAGGACATGAACCCAGGTGCTATCCTGGAAAAAAAAGTTGCGCAAAAATACACGACATGTCGTGTTTTTTGCAAACAAAAAAATTTGCGCACATAAATTCTTTCAAAAACACTGATTGGAAATAAAGTTTGGAACAGTAATTTTTTTAAAACGGCTGATTAAATATCCATATAGTTTTCCACAGTGTCTTACAAGCCTATTTTTCGATATTCTCCAATTCAAGATTTTTTCTCCCAAAATTTAAATTTGGCCCTTAGAAATTTAGACCCAAGAGACATTTCGCATATGATTTTCAAACCAAAAAAGTCTACTAACGATCATGTTTCCTATCGAATATGCTTATTTTATCCCCGGCTTTATAAAATTATTCATTTCAGAGGCGCCTTTTCAATTGTTCGACGATGCGTTCAGAAGAATACCGGTTTAGAATTTGCCGCCAAAATAATCAACACAAAGAAATTATCTGCAAGAGGTATGACATTTTCTAAATTGGAGCAGCAAAGAGGCTTCTGGCGACCAAGAAATAAGATTGCGTCGTACTCTTGTAAGGTTCTTCAATGTCCTCAAGCATTGTTTTCCGAATTCGCGGAACAATTACACCATTCAGCACATCGATTTTTTAAATTAAAAATTGAGAAACTTAGTACAATGTTCATGACGACTGGCATCAGTTTTCCATGGAATGGTAAAATTTTCTAGCGTATATGCAAGCAATTGCGGTACATGTCTACATGTTACTTGAATATTTTAAAATTTCAATAACCAATTGAAAAGCTTTTACGTCGCGCCATATAACTATCTAATACATACAATTTTCCGATCGTACGTTAAACTTGCTTTATTTTGAGTTCAAAGTTGTGAGTTAATTCATCGAGCCAGAGTCTTCGACCTAAAATGTATCTCACTCCTTTTGGTTTTTGTTATAGATTTCCAAAAATTGGAACGTGAAGCTCGAATTTGCAGAAAATTACAGCATCCAAATATTGGTAAAAGTTTGAATGGATATGATAGTACTCTCTCATCGTCTTGAAAAGACGATTCACGTTTGTGTAATTTGACAAATTCACTTCCAACTTATCTATTCAAATCCTAATTCAATCGTTGTTATTGTACATCATACTTGTCTTCAGTTCGACTCCATGATAGTATTCAAGAAGAAGGCTTCAACTATATGATTTTCGATCTGTATGTCGCAAAATTTGATTTGCAGGAACTTTTAACATTAGTTGATTTTTTCAGAGTAACAGGTGGAGAATTATTCGAAGATATTGTCGCGAGGGAATTTTACAGTGAAGCAGATGCTAGGTTAGCAATTTTTCAGTCAAGAATTTTGTTGTAAGACGATAGTAATCCTAAAATGAGACTAATAATCAAAGATTGATAAATCCTTGTAGTTGACTCAGTCGAAACAACAAAAATTTATATGTTTGCAACATTCTTGAGTTTTTCGGAATCTGCTTTTAGAAACATTTTTGATATTGTCGCAGTACTTTTAAAGGAGCTCCGAGATCATACATGTAATTGGGGGGGAAGTGCTATGGGACCCCCCCCCCCCCCAGAAATCGTCGACCATATGGCTAGCCATTGGGCGACCGCCCCCCCCCCCCAGGATTTTCCAATCCTATGACTAGGCAAAAGGGAGCCCTAGAGACCCCCATACTTTTTGTCGGAAAAATACTGAAAAATGTTAATTTTTTGATGAAAAATGTCAGTTTTTGAACAAAAAATAGTCAAAAACATCAATATTCTCGGCGCTTCGCGCCATAAATACATTTTATCATCATTTTTAAGACAAAAATCACTATTTTTTGAACCATTTTTTGGACTTTTTTCGTCAAAAAATCGAATTTTTTTCCTTCAGAGACCCCTCCACCCAAAATTTTGGGAATTACTGACCCCCGGCCCCAAAAAAGTGGCCCAACCCCCCCCCCCAACCTCAGAGTTCCGTTACATGTATGTCCGAGATCTGGAGGTCGTAGGTTGCCTATAGGGGTTCGTTGAAAGAACTTTGAAATTTTTGTTTTAAAGTGCAGGAAAATGATTCATGAAACAGTTTTTTGTGTGAAAATATTTTAAAATTCGAATTTATGACGCATTATTGACAATTTTTCGGAAGGACCGTTTACTAGCATATGGGCATATTTCAGTTATCCAAAAGAATGATGTCTCATACCCTAGGCCCTTAAGATAATCATACGATTGACGAATCTTGGAGTGGTCACCACGATTTCTGTGGGGTTCCTGCTTCTCCGAAATCAATTATGGCACTATGACTTGAAATTTTGTAAACCAAAACGCTTTTTTTATTTTGTACGCAATCAAATGATTATTTTGGTACAGTCTTACTTTCAGGGTGGCCACCAACCAGGAAATAATCGGGCATTTATTCAGGAACCGGGAAATAACCGGAAGTTTTTTTAGGAACTGGGAAAACCAGGAATTTTGAAAAAAATCATACTTGAAATAATTTTGAAAGCTATTTCGAAATATTTGACTATAAGAAATTCAACATTTTTCGCCGCTTCGCGGTGTTCTGCAAATTACTAATATTATATTACTACTACATAGATTCTTTATGTCGGAAATATCTACTATTATGTGTAATTTCATATGTGGTATTCATCTAATGTGCTTACTGCCCAACCGCCAATTCATGAAATAAATATGGCACATGCACTGTCAAACAAGTTTGAAGACATGCTCGTCATTATTGAGTGGTGGTGCTGTAGATTGATACATAGGTCAAGTATATTTCGGTAAATCGCTGTCTTTTATGAAAAAAAAATTTTTTAATTTAAGAAGGGGCTCTTTCGCCGAATTACAAAAAAATTTGACGTTTTCTTGATCGAAACGATACATCCGTAGTGCAATTTAGAAAGTAAACTTCAACATTTTTATGCACTTCGTGTCGGAAATAATCACATTGATCATGTTTGCTATAATCCAGCTCGGGCGCGGTCTTTAGCATGACATGTCTGTTTAAATATTTTGTTTACTTATCAGTCAACTTTTAATAGTTTTCAAAATCTAAAATGTCTCATCACACTTCTGGAGAAGTAATCTTCGATATTTTGTTGGAATATTTGAATATCTGAACATCGTTCTAGACTGAAAAATTAAATTGTAATATTTGATAGGGTTGGGCCAGGTACGCGGATCCGCGGATATCCGCCCTAATTTCTGGATGATTGCAGTTTTCTATATCCCCATCCGATGAAACAAATTTTCCGTATCCGAAGATGAATTTTTTTTAATTTCCAATTTAGCAATAGGCAAATTATACTTGACGTTTGGACTATATCACTATTTAGACTAGCTCTGGTAGTATTGTAAATGTGAACTTTGATTAGTTTTGTATGTAAAAAACAGGTTACATCATTACATTGACTTTACAGATATAATTTCACTTCCTGAATGGAAAATAGTCCAAAACATTTTTTTATGCACAGCGCACTGTTCTTTTGGCTGTGCAAAAAAATATCTGAGCATTCTGCACGCAGCAGAAGTTTTTCATCTAGAATCTGTCAGTTTTCGGTGTTTCTTCTACTGAGAGGACCGATAAAATAATGCATTTTCCGGCTTTTTAGCATTTTAAAGTCTAAAATATTCTTGTCACAGATGTGGCCATTAATTTCACTTGCCTAATTGTGGCATTATCGAAAATAAACATATGTCTGAGCAGGCCTTCTTCCGCACTGTGCGAGTATTTTTGGCCGCGCGGAAAATTTTTTGATGCCATTTCGGTGTGATTTAGAAAGTCAAAATCTCAAAATTCCCCGTCGCTTCGCGTCAGCAATAGCAATAACGTATAATATTTAGTAACAGTTAAGCTGAAGCACAGTCAAAAAGAAGTGTAGTTTCAGTCCTCAGTTATCTCTGATTACTTCCATGAATCAGCCATGTCTTATCGTAAAATAAAGTGAATAAGATTCGACACATTCTGTGAAAATACAGCGAAAAGTTGTATTTGCCGATTGGGATTAATATGAATTCCCTGATTTTTCTCACACTTCCTCCTTCACTTATTTAACAATATAATTTGCCGACTGAATTCAAACCGAAAATATTACAAATTTATATTTATTTTGAAAAAGAAAAACTTGCAAAAAAGGCCAGTCTATTTTGAACTCTTGCTTAAATTTGCTTCTCATTTCAATGATTATCATAATTACTGCTGAGCTCAGAAGGAATATGAATTCATACCACTTGATTTCGAATAATATATGAGCCTCGGAATATAGAAAATCCAAAGATATCTGGAGACATGTAATTTCCATGCACACATATATATTTCCTCCACATATACAATCTATATACAGGATACGATTATTTCATTCGCATATTTATTCTATATACAGAATCCGGTTACGATGATCCCGATTCCGGCTCATCTCTAACATTTGAATAGGTGTTGAAAAGATTCATTTCCCTGCGTTCTAGAATATCAAAATCTTGAAATTTTTCTAGCACTACGTACCGGAATTAGCCGTCCATTCAAATCTTTAAGACATCAGCTCTGATCACAGAAATGTCAGCTGCAATTTTTTTACTCTATAATTCTGAACGATGCCGTTGAGTTGGAAGAAGAGCTACTACTGTTGAAGATTTTTTAGGAATCTACAATTTTCGCTCATTTTTCGCACTCCTTACGTCTCGAGTCAGAAGAGTTTTGAGTTGTTCCCGCACGCCGCAGGAGAAAGCGTTCAAAAAATGGCTGAAAAAATTTTAGCCGTTTTCGTCAAATGGCAAAGAGTTCCTTATGAAAAACAGTGTTTCTCAACTAAAAAACAACATAGTATATTATAAACCGACAAAATAATGTTTCTAAAGCATTTTGGATCATGTTTGTGTGAAATTTGATATGCAGAACATGCTTCTGGCTGTTCGAAAAACAGAAAATGTTTTGAAAATAACTAGCAAAATCGAGAAAAAACTGGAAATTTGATTCCGTCGCACTAGTGGCTACCATGTACTTTGTCGCTCAATGTTGAAGGCGACAAAGTAAAATTGTCGTCTAAAATTAGCACCCGTCTTACTTTGGCACGCATTGTTTTCTTGGATGTCTTTCTTTGGCGCCCGTCCAGCGTTACCAACTATGAAAAAAATGAAAAAATGAAAATCAAAAATATATGAAAAAATATGAGAATGAAAAAAATATATGAAAAACTCCAAGAAAACCCCGATTTCGGAAAAAACAAAATTTCTAGGTCACAAAATTTGCATGGAATACTAAAAAACGACCACACATGCTTAATTTGTGCATTTTTAAGCCTATTTCAATGCATCTGTAGTTAAAATGAAAGCAGCTGCTGCAATCCACAAATACAAAAATGAAGACGAACAAAATTTCGGTGTTTTAGGTCAGATATTATCTGACCTAAAAACTGAGGCATAAAGACCTGAATTTCCTAGAAATTTCACTGCGTACATCTTTGCGATCACCTAAAGCAAAGAATTATGAACTGCTTCTGAACTATCCTTGCTTCCGGCGCCGAGCGCCAGAAAAATACTTTAGAACGCTGGGAAACAGGGCCGTGCACAAGAGGGGCGGCGCGCGGCTGCCCCCCCCCACCTCCCCATTGAGGCAGCATGAATTTTTTTTGCTGGGACCGTTACATTCTATTTCGGGCTCAACACTTTTTGATAGATTCGTATCATATTTACTTTAATTGTTAAGCAATTTAATACTTGTTATGTGCACTGTGAAGTTGTTTTTAATGCTTGTTCTCGAATGAAAAGTTGTGAATACTTTGTTATTTTTAAATTTGCTTCATATAGCAAACCAAATCAGCTTGCAACTGTGTATCGCGTAAAATCTACCTTTTATGGGGCTATTCAGTTAAAAAATTTACTCCGCCCCCCCCCCCCATGAAAAAATCCTGCGCACGGCCCTGCTGGGGAATAAATATTTTCAAGGCTTATTACGTGATTAATGTTCAATATTTCAGTCTAGAACATACCTGTACTTGGGGGACCCTCCCCCCCCCCAGTTTGGAAAAAATTAAAAAAATTTGCAAAGTGTATGTTTTTGGCCTTTTTTGGGAAAAATTTGGACTTTTTTCGACCCCCTCCCCCCCAAATTTCGGATTTGCCCCCCCCCCCCCTCCAACTGGTCGGAGGTCCTACTGGTATGGTCTAGAATGATGCTCAGACTAAAACATTAAAATAATGTTTTCAATTGGCTAACCAGGTAGAAAATCAGCTTTGAAGTCAACGATGTTCAATGAATTCAGACAAAACAGCAAAAATTATCAAGAAAAAATTTATATATATTTTGATATTAGAATGCGGGAAAATGAATCGTGGAAACATTTGTTTCCTGGGTAAGCGGTCTAATTTCGAAGTCAATTTAATCATTTTCCTTTCTGGGACAAAATGTGAAAATCATATTGAAAGCGTCTATACCTAACTAAAATTTCAAAATCAGGCTAGCAACCAAAAATTTGAATTGTTCAACCAGCAAGAACTTATATCACTGTTCTAAACTGTTTAATCATGTGCTAAGTGTAAAAAGATTAGGCTCACAAAATTTAAAAACTTTTGGACACCATAGAAATATTTTGTGAAAATAAGCGACAAAATATTGTCGCTTATTTTCACTCTATTTCACTATTTCGCTTATTTTCACCCCATCTTATTCTTATGGTATTAGGCAACTATATTTTCCGCAGTCATTCTAATCTTTAAAAGCGATTACCACATTATTTTATTGTCGTACTAAATTCTATTCAACTCATGACTATTCTTATAAGCACCTGACATATCATACGGCCTAATTTCAAAGAAAATAACAGCGAAATTCAACAATTTCTTGGCGGAATTCAGCCGGTGAATCTGATTTGAAATTGAACTTATTGATGAAGATTAGCATTTCAAACTGCTTTTGATGGATTTTTGTGGAATTTTACATTATGAAAACAAGAGATGTCTTCTGTGTGGCTCGGCCCACAAATTTTCAGTATTTGGATTATTACAACTAGACGAAAAATTAAGAAAAATGATTTTAAAAACAGTCAATTGTCCATGTCGTTCCTCTACAGCAGGATTTTCATACTATTATCATATCACGTAATACTAATTTTATTATTCGAAGTAATATAAAGATGATTGGCTCCAAGAGGCTTATAACCGCTATGGTAATTCAAAACTGCGCGTAAAATTTTCTTAGATGAAAACACATTGCTTGTATACCTGAACATACTGAGCGCCAAATTAATGGGGGCGCCAAAGTGAGATGGGCTCAGAAGTAAGACGGACGGCAAGTTGCGACACAATCATTATTTCAACTGAGAAAAGCCAGTCAGGTTAAGAGACGTAAGTCATTCTTGCACGAAGGTATATTGAACATAATGTACCGTTATTATTAGAAATGTATCGGGTCCAAAATTTTAGGAATATCGTGTCCGGGTCCGCAATTTTAGGAATATCGGGTCCGGGTCCAAAATTTAAGAATATCGGTTCCGGTTCCGGGTCCCAAATGTTGAGAATATCGGGTCCGGGTCCATCAAAATAGTCGAGTAATTTCGGTTCTCATTTCGGGTCCGAGTCCGTTATATTTTTCTACATGCTATTCTGTGAGGCATTAGTCAGGAACGATTTCTGAGAGATTTGACCTACTGTTCCATTGACCTATGATAAGTTGGAAATTAATAATGTCTGAAAATGAGATATTTTGGGTGGTTTTATATGCTGTGTATTGTGACAACATATATTCGGCGCAAAAGTCAAAATTCGCATACCTACAGCACTCCAAAAGTTGGAAGTTTTACATTTTTGGCATTTTTCAGTCTATATGCGTGTTTTCTTCAAATGTTCGTTATATGCAGAAGGTATGAAGGAAATTTTCTGACATCGTACTCTCTTAAGTGTCAAAAATGAAGTTGAAATAATCTGAAAGAGTCATTTGAAGCTCTTTTTGGCACCCTCCTGTAAGATGCCACTTAATTTTTCCTCTATTTCTGTAGCCACTAGTGCCTAAGACATTGTGTTAAAATTTAAATCAGGTTTGTGTACCCTTCTTGGAGCTGTAGATGTGTGCACATCTTGAAAATTAATACAAAAATGCCGTTTGCTGCCACTAAATATGCCATCAACAGGATGCAGGAAACATTAAAAACGTTCATTGGGATAACTCTTGCGTTTTCGTAAAGAAACGTCAGAATGGCTCGATTTCTCAAATTTAAAAAAAAAATTTTTTAATTTTTTGACTTTTCATTTGAAGCATGTCGTTCAGCAAATATCAAAGCCTGATAAATCAAAATTTATCTAGCTTTGAAGTCACATTTTTTTCTTATTTATTATATAGGTGATGGCAAATCCTGTTTTCTCAGAACTTTATTGGTTGGGAATTCATTCGGATTCAAAAATATATTTGAATGGCAGTACAATGTGTGCCAATTCCAACAACTCAAAAAACGGTGCGCAAATCGTATTGAAATTTTAACATAATATGTCGGACATTAGCCCCTACAAAAAAGATGAAAACATTCTGCGGCATCCTATAGGAAGGTGTCCGAGAAGAGGTCCAAATGAGTTTTCCGACTTTTTTCCGCCTACTTTACAAAGTGTAAAGCGTGAAAAGTACAACATTAGAAAAAAATTTTTAAACGCAATGTGTACAACCACACAATATACCCTATTTTCGGGTATGATTCATTTTCAACTTATATTCATATTCGAATTTCTCACAACTGCATCTTAAAATGGATATGAGAGAAACAACATCATATTGAAATCGTATGGTTTGGTTGAGACACAATAAACCGATTCGAGTCACTAATCTCTCGTGAAATATTAGTGAGTAAGCATCTCTATAATTTAATTTTTGATCCTTAGATTAATATTATAAATAAAAATCAATATTAGTGAATAACCATCTCTATAATTTCATTCTTAATCCTTAAATTAATATTATTATAAACATTATATTGAAAAGACGACGACTACAAGGAAAACAGCCGAAAAACTATTTATGAAATATAACTTGGGTGCTGTAGATTTTAAATCTAAGTCAGTCTCAAGATGATCTAAGCAATAAAGTGATTTGTTACTTTTTATATTTCATTAGTTAATTGATGTGTCATCACATTCTTTAACATGGGTATTTCTTTTCAGCTGAATGACTATGTTATACATCAGACCCGAATCAGAATTGTGACAATTTCATCGGGTCCGGGTCCAAAATTTTAAGAATGTCAGGTCCGGGTTCAAAATTTCGAGAATATCGGGTCCGGGTCCAATAAAATGGTCGGGTAATTTCGGGTCTTATTTAGGGTCCGGGTACCCGATACCTCTCTAGTTATTATCGAAGATTACATATACCGCAGAGTCTTATTTGCTTCCTTTAACTCGTATAAGTCCGAAAATATATTTTTCAGCCATTGCGTTCAACAGATTCTGGAAAGCATTGCCTATTGTCACCGGCTGGACGTTTGCCATCGAGATCTGAAGGCTAGTTCTCTTTATGTTCAATGTACTGTAAGATCTAATAAACCTCGCTCATTTATTTAGCCCGAAAATTTACTATTGGCTAGCAGATCGAAAGGAGCTGCCGTAAAATTAGCCGACTTCGGGTTAGCAATAGAAGTAGAGGGGGATCAAGAAGCGTGGTTTGGTAAGATATGTTTTTTCACATCAAAATTCCTGATGTTTACCAATATTACCATAAGTGAAGAGCGATTGAAACAAGAAATCGAGATTTTCTAACAAAATATGTGACTGACGACTTATCTATGAAAATAAAAAGGAAAACTTCTGCTACGAATTCTGACCCAATGAGAGTAATCTGAATTTCATAATTTTTCCGATATCAGGATGAGTGGGTTTTTTGTTGTTTTTTTTCTTCAATCGATGCGCACTTGTTTCAGAATATTTCAGCTTTGATCCTTGAAATATATTTGATCTGATTGATGGATTTATATCTGATTTTTTGATATTTTTACGCATTGTTCGTTGTGTGAGACATTTATGCTCGTTGGTTGACTGACGGCCGATTATAGTAATCAGAAATTAAACGTCAATTATCACGATTAAATTTTTTGGTTAGCTCATCGGACGATTAAACGCCGATTAGTTTAATCAGTGATTAAAACAAACAATATGCTCCTCAGCCTATTAAAGCTGGGTTATCATAATCAGCAATTATGATAATTGGAGTTTCTAATCCCGCCCACCCAGGTTTAAAAGTTCGTTGATTTTTTGGACGGTTTAAACTATACATGTAGGAGGTTCCAAGGTTTCTAGCAATATGCGCCGATTTCTTTTGCGCTTTCCCATTTGCACCCTGGCCAGTTACGTCAATTTTCAAATGCACCATTGTCATATGTGCACTATGCGTTCGCGCCATGTGTATAAGGCGCCCACTGCATATGCGCTTTTTGGGAATGCGCCGACTTTGTGTTTACCTTCATAAAAACTGATGCATCTGTAAATAGGAAGTGAAAATTGACAGAAATTAACAAAAATACCAAATTTCTCTGCAGAGTCTCCATTTCCTCAGACTTTTACTTTGTTCGCCATGCTTGTTCGCGTTATTTTCTCCGATGATCATATCGCAGTAAACATTTTTCGTAATTTTACTTCAGTTAACGGGTCAAAAGGATGAAATCTGAAAATTCATGTAGTGATATTTTTGGCGAGCAAAGAAATATTTCTACGAAAGCAGTCTTTCTTCACACAGCTTCATTTCCTTCTTTCTCCAAATATGGCAGCTGATCGATTAATGAAGCCATTAAAGCCGCAAGCAGGTTTAGCTTGCATCCTGAAACGTTCCATGAAAAAGGAGTAGATTATCACCCATTTATTTCAATAATTTCGAATGTTTTCAAAATCCGAAAAGTTTGCTGATTAATTACAACTGTGGCTTTGTGACTAGTGTGCCTGAATGGCTGTTGCATAATTTAAAATACTTGTATACGTTTTTTCCAGCCTGGGCGGTCTTCATAACTGTATTATGTGTACCTTATTCCATTTCGTACGCTGTTTTAACCCAACAAGAATCATGGCGCAATTGGCAAAAGCGCAAATGAAAAAGGCGCAATTGCCTACACCCTGACCCTGAGATCTGGGGCGTCGAGCGACCATATTTTGCCAAAAAAACGTGAAAAATGTATTCATGGCGCGAAACACTTGGAAAATTGACTTTTTGATCATTTTTTTCAAAAATTGTCATTTTTCAGCATTTTTCCGACCAAAAGTATGTGGGTCCTTACTTCTACCAAGGCTGGAAAATCCTGGGGAATTGCCCAATGGCTAGCTACGTGGCCGACGATTTCTGGTGGGGAATGTTCTATAGCACTTCTCCGGAATAACATGCATGGTTTAAATGAGGATGAAGCCCTGGATTGATCGAATGCTTAATTTCTTTAATGTTATGGACAAGCCCAAATCATAAAAAACATCATACTCGTCTACTACACATTTGGACAGAGCTGCGCGAATATAGTGTTTACACGAAAAATTTTGACCATTTAACCAAATTATCAAAGGAAATTTTCGTGGCTAGCTATATAGTAATCCCCCACAGACCAACCATATGGCTTGCAATATGTTAGCTGCAGGGACCCCATACTTCTGTCCAGAAAAAACTGAAAAATTTCAATTTTTTGATTTAAAAAACGGTCATTTTTGAACAAAAAGGCCATTTTCCCAGCGCTTCGCGCCATACGTACATTTTTGTTACAGTTTTCTAGACAAAAATTATTTTTTAACCATTTTTTGACTTTTTCGGTGAAAGAATGTAAATTTTTTCCTTCAAAAACCCTCATTCTTAAGGGTTTTGACCCTCCGCCCCGCCATATTATTTGTTAGAGATGCAATGGGTACCCGAAACCGAATATCGGGTAGCCGAGCTATTATCAGCTAAACGAACCCGAATATAATGCTTCTCGAGTACCCGAACACGAATAGGTTTGACAATTTTTTCCGAGTTTATAGGAGACTTTAGAGCACCTATATTCTTGAAAATCAGTTCGTCAACAACAATATTTATTTATAAATATTTGTAATTGCGTTTTACCAAATTAATTTTAACAAACAATACTTTTTCAGCGGTTTCGCCCTTCATTTTTTTTTGACTTGGTTCATAAATTATACCTGCAATTCTAAACAATCTTTCTGAGGACACTGATGTTGGCAGTGGTGCCAAATATCTTCTTACAGTATGCGCAAAAATCGGGAAAGTTTTTTAGTTTAATCCCCACCAATCCAAAGGATCTTAATGAATCCCAAGTCATTTCTTCTTTCCGTAATTTTTAATTTATTGAAAAAACTATATTGAAGTACAGGGGCGTAACCAGGATTTTTCTAAGGAGGGGGCGGAAATTTTTTTTAAATCAAAAATGGTAAAAAGTGTAATGCCACCATGAGAGATTATTTCTGCACTTTAACACATTCGGGTTTTTCCAAAAAAAGTGTATGTACACTCAGAAGTTGACTTTATTAAGTACACAAAAAAATCACTGGTTGCAAATGTGTATTTACGTAACAACTAACAATTCAGCATCAACAGATGTTAACCGGTTTAAACAAATCAGCACACAATTTTTAAATCACAAAATTCAACCTACGTCGATTTTTAATAGCGAAATCGTCAATAACTTTTTCAATGCATAATTCAGCATCATCGTACACAGAAAGCATCATCAACCCGTTCAATTGCGGCTGACACATTGTTGACCGCAAGTACGATTTTACGTATCGCAGGTTGGAAAAAACACGTTTGTTGTTGGCTGTTGTTACCGAAGTTCTAGTTGAGAAAGGCATATTGAAATTGCTTTTTGGCACCCATTTGTATTTGATGAGTCTAGATTTTTTGAAATGATAGTATACAACTTTGTTAGAATATCCCACTCAAATTTTACGCAAGTTTTTGCTGATCAGATGTTTGTTTACCAACGTACAATCCAATGTCTGTTTCAGTTGCCTCGGTTGTAGGCGGAATCGCTTCAGTGACAGTTGCTCCAGTCGCAGCTTCAGTGGCATTATTAGCTTCGATGCCAGTCAGACTTCCGTGCTTAAGAGGAATGGGTTCGTTGTCACCTTCAGGAATGTTTACAAGAGTTCTTGGGTCCAAAACCAAATAATTCTAGTCCGCGTTTCATATTTAATATTATTTAAACCTGAATTGAACGGTAAAAATTTTTTCATGAGCATTGTGTCACTGAGTAAAAGTAAATATGTATATCGTGTAAGTGGAAACAAAAATGTTCAAGCTAAATGTACACAAAAAATTTATGTTCGCGAAACTTTCTTTGAAAATAATTATGGACGTCAATACAGTACCTATCTACACCAATGCTAAAATGAATCAAATGACAGCTGAGGTAAGCAAAGCAGTAAGCACCTATAGGCTCTTAAGCGCAAATGATATTCATTTTACGAAAAAAATTTGGATTGTCCAAGGAGGGGGCGGCCGCCCCCCCCCCGGCCCCCGCCGCCCCCCTCTCGCTACGCCCATGTTGAAGTATATATGATTGAGGAAGCATGTTCAAAATTACCATTTTAGAATAAGTGTATTGGCTTGTTGAGTATTTTCTTCAGAACTGCTATCTATTCCATGAGCAAAGTCTTCCATATTCAAGCCTGTAGAAGTTGTAGATGGTTTTGTTTCGATTCCTTTCTTCATTGGCTGACGTTCTGTATCTATTGCCCTTTGTTCAATATATTTTTCAATGAAACTGGTCGCCGGTGTTATGGTCGAATTTTTGGAAAAAAATTCATTCTTGTAACGTGGATCAATGAATGTTGCGACAATGTGCATTCTGAAATGACATTACTCCTTCAAGCTTTTGCTCAACTATTCAATCTACTCTAATTTTTTCTTACTCTTTCTGTTCTATGTTCCCAAATCGTTTCTTCAAACCTTCATGAATTGTGTCAACAAAAGTGCCCATTTTTTATTCATCTTGACCGTTTGATTTGTCAAGCATTTTTGCCACCACTGGTAGAAAATTTTCTGTTTTATGATTAATTTCCTCACAATAGAAATACTTTTTCAGTAGCATCTTTGAATGGCTGCAGAAACGTGATCAATTTTTCAATTGTCGACCATTGCGGCGCCGTCCAATCTAATGATCTTTCCATCATATAAACGCCTAATGATTCTTTGAGTTAGAATAATCATTGCAACATGTCTAATGATGAATTCTTTTCTTTTTCTTGATTTTTTCGTTGGAATTCTTGATACCGCTAATGATGTTTGTTTTCTAAGCATACATGTAACGGAGCCCCGAGGTCTAGGGGGGTTGGGCTACTTTTTTTGGGCCGGGGGTCAGTAATTCCCAAAATTTTGGGGGGAGGGGTCTCTGAAGGAAAGAAAATTCGATTTTTTCACGAAAAAAGTCCGAAAACAGTTCGAAAAATAGTAATTTTTGTTTAAAAAATGATAAAAAAATATATTTATGGCGTGAAGCGCCGAGAAAATTGACGTTTTTGACCATTTTTTGTTCAAAAATTGACATTTTTCATCAAAAAATTGACATTTTTCCGACCAAAAGTATGGGGGTCCCCAGGGCTACCCTATGGCTAGCCACAGGATTGGAAAATCCTGGGGGCGGTTGCCCAATGGCTAGCCATATGGTCGAAGATTTCTGGGGGGGTTCCCATAGCACTTCCCCCCCCCCAATTACATGTATGTTTCTAAGTGATGTCGAAGCACTGAAGTTCCAGAACTACTTAGACATGATAATTCCACTATGAATGTCTTGCATTTTGCTTTGTTTTAATCAGTCAGATCAAAAAATCCTGAATCAAACTGACGCAGCTTCGAGGCATCTAAGAACTTGAAAAACATCTGATTAGGTAACAATATGTTTTGACAACTATTCTGAGTAAGAAATCTAGAAATGAATCAACGGAATTCATCCATAAGGTACAGCACATTGCTTGAAAGACAAGTTTAAATATTTTATTAGATGGGAAGCATTGACACAATGAATATAATTCATGTACAAGTATCAAGTATGCATACTGCAATGCAGTAATACAAGAAAAAAGTTCGTCTATGTTTATTGAATTACCCGAACCCGAGTAAATTTAGGATCAATATCTGAAACCAAGCCAGAATAAATCAAATAGGACTACCGGAACCCGAATAAATAAAAATTCACTACCCGTTGCATCCCTATTATTTGTGGTGTTTTAAATTGGTGATTGTACTTTTAATCGTGTATTATATAAGTTCAATCATACATGTAACGGAGCTCCGAGGTCTGGCGACATCTTTGGGCCGTGGGTCTGTGACTCCCCAAAATAAGGGGAGGGATCACTGAAACAAAAAAATCCAAAAAACGGTTCAGAAAATAGTTACTTTTGTTTAAAAAACAATAAAAATGTATTCAGTGCGCTAAGCGCCTAGAAAATTGGCGTTTTCGACCATTTTTTTGTTCAAAAATTGACATGTTTCCATATTTTTCCGACCAAAAGTATGGGGTTTCGGTGGTTACTGTGACTACCATATAGCTAACAATAGAATTGGAAAATCCTTGGGCGTTTCTATAGCACGTCCCTCCCCAATTACGTGTATGATTTTAATCGGCGATTACGTAATCGTCCTTTAATCGGTCTGCCAGCATACCGATTATTTTAACCATTGATTATAAGTTAATCGACCGGCAATTACATAGTCGGCGATTAAAAGTTATCGACGATTATTTTAGTGGCTAACGAGCATACCGCTTTGATTAAAAAATCATAGTCAATAATGTCTTTTCAAAAATCAGTGAAGCCATTCTTTAAAAACTAGCACTTTGCACACCAATCGAACTACGTTTTCACAGGATTCGCAGGTACGCCCGGTTATCTATCGCCCGAAGTTTTGAAAAAAGAGCCTTATGGTAAACCCGTCGATGCCTGGGCATGTGGTGTCATTTTGTATATCCTACTCGTCGGTTATCCGCCGTTCTGGGACGAAGATCAACATCGACTCTACGCCCAAATCAAGGCCGGTGCCTACGACGTAAATCACAAACATTTTTAACACAGTGAAGGTCTTCATTTCAGAGCCGGTCCTGAGACAGATACTGTAGAAGGGAAATATCAGTCAGTAAATGAGTCAAGCCTGTAATAGTAGGGTTGTCCCAACCCACGGGCTGGGGCTGGGCTTCGCCCTGTACGGGGTAAGACTACACAAAATTAGCAGTTTTGATAGGATAACAAGCTCGATTTATAGAAGAATTAAAGTTTAGAATATGATAAGTAAATATTTAGTAGTTAGTTTGACAGTAATGCTTTTAGGAATCGCTAAATTCACGTTCTGTTTGGATAAAAGTTTACATGTTTTCATGGCATCTGGAACCATACACGTAACGGGGCCTCGAGGTCTGGGGGTCGGGTGACTTTTGTAGGCCGGGGGTCAGTAATTCCCTAAATTTTTGGGGAGGGGTCTCTCAAGGAAAAAAATCGATTTTTTCACGAAAGATAGTTTAAAAAATAGTAATTTTTTCTAAAAAGACCGAAAAAAGTGTATTCATGGAGCGAAGCGCCGAGAAAATTGACCTTTTTGACTAATTTTTGTTCGAAAATTTACATTTTTCATCAAAAAATGGACATTTTTCCGACCAAAAGCACGGGAGTCCCTATGACTTCCATATGGCTAGCCATAGGATTGGAAAATCCTGGGGGGGGCGGTCGCACAATGGCTAGCCATATGGTCGACGATTTCTGGGGGGGGGTTACCATAGCACTTCCCCCCCCTAATTACATGTATGTCTGGAACTGCACTTCAACTTCAATACAGGTTCTCGATTGATTTTTTCAGAAAACGTACAATTGTTCAATTTTTGTGATATCTTTAACTTTGTCTTCGAACTTTTTTCAAAAATTTCTCCCTTCCAGCCATTAGCATGCGTGCTGACGTCCAAAAATTTCCATTAGCACGGCTCTGGTTTCATTAGCACCGTGCTAAAAAAACCCTGCAGATGAATCGATAGAGTGTCCAGGTACGTGCGCAATGCAGTTTCCTTGGGAAAGGCATGAGTTTCCTCATACTTATTTATGACAGTTATCCTAAAAATTTAATTTTTTCAGTCTAAAATACTCAAACCAATGCATTATCATAGCATACATGAAATGAAAAGAAAAAGAATGGCCTCAAAAATTTTTCCATGAATAATACATGAAGCATGATACCACTGATGACGTATATGTTAGTACGTTATATGTCTGTCACGGCCCCGGCTAAAATGTCTGCCCCGGGACAACCCTACGTAGATAGTTTATTGTAAGTCAAAATTCAGGTACCGTCCCAACACCGCCACCGTCCCAACACGGCCACCGTCCCAACTCCGCCACTTTCGTGTCCCAACACCGCCACCGTCCCAACTCCGCCACTTTCTTGTCCCAACTTTCGCAATCTTTCAAAAAGTTTATTTTTTGTAACACGTTAAACTTAACCAAATGTGCTTATCAGATCTATGAATGAACAATATTTTAAGATATAAGTGATAATTTTTGCGTGTCAATGTATCATATTTATTCATCATTACATAATAATGCGATGTTTCATTGTTTGACAAACGTTTAGAACTTTTCTTCCAGAACAGAAAATACAAATCCGGATCATTACGCGCCGCAATTATCACTAAATTACTCTTTAATTCCTGATTCATAAAATTTTCAATAGGACCAAAGTCACCCATGATTTGATTACACAAATTCGAATCAATTGACAACAAGAAATGAAAACAGACACGTATATTTGTATTTTAATGTGCAAAGCACACAGTTATTTTGGTAATATGCTAATGAAGTAAATTCCGGTCTCACGCTCGTTGTTCTATTTTTGGTTATTTCGGTAAAATCGTTTGTATAGTTAAGTACGACTATACAAATGAAGATTATATAGATATACCATGTATTTATTGCTTTAATGATAATATCAGTTTTTTCTATCCTATGAATTAGCAATGTCATGTTGTTAAGTTACAAAAAAAACTTTGTTACAAAAAACAAACTTTTTGAAAGATTTCGAAAGTTAGGACAAGAAAGTGGCGGAGTTGGGACGGTGGCGGTGTTGGGACACGAAAGTGGCGGAGTTGGGACGGTGGCGGAGTTGGGGCACGATCAAAATTCATATAAGTCTTGTGCGAGAATAATAAGGAAAGATATACACTACACCAGAGGTCTCTAAGGTCAGATTTCAAAGTAGAGGTAAAGTTGACAATTTGCCTTGGTAGTTTATCTGAATGTTCACTAAACACGCCATTTTGTCCCGAAATCAGGCAACCGGTGATCAATTTTTAGGACCTTATTTAGAGGTTATACCCAGCTCATACCTCTCCCCAGGGTGCAGTCTGCACTACACATAAGACCCACCATTTATTTTTTCTCGAAAATCTGTCGCAAATGATTTCAACAACCAAAATCGAACAAATCCCTTATTTTCACTGTGTGCAAGAAAGATCTTGACCATTTCTATCTAGTGAAGTATATTTACCAAAAAAATTGTTTAGTGTTAAAGATATCAGCTATTTTGTAAGCGGCTTACCTTTCTTACGTTTCTTGCGTCAACGCTGGATGTAAAGCGCACAGTAGATACTTGTTCATCATGTTGGGAAAATTTCGAAACATACCTTGCGATGTTTTTCTTACTGAAATTGCGCCAATACTTAAAGAGCAAATCGCTTGCGTATCTTTTTTCGCGAAAAAATTATAGATTGGCCTTTAGAAACTGGGCGCATAATTAGAGAAAAGTCGTACTGTAGGCGCAGACATACACAGCAAGAATTTTCTGGGGTTAGGGTCCTCGAACTCTTCATTGAGAGGGAGTGGGGATGGGTGAGCAAAAAAACAAAAAAAAGCTGCACAGGCATGTCTTACAAAAAAAGCATGTCATACAAAATATGTATAAAAATCATCAAAAAACTGTCTTGAGGCTGTTTGACGATGTGTCTCAAATAAAGGGGTTTACCCGCCTACATCCCTATGTACACATACATGTAATTGGAGAGAAGTGCTATTTGACCTCCACCCAGAAATCGTCCGCCATATAGCTAGCCATTGGACGACCCCCCACGCAGGATTTTCCAATCCTATGGCTAGCCATATGGTAGTCATAGGGACTCCCATGCTTTTGGTCGGAAAAATACTAAAAAATGCCCATTTTTTGATGAAAAATGTCAGTTTTTGAACAAAAAATGGTCTAGAACCTCAATTTTCTCGGCGCTTCGCGCTTGGAATACATTTCATATCATTTTTTGGACAAAAATAGCTATCTTCCGAACCTTTTGGTGAAAAAAATCGAGTTTTTTCCCTTCAGAGACCCCTCCCCCTAAATTTTGGGAATTAGTGACCCCCGGCACGGAAAAAGTCGTCCGACCCCCCTATAGACTGCGTGGCCCCGTTACATGTATGTACGTACATGTATGTGCAGGCGAGACTTCGCACTGAGGTGGATAGCCAGAAGACGTGAATAATTTTTACGGGTGTGCCCTTATCGAATGACATCAGACGTTTTGAATGTCCACTCTGTAGGTTGATTCTATTAGATATGATTAAGTAAACAAAGACCATGTTTTGTACACAGTGCATTTCTGCATCTATAATATTCCTTATTTCTATGTACGATAATAGACCACGTCCATGATAATCTTGATTTTTTCTTTTTTAATAGTATCCGAGCCCGGAGTGGGACACGGTAACACCCGAGGCTAAAAATTTAATTAATAGTTTATTATGCGTTAACCCGAAAAAACGAATTAACGCCGAACAAGCTTTACGTCATCCCTGGGTTTGTGTAAGTTCAAAAGCTTTCCGCTTGCCTATGAAGCTGCATTTGTATTTCATGGTAAGGCCATGGCAGCCGTGACCAATCAAATTTCAGTGCACGTGACATGCAACCAGGCCTGTAGACAGGCGAGGTTGGGGGGTACGCCCCCTATGTTTCAAGTAATAAAAAAGACAAAGGTAAGAAACGTCAAGAAAAAGTCAAGTCAAAAATGTCAATTTTACGGTAAATTTGGTGGAAAAAATGTGCGCCCCCTCCCCGAAAAATCCCTGGGTGCAGCATGCAAATAATCATATTTAACGTCACTTTTTGTGGCATAATCAGCTAAGTCAGCTAAATTGTGAATTTTTCATTTTTTGGTTTATTTGTAATCATGAGAAAAAATTTCAAGATGCCATCGTTTAGGAACAGTGTTCCTTTGAATTACAGAGCACACTCTGTTATGAGTTTTCTACCTTGAGTTTTTTGTTATCTCACTCCAATATATCTTTTTCAGCAACGTGAAAGAGTTGCTTCGTTGATGCATCGACAGGATACCGTTGATTGCTTGAGAAAATTCAATGCCAGGCGAAAATTGAAGGTGAAAATCTCAATTCAATTTTTAAGGCAACGCGTGTTCCTCCCCTTTATTGAAATTTGATGAAACTGCATTATACAATTTTCCAAAAATCATAAGTAGACGAGTGTCATATTTGCGTTCACAAACATGGCAATTATAAATATCCGATATTTCAGATTAATTGCAGTATTCCGAATTTAGCTTAATGTTGCCTACAATTCTATGCAATTTTTTGAATGTAATTATTATTCTCAATTAAAAAGGAATAAGTAACGGATACGGATTAAGTCCACCTGTGCCAAGCGAATCGATATCTGGTATTAAGTCAATATTCATGGTATAATGTTCAGAGCAAACCTTACAGAAGACGCAAAATTATAGAAATTTAATGCCTAGAAAATTTTAATCTGTTTGGTAGGACATCTGCAGTGTATTTTTTATTACTCAAAAGTATGGGATACTCAACTGAAAATTTTGCTTTTATCATGCTCAAAATTACATAATATGTTTTTTATGAGCAAGTTAATAAAACATTGAACGTTCTCCATCAAGATTTAGTGACTTCGTTGAAAAATAACCAACAATTTTATAATTGGTTGTGTTATTGGTAGAACATATTTTTCTGCGACTTTCATAGAGCCGTCATTATTTTGACAGAAAGTTATACAAACTAAAAGGTTCTATTCTAATTTTTAACTTTTTAAAGCTGTTTAATTTCACCTTTGACTACTCCAATAGCATAGCCGCAAAGATTTCTCGAAAAAGTTTGACAGATCATTGAATTCAAGAAAATTCATATTCCGTCCTTACGGCTTAAATAACTGTTATATAAAAATACTGTTAAACTGTCGGAATTTCAAATCCACACACATGTTTTTACAAATACTACAAAAATGATTTAATTTTATTTTATAGGGTGCAATTTTAACGGCAATGATTTCCACAAGAAACTTGTCAGGTAAACTAGTTCATTTATTTTCCACCGCATATTGAGTATTCTATTATTTTACAAGAACATTGAGACTATAAGAAAATCATTTTCACTGTTTTTCTGTCTCTTGTTGTCCTCGAAATCATTCGCTGCACCCAAATTTCACTTGCACAACATGTTCTATCCAGATTCTGTGGTAGTCATTTGGTTGGAAATTTTTTATCGAAGAATATTTTTGGTGTGCTGCGCGAAAAGCGACGATCGTACTCCAAGAGAAACTGCGGATTTGCGATCATTTTGACAAAAATTTTGGGAGACATTTGCTGCTCAGTGATTAGAACTCCTTCATCAATTCATAGAATTTGTGTATTTCCGATAATTGTTGTCCTTATTCCGTCGTTCTGTGCCACCCGCTCAGAAAGAAATTTTCGAAAAAAAGAAATATTCAGAAGAAGCTTGTTACGATTGAGTTTTCGGATGGCCAGATCCTTGAAAATATACGCTGAAATTTTTTATGACGCCAGGTTTTCGACACCAAAAAACATTAAATACCAAATCATCTCAAAAAACCAATAGTACGGCAATGGATGGATAGTTTTTTTACAAACACCACTTTTTTCATTCACAAGCAGAAATTGGCCCAATTATTTCTCGGTTTGTACTTTTATTTCAGTTGAAGTTTTGGTTAAATGGCTAAACTCAAGCCTGCAACCAGAAATTTTTTTCGGTAGGCCACACATTTTTTTCACTCAATCTACTGTAAAATTTGTTCTGACTTGTCTTTTTCTTGAAGACAAAACAATGGTGTGCTATTTTAAGGCTTGAAGCATTTGGAGGAGCCATGGCCCCTCAACCCCCCTGCCCACAGGCCTGGTTAAACTTCATTGTATTCTCTTGTAAACAGAAAAAACTGTAGATTTATTCATCTCGAAAAAACTCAATTCGTAAAAAAATCATCTCTGCAATGCTATTCGGATGGCTCATAGAATTGATTAAAATCCCATATGTGACCTATGACTGATCGGTAGAAGCTATTCATTAAGAATTTGGAAAAATAACATGCGTCTTCGAAACAAATGTCGCAGAAAATGGTGTCTCTTAATTGGCTAGCTAAATGCGTGAATTACATTGAATCAACGCGCGGAGCAAGCTTTCTTAGTCATTTTAGGCGCCTGAGCCACCAAAAATTTGGACAAATGATCCCCTAAAATTTTAGGTCTAGAAGCCATTTCGGCTCCTACAACTCATATATATATATATATATATATATTAATTTACATATTTGTATGTTAGTGAATTATCGTCGTTTTCATTAAGTTGTATATTTAAATTAAGTGTTACATAGGCTCTAAAATCAGAGAAATTTTCCTTCGCTACGCGCCGGGTTTCTACAATTCTTCAGATTGATCTATCGACTTTGTTTTCACAAATCAAACTCGTTAGGTAAAAATTCTTTCTGAGAGCGGGAAGCATGTGGGAGTTCGACATTAAAAAGTTTTTGTTTTTGGGTGCATTTTAGAAGCGAAAATCTCAATTTCCCCAACTTTTTTGTGACTATAATTTTAAACATGAAAACATGAATATTCAGTTTCGAATTTAACTTTAAGTTTTTTAAACTTATGAAAGTACAAGTGCATTAATTTGTAAAATGATAAAGACATGTTTTTGAAAAGAAAATTTTAACCTCATGTTCATTGGACAAGTTATTCTTATTTTGGGATATTACAACCTAAAATTTTTCCGGTGCTAAGTGATGGAATGATAGGAGACAACAGAACTAATTGGAACAGAAGCCGCATTTTTCAATACCCAGTAGCCTTGTGCTATACATGATGGATGATGGTGCCATCTGAAAGAAGGTTTGTGCAAAAATACACACAAGGTCGTGTTTTCGTGGACAACAAAATTTTCTTCGTACAAAAATTTTTTGGTCGATAGGTACAAAGAGGCTTTACAGAAAAATGATGAATTTTCGGCTCCTAAAATTTAAATTCGCCTCGTAAAAATTTAGGCCCAGAGCCATTTGGCCCTTGATTTTCAAAATAAAAAAAAATCCTGGTGCGGCGGAGCAGCGAAAATTTTTGGGATCATTGGCTTCTGAAACATACAAAAAATGAATTTTAAGGTGTCCGAATGTTTCATACGCCGGAATTTTTGTCCACACATCTGGAAGAAGCCCGAAAATTCTCCAGCTTTTTGATTTTTTCCACATTATAGTGGAAACGTGGGAATAAATAAGCAGTGGTTTATTATAGTGATACTTTTGTTGCATTACTTCGTTAATTATAGAAATCTTAATTATAAAAAGATCTGTATAATTAATTTTTGCAACATAATATGAATTTTATGACTATTTTTTATAGATTTTCTTAGTTATGTACTTCATAAAAGACCACTACATCAAGTTAGATCACTCATGTAAACAGGCAATCGCTATCCTATCTTCTTGACTAGAGTAGAACCTGGGAGCTTTCGTCCCTGCTGTCTAAATTTTGATTCGCTTTTATCATATTCATATCCTTTTTCATTTTATATCTAAATTAGGTCGAAACCTCCTGTTCCCATCTTCTTTTTCTCTCTTCTAGCTAATCTTAAATCATTCTAAAATTTTAGTCAACATAGTATGGATGGAAATGCTATCTCACTTATTCGTTGCATTCGTACATTAACTTAGAAGTGAGGGCCTTCGGTTTTTCCTCTGTTGCTTTTTCTACCACTGCTAGCAAAGTACGACATTTTTCAATTCTATTCTTTCACCGATATTCTCCGCGGGGTTTTCGTGTTTATCACAGCGGGAAAAATTCCAGGATTCGATTCGAACGTGAAGCCACCGACTAATTTTTGTGCATGCGGTAATGCTCGAGCTGCGGCCACAGTAGTCGATTTCCGCATGTTGTAACTTTTTTCTTCAGTGGAATTAATTCCTCTTATAGCGGTGCTCTGTGCTCGGGATTTTGACCGATTAAACCATAAATTCAAAAGGAACGCTTTTTTCCATGGAAGCTAAACCGTAGCCTGTCCTCGATCGTTATCAAGCACGGCGGTGGATATGACTTTTTTTCCACGCTCCAAGGATCCATTATGCGTGACATTTGCATAAATAGTGCTGCCTTGGCACATTAATGAACTGGTTCATTTCGTTTCTGTTCGACAATTGGTTTTTATTACTATTTTTTATCTTGTCTTTATTGGTTTTGATTTTTCCTTACCATCACAAGTTGCGCGGAAGTGACGCATCCATTAGAAGAATAGAAGAATCTTCTAAATGGAATTGTTCTCCTACTACTTCGAGCTCGCATCTACGTAATCAAGAACAGGTTGAACTCTGTCTTGGCGAAGAGCCAGGAAAAAATCCTGGAATCGATTTTAATTGCTATTTATCCAGTAATCTTAACGTCGCCGCTAATTTTTCGAAAACTGAAGCGTCCATTATTGTACCCGAATTTAATATGTTCTCAACGGGATCGAAATTCTTGACTCAAGTAGTCTCTGGCGGCGGTGGAGGAATATCATCAGGCAAAAGGTCGTCTTTGGAGAATGCGCCCCTGGCCACTATCAATAATAACAATATTAGAAATAAGGAAAAAAACTTGGACGACGAAAAACCTAGTCCTATCGTCCGGTATTCGATTCCCGATATTTTGACTTGTACGACGTCGATATTATGTAATATCAAGTTTTAATCAATCACGTGAATACTTCATTGATCATTAATTTCCTTTATTATTGATTTTTTCATTTAGTCCAGTGAAATTCTTGATATTCGTTCTTCATGATGATCAGGCGCAAAGTGATTCACTGACGCATTTTTCAACATGTAGCTCCAGTAAGAGTATTCGATGAAGGCTAGAATAGTCGAATCGTTTAGCATTCCGTAAGGTTTAGTACTGAAAATCCAGAAGCGAGATCCTAAATTATATAGCCTTAACTAAATTATACGATTAGTTTCTTGCTTTTTGTTCATTTTTTTGTTCTTTAGAAGCATAATTCATTTTCGAAGACTTGTTTTGTTAGTGTAGTTTTGTAAACGTTTTGTCTACGATTTGAATGAAAATAATGTCTTTAGTTTTTGCATTTTAAGGCTTAAATTCGGTCAAATTTTCTCAAAAAATCGTTTTTGTTTTTGCAATAGTCAACCATAAATGTCATAGTTTGGGTACGATCGAAAGTCATCTTTACAGTTTCTCAAATTTTATTACATTCAGACTTTGATGCTGCAAACTAGATTAGAACCCCGCTGAAATCTGTTCGCATAGAAAACAACTTGTCATTTTACATGGAACTCGTCCTTTTTCTTTTCCTTTCCAATAAATGCGGACGACTGTTGATCATTTTGGTCTCTGTCAGTCGTGCACGTGCATCAACAGTAATTCGCTCATCGAATTCCTATCTACTTGAAATTTGGGGGAGAATTGTAAGCACAAGCTTTGAACAAAGCAAACATTTTTCCACGCTTAACAAGTGCAAATCCTTCATAGGCTTATTAGACTGGTCGAATCTAGGCCCAATTATGTAGTAACGTCATTTATTCTTCGGTCTGTACAAACCTTGGGGTTATATATTCAATGGTCTGGAATTCCAACATAGTACGCTTGTTCATTGAAAATATCCGGTTGACCCTTGTTCAAAATTGACACAAGTTCAAGATGTTGACCATATGTGCTCATAGGGAGTGCCATAATATAAAGAAAATAATTTTTGATCCTACAGCAAAGTGTGCTGCACAAGAGGTCTAGGGTACTCTAAAAGGAGCAATATAAGTATACAAACCCGGGCATTAAAATCAATACGGTTTCTACAGATTTAGAAAAATATGCAAAAATAGGCAAAACACCCGACCCTGAAATCTCAAACACTGTTGGACCCAAAATCTAGATATCCTATAGGTGTGCATGATGCCGATTTTAGTCGATAAATTTTCAGAGAGGTTAGGTACCCCTCAATTCATAGTAGAACGCAATGCGTCAAACTTTCGCCTTAAGATTTTGCAAACCATGCTTTTGCCACTCGATCAGCATCAAAATGTGATAATTTCACTTAATGCTCATAATTTCACTTATATAATGCTGATGTTAAAAAATTTGAAAATTAAAGTCATTAACCGCATGACATATGGTTCGGAAAATTTGAATGGCGAAAAAAATTTCGCTTGTTTGAGGGTCCTGTATTTCAGGTTCGTAGATTCTGCACTATCTTTTTAGCTCATGGCTATATCTCATAGTGAAAAATATTTTATATATCTCCATTTTTAAATTAGGCTAATCGCGAGTGCAGTACAGAGGGAAGTTTTAACTCGAAGTTCGGGTTACTATCGCCTCATGCGCAGTAACCTTATTCAAATTTTCTCATAAATTTACCGATAAAATTAAGCCCCATGCACAACTACAAAATATATAGATTAAAGCCCAACAGTTTTTTGGATTCTATGTGGGTCTGTTTTTACATATCTTTCCAAATTTTCAGAAACCCTGTTGATTTTATTGCCCGGGTTTATATACTTATATTGCTCTTTTCAGGGTACCCTGCATCTTTCGTACTGTGCACTTTGCTGTAGTATCAAAAAATTTTTTCCTCATCGTGGCCGAACATCCATGATATCGAGTTGACTATAACGAATCAATTTAGGTATCAGTCTGAGTCAAAAATGAGCATACAGTCACGTTCCATACACAAAAGTATTTTTTCCAACCATCTGCCGTACTCAAAATTTTTTTGCACGGTCGCGGAGTGTAACTAGTAAATATCATCACTAACGATGCCATTTTATTCCGCAATAATCGGGTATATTTTGCGCTTTTTATTACCTACTCTCATTCCCTTTTTTGCTTATGGGATAATTTTCCTTCTTACAGTCGGCGACAAATGCCGAACGTTTGTCGCCTATGTATGTTCATTTATTTTTATTTAGCGAGAAATTTGTTGAAAAAAGACGCAGCAGCAGCGGCTAAAGTCGCCAATGAAACGTCGGCAGAAATTTCTCAATCACAACAAACAGTGGAAGAATCGGACAATGATACCAAAGGTTAGTGGAACATTTTTTAATATTTCTAAATAAAATCAGAAGTCTGGAAGAAGTGAATAGTTTCATAATCGTATAATGATGTAAAGTAGAAAACTTCTATTTTTTTCTGAATTTTTTTCGCTCTTCATGAAATTTGAAAGTTTGTGTCATCAAATAAATTCATCCTTTTAGCTACTGGATTTTGAATTTAACTTTCACTCCGTTGACTCGGAAAAGGCACGCCTGAAGATTCTGCATCTTGAAAGTCTTCATTTCGGAATCATAATCAGAATCGTTGCACTGCGTACTAAGTGAGGCTATTTTTTATCTCCTTACTGAATCATAATTTCTCTCATTTGTTTGGTAATGTCCTATGAAAAGCGGTTTCTCGAAACTCGGCAGCAAATACTTTCAATGGAGATCAAAACTTTTCCTGGAATCAGTGTTTTTTTTTTGTACTCGGTCCATTTGTACTGGTACAAACGACCTCTCAAAAACCGTTTCTACTCTAAAATTTGCGAAAAATTGCTGAAAAAAGGATTCATTGTTATAAAATGCAACAAACATGCTGTGAAATATGAATACGTTGGCTATTTCCACGAGACACATAAGAAGGCAACAAATTCAGACACATAAAACACTTGATCATGAGGCACATAACATGCACTAGTGAAATACTCCACAAAAAGCTTTTATTATTATGCCACAGCTGCTAGTTTGTCGTTTTCGATGTGGACGCATAACAAACAAGTCCTACAAAGTCCATTGATACTGAATACTGACAGCTGTTGAGTAACAAAAAATTTTTTTGTCCAAAAATTTTCGTTTGTACCGGTACAAACGAAGCCCAAATTTTCGTTTGTACTCTGGACCGTTTCGTTCGTAAAGAACAAAAAAAAACACTGCCTGGAATCAGTGTTTTTTTTATTTGTACTTCACAAACAAAATGGTCCAGAGTACAAACGAAAATTTTGGCTTCGTTTGTACTGGTACAAACAAAATTTTTAGGACAAAAAATTTTTTGTCACTCAACAGCCATCAGTATCAATAATGGACTTGTTTTTTATGTGTCCCCATCGATAACGACGTACTAGCAGCTATAGCATAATAAAAGCTTTTTGTGGAGTATTTCACTAGTGCATGTTCTGTGTCTCATGATCAAGTGTTTGGGCCCGTCCCAACACCGCCACCGTCCCAACACCGCCACCATTCCAACTCCGCCACCGTCCCAACTCCGCCACTATCGTGTCCCAACACCGCCACCGTCCCAACTCCGCCACCGTCCCAACTCCGCCACCGTCCCAACTCCGCCACTGTCCCAACTCCGCCACTTTCTTGTCCTAACTTTCGCAATCTTTCAAAAAGTTTATTTTTTGTAACGCGTTAAACTTAACCCTTAATTGCATGCGGTCGCGACCGAGGTACAATTTTAGCTGCTGTTTAGTGAATTCTGAATATATTTACTCACAAGCAAGTGGCTAAATGCTATTGTGACCCGATAATTTGATAAAATACTTCACAGTCATATTTTTCACAGAAATATTTAGAAGTCCTCCATTTTTCTTATATTATTAAATATACGATACGATTCATCAAAATTCGTATCTCACCGTAATGGGGCTACCCCTTCACTTGAACATCTTTGTTTAACCTCTCGTGTTAGTTTTAAGCCCTCGATTGCACTTTTCGATTTCGGAACACAAACTGGCAAATGTCCAATAAAAGGATCCGATATGAATCTTCCATTTCGAACAGTAGTTCTCGCCGATCCAGCATTTCCATCTTCAGAGCAGAACATGCACACATAATAATGCGATGTTTCATTGTTTGACAAACGTTTAGAACTTTTCTTCCGGAACAGAAAATACAAATCTGGATCATTACGCGCCGCAATTATCACTAAATTACTCTTTAATTCCTGATTCATAAAATTTTCAATAGGACCAAAGTCACCCATGATTTGATTACACAAATTCGAATCAATTGACAACAAGAAATGAAAACAGATCCGTATGTTTGTATTTTAATGTGCAAAGCACACAGTTATTTTGGTAATATGCTAATGAAGTAAATTCCGGTCTCACGCTCGTTGTTCTATTTTTGGTTATTTCGGTAAAATCGTTTGTATAGTTAAGTACGACTATACAAACGAAGATTATATAGATATACCATGTATTTATTGCTTTAATGATAATATCAGTTTTTGCTATCCTATGAATTAGAAATGTCATGTTGTTAAGTAAAAAAAAAACTTTGTTACAAAAAACAAACTTTTTGAAAGATTGCGAAAGTTAGGACAAGAAAGTGGCGGAGTTGGGACAGTAGCGGAGTTGGGACGGTGGCGGAGTTGGGACGGTGGCGGTGTTGGGACACGATAGTGGCGGAGTTGGGACGGTGGCGGAGATGGGACGGTGGCGGAGTTGGGGCACGATCAAGTGTTTTATGTGTCTGAATTCATAGCCTTCCTAATGTGTCTCGTGAAAATAGCCAACGTATTTCACAGAATGTTTGTTGCATTTTATAACAATGAATGCTCTTTTTAGCAATTTTTCGCAAATTTTGGAGTACAAACAGTTTTTGAGAGGTCGTTTGTACCAGTATAAATGGACCGGGTACAAAAAAAACACTGCCTGGAATGCCCGTTTTCGCCGTAATATACCTCATTTGTCATCTTTTCTACGATGTGTGAAGAAGGATGTCTGTTGGATTATAAACACTCGTCCCACTGTGTAGGGTATCTGTACAATTTGAGCCTAAGATTTTCATCGTCGATCAAATTTTCATTCGCAGCTTATTTTTTTATAATTAATTCAACTGTAAAACTTTGTGTTCATTTAACCTAATCTCCGCTTCTGTCATTAAAAACAAAGAAAGTAAAAAAGCATAATGGAATCGAGGTAATCGGAAAATTGAGTAGAGAAATGTTATTGACATATTTTACAAGAACTTTGTCCTCAGTCGCATAAGAGCAACTGGTTACTGTAGATGAAAAGAGAATATTGCTTTCACACGGTGTCATATTTATATTCCGTGAAAGACCGTTATATCGCACAAAAATAATATTCCAAGTAATGAGCCTGTAACACGATAAAGTAGTTATCCTACAAATCTTCTCATAGTAGCATGAAGACCGCATTGATTCTATTCTCTTCCTGCGCTAGCAAAAAAAGAAAAAATTTTCATGGGCATGCTCCGATGATTCCTGCCTACCGGGAACACAAAAAAGGTTTTCTTCTTACCTGCCGCTATTGGCCTTTTTATACTATCATTCTCCTTATTCTTCATTCTTCCGTTCTTGATGCTTCTATGCGATCAAGAGAGAGAAAAATTTAGCGCTTAATAGTCATACTAATGCAGCTTACATAAAAGGAATGAGTCCATCTTACCTGCTTGAATTGCGCTCAGTCGATCGAATCCGATGATGTTATATCTAATCATATCTACTTTTGCGTGTTGAATTATCTTGGTGATTTAATCATGTTATGATGATTGGCCGTTTTTTCAAACCTGGTGGTAAGAATTGGATGTGAAAAATTGCATGTCTTCAAGCGTTCATTTGCTCGTGTAAGATCCCATGAGGACTGAATAACTGGTAAGTAGAAAAATTTTGTTTAACTCTATAATAGTGCTTCACACGACGAAAATTTCCTACCCGGGTACTCGTTTATCCATTACCCGGGTAACATTGTAATAGTAACGTAATTAAGTATTTAATAACATGTAAGTAGTAACATATACTTTGAGCTGAAATACATAAAACTCAAATTTTCATCAATTTAATGAATACATGACTAGATGAATAATCAGAGTAAGGATTAAGAAGATCAATAAAACTGATAATGCAGCTCGTTTGGAACTTTTCCAAATTTTTGTTTTGTATAGGGAAGGTTGCAATGTGCAACTTCGGGGAAAAAATTTAGTTGTACAGATAAATTTTTTGCCGCTCGCCTCGCTTAACTCCATTAGAAAAATGATTAAAAGCTACTCCTCTTGTATTTCATTCGATTCGTGTCAGTTTTCGACTTTTAAAAGTGAACTTCCTGAGGTTCGGAGTAAAATTGAAAGGTTGGCAAAATTAATTTGTTTGGCGCCTAGCGTACAAGAACTTTAGTTTCCAGGCCTCTGCAACGTCGGCAAAATCATTTTTTTCAGCACATTTTTGTACAACCATGTATGATCAGCGGTGATCTTTACGTGAGCCAGTAATTTACCAATCGTAATTATTCATCAAAAGAGATTTTTTCGAATGACCTGAAGCATAAAAAAGCGCCACAGGTATTCTACCTGACTTGAATATTTTGTATTTTGATATCCTATAACGCTAGAAAATAAATGAAGGAATCAATGAATGAATTTCTTATATTTTCTTTCTTTCGATTTTTTATTTCTTTCATCTTTTCTTTCTATTTCATTATCTTTTCGAAATCTGGATGAAAGGTCAAATTTTTCAGTGAATTTAATGAGTTTTCAGCAGGGCAAGCTAAAATTCAAAAATTAGGCGAGCAATCAAGAATTCGGATTCTTCAGCCGGCAAGAACTTCTACTATTCTGCCACGCTGATTATGTTTTAATCATTTTTTAAACACAAAAAGTTTACATTCACGGAAGCCGAAAATTCTATAGGACTACAAAACGATTTCGCACGAATAATCAAAAAAATGTTGATTTTCGTCAAATACGTCAAAAAACAATACAAGATCATTGATCAAACATAACATGCTGATGTTTAAAAGCTATAAGCATAAGCTAGGTGGACTTTTCTAACCATGCAGCATGAATAATACCAAAAGTCATGATGATTTGGCAAGTTTTCGGTATTTTCCATTTTAAAACGCATAGAAATGCATTTCTGGACAAGAAATCCTATAATCTGATCAAAAGGGCCGTCAGGCTCTAGGTTACACTGTGCAACTTTCCGAAAAAATTTGGGAAACAGGTTGTTATGTGCACGGCCTCCTGCCTATTCCGTCTCGTTTCTAAAACAGGTAATGTATGTGGCTTACACAAGCTGATGTGTATTGTTTTCTGCTTGTATATGTATAGCGCAACCACGGAGACGGCACGTTATTGCTCAGATTGTGTGCTGTTACTCAAAGTCTCCAGTCACCTTAAGTATCTTATTACTCTAAGAGTCTCGTTACCCTGAGTAACGCTGTAAACCCCTCTATCCCAAGTAATGCAATTTTTTGCAAAAATGGTATCCCGTTACTCCAACAATACTATATGAATCTTCTAGGATTTCCCCTGGGTACTTTAACACTTTTTAAAGTTTTAAACAAACTAAAACAAACCCTATAGCAAGACACAGAAAACGAAAGAAAAAGAAGTACAAAGAAAAGTTATAAGACAAAGAAAGAACCGCATGAACATGAACCAAAACATGGACAAAAACACATAAAACATAAGAAAAATAAATATATAGAAAAATAATAGTTGAGGAAAGAGAAAGATATGAGAGATAAAAAAAACTGAAGAAAAAATAGAACAAAAAGAAAAGCACTTTGGCATCGAAACAGCTTTCACCAAAGTGGCTGGCACTGAAATCGCTGGCGACAAAACGGCTAGTGCTGATATGATCCAGTGCCGAACTCGCCGGAACGTGCCTTTCCGTACTTTGAATGACCTTTACATGAGTCTGTCTTCAGAGAAGTCGTTGTGTGATGATGAAAATTGAGGACCAAAAATATATATGAGTCAGTAATTTGATCTTACAACTCAACTTATACACACTGCGTTAGAAAATGAGGCAATCTAATTTTTTGACGCAACTTGGGTGCAGGAGATTACCGATACAGTTGCTCTGTAGCGCACTTTACAACATTAATTTCTTTATACACGATAGCCACTTGGATACGCTATCGAACAATGCATACTGTGTTTATCATTTAAATTACGAATAAAAACTTTAACTATGAGTTGAAAAATTTTCATCATTTTAATAAAAAAATTTTCGGTTAAAAAACTACAACTTTTGAACACCTGCTTTACTTTCCTTTCCTATTGTACAAAAGAGTCAAATTTTCATATTCAAATACTTTTAAAATAATTAGCTGCAGAAGATCACTTCAAACTTATTGAAATTTTAAAAATTTGTAGCAGCTTGGAATAACGGGACACTTGGGGGTAATGGGACACTTGGAGTGAAGGTCACAACGATTGTTCATGCACTCGGTACCTTTCTATACATACATGAACAATATCGAACACCATCTACTTTCCTTTTTGAATACAATCAATTACCCGCGGATACCGGGTAACGTTTCTCTGATTTAACCCGGGTAATTCGGGTACCCGGTGCGAAGCTCTACTCTATTATACAATAATAATTGTTCGTGGGACTCCGCATAGTCAAAGAATTTCAAATTTTAAGATAGACATCGAAAACTCGTCAATTTTTAAAGTAAATGTAATGGGGCTATAGCTGCAACAGGCTTGTTGAATATATTTATTGGAATCGCAGGCAATAAGGCAGAGGCAGGTTTGGGTGAAATCCCAAACTGACCAAAATTGAGAGAACCATGCAGTTTTATACTAGTGGAGAGGGCACCAGAAAATTCTCCTAATGAAAAAACGTAAGAGTTGCAGTGAATGAATCGTGCCTTTCGTTTAGCACGGTGTTTTTGTGGATAGAGTTTTTTGTGCTCGTTTTCTCGAGTTATTTTTTGGAGATTTTTTATGGTGATTAGAGAAATATGCGCAAATCGTTCTTCCCAGGTTAGCTCAAAAAGTTTTTCCCAGGTTAGCTCAAAAAGCTTCTTCTTTTTAAGAGGAAATAAGAGAAGTTGATAGCAAAATAATGCAACAGTGTTTCTCAAAGCGTTACAGAACTTTAGTTGTTACATAAGTATATTACTTATGAATTTTTTGATTGTAAACTTGATAAACCTAATGAACAACTCATTATTTCTCGGCATCGTGTGATGAGACGGATTTTAAACCTTAAAGTTCTATTTCGTGATTTATTCTTTATGTGTAGGTAACCAGTCTTGTGATTGCCTTGCTTTATTTGTATCTCATTCCGAAGAGACCAAAATGATTAATATTATATTCATGTACGTAGCCAGGAGGTGGATGGTTTGCCCCCCCGAAATGTTACAAACTTTTTTCTACATGATTTTTAATTATGTGTTGTGTTTGCATTAATGTATAGTAGTAATGTAGTAATAATAATCATTAATGAATAAGTTTTGGGTTTACTTTACGTGATCGCCTTATAACTTTATAAATTTCTCCACATGGAAGTAAATTTTCAGTTTAAACATTTATAATGAAAAGAATTTTATTATAATTAAATTTTGTTTCTTGTTACACCACCTGATGAAGCTCAGCGAGTTACGCTCAAAACTGCCTTCAGGTTTTATCAACTCAAAATATTGACAGAAAAAAATGGTCTCCAAAAATTGCTTGCCCCCCAAAAAAAATCCTGGCGGCCTGGGGATATATTACTTGGTTGGCTATGGGCTGTCGAATGAAAATGTATATTTTCAAAATGTACACTCAGAAACCTTCGTCTGCCAACTTCACGATTGGGTCGCAACTTGACGCCCCCTCACTTTGGCGCCTAGAATTTCCTGATATACAAACGATGTGTTTCTTTTTTAGATTGTTTTACGCGCAGTCTTGAATTACCATAATAGTTATAAATAGCTCAGGCTATACACGTAACCGAGCCTAGAGATCTGGGGGTTCCGACGACCTTTTTGGGGCCGGGGGTCGCTGATTCCTCAAAATATTGGAGGAGGGGTCCATGGAAAAAAAATCGAATTTTTCGCCAAATAAATCCCAAAAACGGTCATTTTTGTCTTATAAACCGTAAAAAGTGTATTCATGGCGCGAAGCCCCGAGAAAATCGGTATTTTCGGTTCAAAAATTGACATTTTCCATAAAAAAAAATTGACATGTTCTAATATTCTTCTGACGAAAAGTATGGTGGTTCCTATGGCTAGCTATAGGATTGGCAAATCCTGTGGAGGGGGATCGTCCAAGCTCTAGCCATATGGCCGACAACATCTGGATGGGGGGGGGTTCCAATCAGAACTGTGTCAGGTAGCATATTTTGAGAATATCGGGCCCGGGTAACAAATTTTGAGACCATCGGTACCGGGTACCTGATACATTTCTAGTATCGGGTAGCACACCGAGTGCAGGTCCAGGTCCAAAATTTTAAGAATATAGGGTTGGGTCCGGGTTATTTTTTAGTCTTGTTTTGTGTCCGGGTACCCGATACATCCCTTTCTCCAATGGCACTTCGCCCTCCCCAATTACATGCATGGCTCAGGTCACCCTGAATGGTCTAAGCCTAAATGAATATCTCTCGTGCCAAATATCCAAATATAATTGTCTTCAACGTCGTGCTAGTCTAATGGTAATCGCCTCTTGAACAAATAATTAGAATGAGTTTTAAAATATCAGTAAGATGGGATGCCAAAGTAGGTCTTCAAAAAAGGTCATTATCAAACAAGTGGCGTCAAGTTGAAACGGGCATCAAAGTAATACGGACGCCAAGTTAAGACATCAGCCTTACTTTAGCGCCTATAACATTGGGAGCCAAAGTAAGAGGGGCGCCAAAGTAAGACTCGCGACAAAGCAAGACTGTACCAACCTATCAGTTATCTCTTCTGAAAAATGTTTTTTCTGTAAGTGAGCTCATTCACCGACTGCCGCTGGTTGAGTCATCTATCTGGGATCAAGTTTTCCCTTAACTATATCTCAGAATATCGAATGATATATGTATAGAATGCTGTTCCAGCTGGCACGAGTTTGAAGCACGAAAACACTGTCGTTCACGTCGAAACCAATTCGACGGCGACTCCGTCGCAAAATGTACCGCTTATGACGACCGCAACGACGTGCAACACTTACTACCCACAGGCTAACAGCGAATTGAGTACGCCGACTACGCCAGGCGTGACGCTCGGTGAGTGCGCTCTTGGAGTTGATTTTAGATTGAAATGACTTTGTAGAAGGCCAATCTTTTTGAGAAATAGGGTATCGTATGTAGAGTACGTATCAAAATTGCTACCTTCTCTGATGATGCACTATTTCCCAAATGACTGAAAGTGGTTTAGGGCTAATCGCGATTAAAGTCTCAATTAAAATCGTGGCTTATTTTTTGTGGTATGACAGAATATCGATCACCCTAATCGCCGATTTAAAAATATCAAAATTAATTCATAGTGCTAATTCTGTCAGCAGCAGAATTAAATGTCAGATTAACTCATACATATAACGAGGCCTCGAAGTCTGGGGGGTCACTGATTCCCCAAAAGTTTAAGTGGAGAAGTCTCTGTAGGAAAAAAATCGATTTTTTTCATCAGAAAGTGCGGAAAACAGTTCAAAAAATTGTAATTTTTTGTCTAAAAACCGTAATCAATGTATTCATGGCGCGAAGCGCCGAGAAAATTGACGTTTTTGATTATTTTTGTTCAAAAATTGACATTGTTCTTCAAAAAATCGACATTTTTAGCATTTTTCCGACCAAAAGAATGGAGGTCCCTATAACTACCACATGGCTAGCCAGGAATTTTTTCGGGATGGGCACAAATTTTTTTCACTTAATCTACTGTAAAATTGGCATTTCTGACTTGACTTTTCACTTTTTTTTAACACCTGAAACATTTCGGAGGGCCATGGTCCCCAACCCCATCTTGCCTGCAGGCCTGTAATTAGCCATATGATTGGAAAATCCTGGGGGCCGTTTAATGGCCGAAGGTTTCTAAGGTTCCTATCGAATTAATGATATGTATGAATTAACCACATTTTTCAATACAAAAATGCATTTTGTTGTATTGAGTAATAGATTTAGTCGACTTCGTAGATTTTTTATCCGATTTTAATGTTTCCAATAATGAAAATGATTATCATGTTCTGCGAACTGTAATCAAAATTGTGTTCTACGATATCGATCTAACAAGGAAACGGTTCGAAATATCATTGATATAACAGCAGATAAATAAAACGTGATACTAGACGTCTCTTTTCTTATCAATTTGAGAAATCAAGTTGTATACCTATTTCTGTTCAGAGGAAAATAGGCAAAACTCAAACGAAATCAATAAAAACCTGATCAAAAATGGCGTTAGACGGATGTCACACACAACTCGGTGAGAAAAATTCAAAAAGCCATAAAAACGCCAACTAAACATAGTGAATGGTCGATTAGCTAATTCAGTATGGATTCACCTCCTGTCATACGGGTGTGCATTAAACATTATCGAGAATTAAGACGTCGATTTAATAATCGAGGATTAGCTGCTAATCGCAATCAACTTAATCGGCCCCGTAATTCGGGCCTAAAACTTTTTAATAGGCCATAAGCGTCGTTTTTCACAGCTTTTAACAGTCAAATACGGTCGCTTTCTTTTTTCACGTTGTCTAAAAAAGCTGCTACATGTAGCGATAAAATATTAATATTATGATGACTTTTTTCTCTTATATATTTCATCATATTAAAAGATTGAATTTTGCATGAATATTTGGAAAGACATCATCATGTTTAAAATTTTGAGCAATCAGCATTTATACCTATGTTCCAGATACTTTTATTGCCTTTCCTCACTTATTCGTTATTTCAAGTGTTATCTTTCATTGAGAAGTTGCAGTCGTGAAATTTTCGCAGTTAATTTTTAATCAGTGTGTACACTGTGTCAAATTAAGCGGTTTTTTAGGTCGAAAACTAGAAATTCTCAAAGCTACAGAAACGATCGTCGAAGCCTTGTATTCAGGAAACAGCGACGTTTATATGTAATTTTATTCATCGCTATTTTTTATATTTATCGACCATGACCGTTTTTCCAGGAAACTGTGTGATCCCGGTATAACTTCTTTCCAAGAGGAATCATACGGCAATTTAGTCGAAGGATTGGATTTTCATAAATTTTGCTTCGATAACGGTGATAGTTTTTTATTAACAATTTTTCGTCCAGTATGTAACCAATTTTTTCCAGTTCATCACTCCGGTAAAGCGTCCAAACATCACGCCGTCCGCTGCCGCGTGCTCAACCCTTGCATTCACCTAATGGGCGACGATCACGCATGCATTGCTTATTCTTGTCTCGTGCAGTATCTGGACAAGTAAGTTAACGAAATGCATTAACGTGAGTTGACACATCACTAAAAGTTCGTATTTTTCAAAAATTCTGCCGGTATAACTTGATGTAATTTATCTAACAAAATTTTTGTACCATTTTTTCGAAAAGTCCAAAATTTTGATCAAAAATTATATTGGACACTTTGGTAAAGAAGCTACCTTAATTAAAATTCAATTATTAAAATTGTCTGGAGCAGACATGCACGGCAAGAATTTTCCAGGTGGGAGAGTCCTTGTACTTTTTGCCCAGGGGGTAGGGGAGTGGGGGAGCGAAAAAACAAAAAAAAGTTCTGCAAGCTTGTTTTTCATACAAAGTATGCACAAAGATCATCAAAAAAGCTATCTTGGAAAAAGTTCAGGGGGTATTTGACGATTTTTTGAGCTCGGGGGGGGTGGTCAAGGTCTCAGGAAAGGGAGTTTACCCCCTTAGCCCCCCCCCCTATGTGCATGTATGGTCTGGAGAAAAAGTTTGACCATAATTTCTGTAAAAGAACAATTTTTCACATTTTTGAAATGAAATTATTTAGATGGCGATCATCGTAAACTGCAGCGTAAAATTAAGGCTGCACCTCAAGCTGTCTATTCCGGAGACTAATAAATAATGACTTGTCGGAATGAACTATAAGCTTGCCAAAAAGATGTGATCGTATGTTTTTGCGGCTTGTGAAAATCTAGCTCATAGGAAACTTTATGAACGTTAAGTCCGGTTCACACGGCGACATTTCACCCGACATACATGTTGCAACATATATGCTTTTTCCAAAAATGTCGTGACATTAAGATGTTCACACGTGCGACATATGATATGACATACAGTGCGACATTTTCCACCTCAGTATTATTTTTCGGTGTCGAAAGGAAAGTCTGTTGCTATTATTGGTCTTTTCCTTCTTTTGGACGACGAGTTTTTTTGCGCCTGTCACGATTACATGCATCAAGCACACAAATAGTACCAAATTTCGCGATGTATGTCGGCTAAAATAGCCGGCTAAGTGAAAAAGCAAACTGTATGTCGCTTATATTTCGGGCTGTCGCGCCCGTTCACGCCTGACGATTTTACTCAACATACGTATGTCGCGACATGTATGTCGGGTATATGTTGCGCAAAATGTCGCCGTGTGAACCGGCCTTTAGTTCACACAAAAGATATAAATATTCGGACGTTTGGTTTATTGTTTATTCTTCAGCGAAAATTTTAGAATTAAAGTTTACTAAAGTTCATATTGAAATGTCAGATTCAATCGTCATGGAAAAGAATACTAATAGTGTATTAATTAATAAACCGTTTTAATTAGTATCTCATCAAAAAATCAAATCACCAAGCCAACTTTATCCATTTCAAATTTGTAGGAAAAATTTCGTGAAGCTCTATTTCAACAGGCCAGCATAGTTTTCAATGTAAGACAAAAAAGTGTTGACAATAGTTTTCCTCTGATAATTCGTCTCAAAACAACAAAGAACGTTCAATGTGGGTGATATTTTATGTTTCATTTATGTTGCCAGCTCAAGTTAATTTTTTACTTGATATTTTTAGCAGCGGTGTTCCTTCAACGTGTCAATCGCAAGAAACCCGGTTGTGGCAAAAACGTGACGGGAAATGGTTGTGTATCCACACACACCGATCGGGTACACCCTTTTCGACCGTTTTAGCAAAAATTCGGAACCCAGCGTGCCAATAATTAATTCTTTTGGCCTCAAATCTGGTGTATATAATTTGAATCAAAGATAAATAAATTTATCACAACGGAAGAATCGATGAACCAAATTTTACGAATATCACGATCAGTTCGATAAATCAGTAGCTTAACAGGAATTTTTGGACGAAAATTATGCTAATTAGATACGCGTCGCGATGCCCACTTTGACCTAATATAGTTAGGTTAGAAAATGTAGTAGGAGATTATCAGATGATTCTTGAAGCGGGAATTGGAAAAAGAGTGTTCTTTCCTATTTATAAATGAACTATCGAAATTTATTTAGTTTGAATCTCGATGTTGTTCTTTGTTACGCGTTTTCGATGAGTTTTGCGTTTTATTAGAAAATTATCTAGTCATATTATAAAATGCGTGTAAAATTTTGTCCCTCTCCCCTCTTTCGGGCGATATTTCAATCCTATCAACTAGACGGAATTTGGGATGATTGTCAAAAATATTTTTCATCTGTACGCTTAATTTTCTCCGCATTTATAAATTCTGTTTTTGACTGGCTAGCTTTAATCGATATTAATTCGTTTTTCCAAGGTTTCATGCATACATATATATATATAAATATCTGAATTGCGGAGTTTTCACGTTTTATATTTATTTTTGTACACATTACTTGATGTGAGTACGACGATTTTATTTTCATAGTTGTCATTTTTATTATTTTCTGTCTGAAATAAAGAACGTTGCTCGACAAATGTATGGGTATTTTTGCCAGATTTATAACCGAGACGCAGTTTCTAACGTTCGACCTTGACTATCATAAGTTGAAAATTAATTATATGTAAAAATCAGATATATTGTGTCCTTTTGCATGAATGTCAAAATTCACGCTGCCTAACTTTACACTTAACTTCCTAAACTTTAGAATTCATCAATCCTTAAGGCCCATCTATACTTTTTTCCCGAAAATCAGTCGCAAGTGATTGCAACTATCAAAATTGAATAAATCTCTCATTTTCTCTGTGCGCAAGAAAGATCTTGACGAGGTCTATTCAGTGAAGTATATTTTGCAAAAAAATTGGGAGAAATCAGCTATTTGGTAGGCTTCTTGCGTCAAAGCTTGATTTAAAGTGCTCAACAGATACTTGTTAAAAGTGTTAGGTATCTTTCGATCGAAAATTTCAATATCTACCTTGCGGTGTTTCTATATACTGAAATCGCTCCAATACTTGAAGAACAAATCGCTTGCGTATGTTTTTTAGCGAAAATGGTATAGATGGGCCTTTAGCATTTTGTGTGACGTGCATGCGATTGAAAATATAAAAGCGTAGAAAAGACGTAAGTCTATTGTAAAACAAAATTATATGCAGAAGACAATTTTATTTAACTTGGTATAGCACATTTTTTATGCTACTTTAAAGTAATCAGAAAAGAGGTGGAAAAGCCAGAAAATTCTTTAGGATCGTGTCCGGGCATCTTCCTACAGGATGCCGCAGAATTTGTTTCTTCATTTCTGTAGGCACAATGAATGAGGGGCTTTCGTTTCGTACTTGAAAAATAAATTCTCTCATGTGTTGTCTATGGTCTGTTTTTCTTGACATGCTTCTAAATTATAAAAGAGGAAATTTTTACAGCTTTCTGCTTAATCATTCGTCGCGTGAAACTGAAAATTTGTGAGCTTATTCAATCAATAACGGTTTTTGAATAAAAATCTTACCGTGAACGCTTTGTTGTCAGGTTGATTTTGGTTTTTTTTTTAAATTTAGAAGCATTTCATAAAAAACGAACTACAGCACGAATTAAATGAACGCTATCCTCGGATAATACATTGCGATAAATTACAATCGCTTTGGAAGCTGTATGATTTGCGCACACCACTGTCATTCAAACATGTTTTTAAATCTGAATGAATCCCTACCAATAAAGTTCTGAGGATACATGCATCTCTACATATCAAACAATCACAACACTAATATGTTTACATGTGCATGGCAAACTGTGGATTTGAAGCATGTGTAACACTTTAGACATGTGCATCCTTATGGGCACATTCACACAAGTGTGCATTTGACACACATAATAGGTGTTGGTTGAAACATGCACTCAGATGCAGAATATACTTTTTCGGAAACAAATGAAAGACAACATGTTGATTAACAATTTTTTTGGGCGAAGAATATAATTTTTTGTGAAGATGGTATTGTTTTGTAATTTTGGGTATCTTGTCAACGCCTTTTTACAACCCTGTCCATCGATTCATTTTAAAATGATCTATGCAGTAGGTGAAGTTTCGGCAAGCGCAACGTTACTACAGTTCAATAGATCAATTTCGATAATGTTACGTAATGGGTAATTCTCTGTGATTACGTAAACTCCTCTAAAATATTCGTTTATTAAAATAGAATATTAACAGGCTAAATTACAATAATGTGGATAAGGCAGGGGACACGGGCAGGAGAATAAGAGCAACTGAAAGAAAAGGGAAGCTGAGAAACTACTAAATATGAGGCGGGGAAGTGAGATTCTATGGAGGGATAGGCGTCGTCCCGAGGATAAAATATTGGTGGATAAACGTCGCCGATAAGCACACACAACTGGATCGATGAACATCGTCCTCAACAAATACAAATAAACTGGACGGATGAATGTCGTCCTCAACAAAATACAAACAAACTGGACGGATGAACGTCGTCCTCAACAAAATACAACCAAACTGGACGGATGAACGTCGTCCTCAATAGAGTACAAACAAACTGGACGGATGAACGTCGTCCTCAACAAAATACAACCAAACTGGACGGATGAACGTCGTCCAAGAAAAATACATGAAAAGGTAGGGAACTCACGTAGTCGGTAAACTGAGACGCTGCCGATTTTCGAGAATCCAAAGAACTGACTGACTGTTTTCCGTTTTTTTTCGAGGATCCCGAAAAAGAGGTGGGGTTTTTGGTGAGGGGAATCTCATTCGCTAGAGTTGTTTATTGGGAATGGGACGATAACGTTTGAACCTGATTGGTTGAACTTGCTTACGATGGGTTCCTTGAAGTTGTCCACCCCTCGGGTGGGAGTTGGTAAGTGGACAGAAGGGATTAGTAGTTCTCTGTTTTTTTGGGCTCTTATTTTCCTACTGTAATCCTTTCCATACGTATTTTACGATTTCCGAGTAAATAATAGAACGAAAATGCATTAATGGTTTTGGCAAATTATCGTCAAAAATGTACAAAACAATGGGCTACTTAACCTACATTTTTCCTAATGGTTTCCGAGTAAAATAAAAATGGATTACTGTACACGAAACTAATTTGGACGAAATTATACAGTAAACTTAGGCTTAACTTAATTTACATAATTTACAAATTCACTTATCGTGACAATAATCTTGAAACGATTGAAAAGATTGATCATCAAGAATTCATGTAAAAAATTTTATTGATTTGAGTCAACGAGCATGCTTTCATTGTTTTGAATAAAAGTTTGACTGTGATCTCGCTGCGTCGATTATCTAAAATGAATCAAGTATAATGCGCTCATTTTTAGTAGACACCTTCGCTTTCAAAATATGACGGTTTTCCCACTCTCTGACTGTGTTCGCCAGATTTACCACGATTTGAAAACCACCAAAACCATTTTTGTGAAAAATCCCGAAAAATTTCTTTTAGGATGTGACCATTTCCTTTCTGACTGTTGAAAATCCTTTTTTCCATGAAATTATAGAAAAGTTTTGATTAAGTTCATATAATTTTTGGCAAAATTCAGTGAACATTTTTAAAAAGTTTAAAAAGGGGTTTAAAGGAAAGATGATAGATGCATGGTCCGAAATATCAACGAGGTGCACCTCTTAGGACTCAAAAAAGGCACTTTTTGCATGCATTATTTTGATGTCTCACAGCCCTATTTGCTCATAAACCCCATGACTTCGCGGGACTTCATGCCTGCTTTTATACAGGATATTATTCAAAACCACCTATTTTAATTGGTCAAACCCTTGTATACATGGTCAGACCCCCTCCCCGAATTGTATTCTATTAATAACTTATAGACCTTGACTACAATCAACCACATTCACCTGCATGAACATTCATGCTCATGAGCCATACTCACAGTTGGTAATGAACAATTGTGCGATAGGCAACCCAGAGGTAGAGTCATGAATAGATTGTGCGATTTTCATGTTGAATTAATCATTTGCAATTTTTTTGAAAATCACGATTTGGCGCGATTTTTTGATAGAATCGCGATTTCTGAACATTTTTTGGTAAAATTGCGATTTCCAGAAATTTTGTAGTGTTTTAGTTTCAATTTTTTACTAACGAGATTTCCGGTGACTTTTCAATAATTCACAACTTTTAAGTGAAATCACGATTTTTCAGTGAAATCGTGATTTTTCGAAAAAATATTTTTTTTTCCAAAATCCCAGGAACACCGGGTTTCAGGCCTGGCCGAGGCGGAGCCAGGGTGACGCTGAGGCGGAGCCGGAACGGAGATGGAGTGATGCTGGGCCGGAGCTAGAGCGGAGCCGAGTTCGGAGACATCCCTAATGGAAACCCTGCTGCTGATACGGATATTGATCGAAGAAATAGAAATTTTCATTTGGCGTATTTCATCGTTTTTAATTTACTGAATATAGAATGAATTTTCAAGGGATGTTTGATCGCTCAATTAATTAATTTTTGTTCACCTCTCAGAACGTTTTAAATTCATCCAAATCCCAGTAAGAGCTAATGATTCAGTGGATCTGGACTGGCGGGACGGCGTACTCGTTTAATTAATAATCGGGTTTCTTTCATGCGAGGACTTACATACAGTTCTTTTTTCTCAGGCATGTTTTCATCCGATCAAAAGGAGAAGAATCAAACCTCAACTGAATTATAAAAAACTGGATACGCACTGATGAAAATTAACAACAAAATAATATATAATCAGCAAATCGTTACATGCATACGATTCATTAATTTCTTGTCGAATGGTCTCCGTTATACCTTCCGACCTTATTAGCGAGTGCTGTGCAGAAAACGACTAGCCTATAAAAATTGTGCAGTCGAAAAGAGGGCACAAAATTTTCCAAATGTCTGATATGGTCTATTTTTCCGAAAATGGTTGTAAGTAATGAAGTAATGAACCCTGACTTGAACGAATTTTGAGCGAAAAATTGTATAGTAAATTATGTAGTGAAGGGAAGGCTTATGCTTGTCGTGTTTTGATTGATTTGCAAGCATTTTTATATAGTATTAACTGTAAGTTTTTTGTGTTTCGTTATATTTTTCAGATTTTTAGGCGTGAAACTTTGAACAGTTACTTACCGAAATATCTCTTCTGAAATGTTTTGTTTTATGGCGGTACATCTATTCCTAATCCGGCATAACAAGCTTTCAGAGGTCCGTTACATAAAAGCTGCAATTTACAGAATTACAATTCTGAAATTTGTCGGGCTGGAAAATAAGGTCTGGAGGGACGACGGTCGCTGGTTGGCCAAGGAGAGATGGGAATCCCTTGCAGGAAATAGTCGAATTTTTTGGCCAAAAAACACGAAAAAAACGGTTAGAGCAGCACAAATTTTGATTTAAAAAGTTGCAATCGTAGCATCTAAAGATGTTACTTTTCGATAATTTCTCACTTGAAATGGCAATTTTCTTTCTGAGAATTTTCAATTTTTTGCAGCCCATAGAGTTTGCACGGACTACCATGGCTGCTCGTAATGAATTGTGTTCCTTCTATAACTCACGAGAATCTTTCAATTCAGCCTCAATAGAAACAGAAGATTCATGCACGTCAATATGTCAGGAGTCAGATTTTTAAGAATTTTCGCTAGCAATTTGGTGTGGTTCCAACGCGCTCTAAGGAGACATAACGGATACGTTTGGCCTTTTCAAATGTTTTTTCATCAAATCTCGAAAAAGTCTATTTAGACTTTATGTGGAAGAAAACTTATCATAAATGATTTCATTCTTTAATGGAATTTTTGAAATTCGAATGGAGGCACAAACGTGAAAGTGGATATTTCGAAATGGCAGTCAAACCAACAGCAAGGATTCGATTTCATAAGCAAGTTTCGCAGAGTGAAAGCTAGCTGTAACAAAACCACTAAATGTATGCGTGATAACGGGGAGGTTAAAATAATAAAAACATATCATGCTTCTCCACTTTGCACTTGGGAGGAACTTTGTAGACACCTAAATGCACTACTATTTTACCGGAGACCCGGTTGCATAAACACTTCTAAACCTTTGAGCCAATAGAGGGATTCCGAGAATGAGACAAATTTCGGTTGCACCATGAACGTCTAGAAGGTTTATTTCAGGTTCAGACGTGATTTTCCAGTGGTTCAGAGGTCGCTTCTAGAGGTTCAGTCTAGGGTTCAGTGGTGTGTTTCTTAAGGTTCAAGGGCGTTTCTAGTAATTAAGAGGTGTACATGATGTCTAAAAATGAATCAATTTCTATCTACATATCTTTCGAATCAAAAGAAATTGCTTAATATTCGCTTACTATTATCCTACGTATTCAGCACATTAAATTTCACTTGTCTAGTTTAATCTATGATTGTATGTCTTTTAAAAAACAGATCTGCTCATTTTTGAAACTAAGGAAACATAATAGATTACTAGGAAGTGAAGATGTCACATATTTCAGCTTTCATGTGACAGCTTGTGGTTCATGTGGAATGTGAAGAAATATGAAGATGCATTACACTTTGTCGGATCCCAAAAATTAGCTCGTTGAGGAGCAAATTAAAAGCTGTCAAATTTTGAGAAAAATCGAACAACGGAGCTTTCAATATTATACCGTATTTAACCGCTGGAAAAATTTGATCGTCAAGGCGATCGCATTTTTGTAGTATCAACTCAAAAAATTTGTCATTAATAGTAAAATATAATTCAAAATGATGTATAAAGTCAAAATTCGAATTGAATTCACCCACTAGAAATGCATGCACAAAAATCTAAATCATCAAACCAATGAAGTTCTACATGTTGGTGCAACCGAACTCTATACATACCGTTCTTGAGGTCCTCTGACTTCTGACTGACCTCTGACCGTCCTCTGACCTCTGACCTCAAGAAAGGTTCAGATGTGTACACAATGGTGCAACTGAAATTCGCCTGTGAACATTTGAATTTTTTTTGGTGCGGTGCTTTGGTGCAATCGAGCTCAGGTTATTTTCTAGAAACCTATCAGTTTGTATCCTTGTCGGTCGTGGACGAAAAAAATTTTCTCATTGGTTACAGTAATAAACTGACAAATACTTCAATATTGAAGTTTCCTGTTCGCTGCAGCTGTCATTTCAAAGTAAATACGTAGTATTGACCATACCGCTCAATATCTGCATAATGATCATAATGAGGTTTGGATCATGCGGTAATGTGTGCTATGAATATAAATAGACTTCTTACTGATACGTCTGCGGTTGACGCTTCTGGCCTTTTTCACAAAAAAATAGCTCAAAGATAACAATAATAATGATTCGGCGAAAATATTTTGGTCGTTTTGAGCTTAAGATCTGCGTTTGACGTATTTTTAGTCTTTTAGCAAGCTGAAATATTATTGCATATTAGAATCGAGGAAGAATCAAAGAGACTTGAACCGCTGTTGACCGGGCGCAGATTGTTTTCTGATAAAGTTTATACTGTAATAGATGACGACCAATACTGCAATATTTCTTCGGTTTCTTTTTGTAGATATCTTCCTCTTACGAGACGTATTCAGAAAGAAAGACTAGGTGTTGCAAACATAGACCATTATTTGAAGAAGAAATTCGATAGTAGCCCCAGAATTCTTCATCTCATCAAAAGAAGTCGTATACATTCCTTATCGATTCCGCTTTTGCTGAAGTCAGTCTTAAGTATTGTTTGGCAAAAACACTAAAAGTATGTTCAAATGGGTCAAGTACTGTATACAGTTGATTTGACATTTTTTCTGTTGGAAAGGTAGTCACACAGGTATGAACTGGATGGAACTTGTCATATGCCTAAATCCACATGGGTGATGCGTCAGAAAAATAACGCCCTGCGTGGGGCTTAAGCCCTCGACCTCTGCGTACAAAGCAGACGCACTAACAACAGCGCTAAACGTGGGAAATCATGGTGGTAACAGTAGTGATGTGTGCGGAGCATGCCTCACCATTAGAACAAACTGAGTCTTCCATTTCTTTTTCGCAAGACAGTGATCCGCAAAGTCTCTGCAAGAATGTCCAATTTTTTCATTTTTTGATATTTTCCTTATTTTTTGTGGGTAAAAAAATGAAGGTCAAAATTGGCCTGCATGGGGAGTACAACAAAATCATTCTTTTAAGCAATAATTTATGGAGATTCTTCTGTTGTTTTGTATCTCCTTGGCAAAGAAAGGAGCTATATAGCACAACATGCCAAGACTGAAAATCACATGTTGTGGAATTTCCTAAATTTTACCAAAAATATGAACTCTGTCCACGAAATCATCCAAAGCGCTTCTGAATGCACCTATATACATACATTATAGATTTGCACACAAAAATAAAATGATTTCAATTCTACTTGGTAAGCCCTTAGTTATAGACACGTCACATACTGTTTGGTGACAACACCGCATTTATGAAGGTCCACTCGACTGCATTTTATTTATGTCAGCCGCAAGTCAGTTTAGACACAGAAAAGTTTGCAATAATCAAGTCGGCTACAATTTCAGATTAAAAGATGAATTATGTTATAACTCTCACTCATCTCATGGATTATATTTAGACCGAAATTGTGATGACTGTCGTCAGTAACTGTGACCTGCATGCATGACCTTATCAATACGTACTGGGTAGATTGTTGTGAGAACTACAGCAATGCCCACAGGACTAAAATTTTATATTTATTTTAGTTTTTGGTAATTCATTTGCCTACATTATAGTGGAGGTTTTATGTCAGCGACGACGCGATTTCAGAATTCACACCCTAATAAATTCACTCGTTATAAAGAGCCTGATTTTGATCGGGCATTTTGCCGGCAAATTTTTTATTTAAAAATTATGATTCAAACGTCATGTACTGAGAAACAACAATTGATGCTTGGAGGAAAACGCGAGTTTAATTATAAATTATTAAACTAGACTTTCAATGTCTACAACGCATTCTAAAGACATGAAATTGGGAAATTTCTATCCTCTCCTTTGTATCCCGCTTTTCTAGAACGCTTATCTTACAAGAAAGGTAGGAGAACACAGATGGCTAACTTGCATACAAAATTGATGGAAATTCGCACGGTTGGTGAAATTTTTTTTCCTTTCCCAACAAAAGTATGTTACAAAACCAGTACAATACTGTACATTCATTATCTTCTTTAACTTCTCGTAGTGATCAGTTTTGTGTACGACGAAAAACTTCTTATGATATCCTTCTTGCCATATACTGTAGTCCATCTAATTTCAAACGAGCCTCATGCAAAAAAGTCCAAAGAAATCCATAGGCAGGTGATGACCATAGGTGAGGTGATGACCACAGCATATAAATTCTGCTGGGGGTAGGCCAGGACAGGGGGTGGAATCTAAATTTTTTTCTCGTTCTTGATAACGAAAAAAGGTCTTCTAACAATCAAGACGCATATTACTCAACCTATATCAGCCAGATATCTGAAAAATTTACTTAGACATCACTTTTTAAAGTTTTAATGTTACTTCTTAGGAATCTCTCTTGCTCATTTCCCTTTATCATCTTCTCAATCATTGCTGGGAGTCAAATCGGCTGGGGTCAGCAAGAATCTGTTGGGGGTCAAAACCCCTCCAAACTCCCCACGCGTGCATGTATGGTGATGACCATGCATCGTTAGTCAATTTTTTATCAAGTTGTAGTTTTGACTGCACAGTCAATCTGAGAAGCGAGGCGGCCGCCTGTGCAGGCTGTTTATTATTTGCATGCGTATCTTTTTTCTTCTCGAAGCTCATTTGGAAATAGACTGTAAAATGATTTGTTATCGCGTAAAAAAATTTTTATCTTTGAATGCAATGTTCAACATTTTTTTCAAGATCGCAAAACTCTTCACTAAAATTTCTAGATGCTCGCAGAAAATCAAGATTAAGAGCTTTTGTATTTTCACTTTTTGCATCGCAATTTTTTTAAGATAATCTTTAAAAAAGTCAGGATGTCATCTTGAAAAAATCAAGATGTTTTCTTTCAATAATAACATTCACCTTTCCGGCGTTCAGACTTATCTACTTTTTAGATAATAACATGCTAATTATCAAAATTCATGTGGTATTTTTTCCGTTTCTCTTTTTGATACTGAATTTCGATGTCCATCGTTTTTCGTCGTCCCCGTTGACTGTGCACGGCGCAAGCGTCGGCGAAACGTGCGAGCAAATCGAAAACGCCGCCGAACCTGACGCTCGAAAGGTGCAAATTTGTCGGCAAAAAGAATTAACCGAAACCCTAATCGATTTATCAACGATTTTGGATGCATCCGTAGCAGCAATCATGCCACAATATGGTAATCTAAAAATCGGGATAATCATGCCTGTTTATGTTTGTGCTTTTATTGACTATAATACATTGAAATTCTTAACTCTATACAGTTGCACAAGCATGGTTTAACTTACACACTGAACTCTTGCAACCATATATCAGAGATTCAATACTTCAACAAACTGTCTTAAATTAAAACTGAAGGTACCGATTCTTCAGACACCCTGATTTATGGATGTAAAATTGTGAACATGAGAAGTTTCATTGCCAATTTTCCTATATCATGTCACTAAATCATATTATTTTGTAATGTGTAAAATCTTGGGAAAGGCGTTGCTGGATGCTAATCAATCGCATCTTCAAAATCGTATTGAACAATTAGCACAGCGAACCTGATTGAAAACACCAAGCAACTATATTAATGGAAAGCTTTTTCCCAGTCAGGCTATACAATGTCAGCAGATTTACTTCAATGTTATAGCAAAAAATATTCTGATTAACTATTGTCGAGGCATACAATTTTTTGATTGTAAGTAGTTAAGATTTCAAATTCACACTATCCACAGTGTACTGTTAAGAAAGCATCTCCTAACAAAAGTTTTACTATCCGATTTCAGTCACCTCCACCTGTGTGTGAATTTATTTAGATGAAATGAGGAGTGGCAAATTAAAAATACCGGCCTTTTTCTTTCAAGATTATGTCATAGAATTTCTTATCGCAAGCTTCGTCCATTCAGAAAATGAACAGTTCAATATTTTGTACATTTGACAAACAGCGTTTGTCGTGGTTAGTACTATCTTTAAGATAGTCCGTCTCATAGAATATATATATAACAGGAGGTGACCATGAATCGCAAGCCAAACTTTTCTATTTTCAAGTTATAGTCCGAACTGCTACAGCCAATCAGAGAAAACTAATAATATTAGTAAAATGTCAATGAAAATATTTGTGGCTGTATCAAAAAGTATCGAAACAAAATATGTTGGAAGAGCGTGTCTCATTTTTGCCATTATTTTTTGGTAGAACGTGATCACAAATAATGTAATTTTCTTGTGGTGGCTTAGAGAGTTAAAACGCTTACGTGAAATTGATCAGCTTGACAGATTTGAAAACACCTGGAACTCAAATATGGCACGAATATTTCGGACTTGAAACGGATGAAATCACTCTTCCTCGCCTTTTCCCGCTTGATTATTAATAAATTTTTATTATTACATAATTAATTTATCAACATGGTTCAGCTAAAATAAAAATTCTTGCTTTTATTAGTTTCAAGTTCAAAACTCACACTACAAGATTATTTGGTTTTTTTTTGTATGGCATAGATAAACCTTTGGATGACATAGACTTTCGCAGCTTAACTATGTCCAAAATAGTCACAGTGTTTTGTTTCACCCAAATTGACATGCTCAATGGGTAATTGAAACGACTATTGATAAGTTTTCTGAACACTAATTATTTCGATGGTTTACGGAAAATTTGCTTCTGATATGTCCCAGAAAATTTATCCGTCAAAACGATTCGATTGGACTAAAAACCACATTACTGTAGTGTGAATCCGCCCCAAGTAGTTGCTCAAAAAACCTACCGACAAGATACTGCTGTTTTTATTGATGAAGAAATTTATACTGTGTTGCTAGTGAGTAATATGATTACTAATATTTTTTCCAATATTAACCCGTGAGGAAACGGACTTCCTAAATCGATACAAGTAATATTGTATTGGTGGTCCCAATAAATGTTAGTAATAATATCAGTGATTCTCCAATATGACTAAAATATGTTTTATGAGGCCTCCAGCAGGGAGATTAAAATTTTTCTGAGCAAAAGTGTAGCATTTCTGGGAATAGTAAAGGGGTTTTATCCGGAGCATTTTCAATTAAGTGACCTGTCAACTTCCACTGATGTCTACGGTCTTTTAGCTATAGATTTATTATCTGTCCGACAAGTACATCTGGAAATGTTGGCTTTTCCATATTTCTGACAAATAATGTAGCTCCCATTATTTATTGTAGATTTTCTTCTCTTTAATCGACGTCTATTTTTTGCAGGTATTGTTCCAGTTGAGACTGACCCGGTTGTTGCGAAACGGAAACACGAATTTCTACGTTTCGGTAAACGGAATCAACAACATGAATTTATACGTTTCGGTAAAAGATACGGTAAACGGAAACACGAATATCTTCGATTTGGCTGATTTTTTTTCCGCAGAAATTTTTCGAAAAACAATCCACCTACAACGACCGTTTTCTTTGTATTTTTCGTTTGTTGACGATATGTGAAAAATAAAACAACACAAACAAAAAACAAAATACAAACACAAAGCGTCAGAATGTTGGAAAAATGTATAAGTTGGTACTTGGTACGTGAATTTTTTTTGTGTCAAAAAAGAATAAATAAAAGATTATCCGGCTAAATTCCTGCTTTTTATCTCTGTCTTTCTTTCTACCATGCCTTTTGCTTGGTGGATGATAGAAGAATATCATGAAAATATGAGAATCACGATCCAGTCGAGTGGCCTGGGCTGGTCGGTGGTGTGTGTTCTCTCAAAAACTGGAACTTTTCCTACAAAAATTTTGATTAAAACTTTTATTGCGCTTCTACTAAACGCACAAAAGAAAATTTTCTTCTATTGTCCGGTTTCGGACAATTCTTCAAATACCAGAAGAATATGTGTGTGTATGTATACAGGGTCTACGTAAGCAGAGAAGCGATTGATGCTCGCTCCACCCTACCATTCCATTCTACAAAATATTGGCACGCTTTTTCTTATTATGTTTACTTTTTCATTTAGTGGTCCATGATGAGGATTTCGAAAATTATGAGAAGTTCACCTCTTCGAAAACAAATATATTTTTAGACGAAAAGTTCAAACTTTATCTGGATGTGCCATCCATCAGAAAGAAAATTTTCGAATCGCTTAAACCGGGCGCCTTTTTATACCGTGCTTCAAATTAGTTTTTGCCTTTAGTCGGATATAAACTCTAAGCATTTGCTTGTACAATTATTATTATTCATTTGCATAATTAATTTGTAGATTAACTCGTGCAATATGTTTTATGCCATTGGACTTGGTTGCTTATTTGCAAGTGCAATACTAGCCTCTTCAGGTATTACATAGCCCATTTGACGAGTCTACAGCTTTTTTTAACATTCTGAAAGCAAATCACTGCAATAAGTTCTGATCACAAATATTCACTCATTCTTGTTCTTTTCTACATACGTTCTACTTCTAATACTCACTTGTCTTTGCATGAAAAGCCAATTTTTGAGAACCAGCTACATCATGTTGTCTTTGTACGCTGCAGTGTAATCTGCCTCACAAAGTTTAGAACGGATCTGCATTCTTATGCATTGGTATTCAATCTGATCCTGAGCTATGCCTTAAATATCTTATATGACATTGTGCCCTTGAATCATTAGGAACTTATCGGATCTTCAATTAACCGTGGCACAGTGCTGAACTGGGTTCTTGTTTCTGTCCCAGTCCCAAAGCATGCAGTTGACGGCTACGTGAAAATGCGTATATTAATAAATTGGGAATTGTAATCTCATGAGTTGATGACAACATCGTAGAGTTTTGCATATTGATAACAAACTCACAGAGACAAGATATAAATTAAAAGATTTTCGCAATACGCAGCTCATAAATGAAACGATATGATTTGTTCTTTTGACCCCCGAATCACACAGCATGTCGAAACTTTTGTTCTGCGTAGATTCTTCAAAGATTCGAATTGTTAGACTTTGAATCTGAAATGTATAGTTAAAATCGCTAAAAATGTATTACTGTGTCCTGCAGTAAAATTTCGAAAAAAACTGATTTTTATAAGCTACATTGCACATTTTTTATTGACCTACATTAAATGTAGGTCAATGCTTGTACAAATGTTCTCTAAAGTAATATTTAGCATTTCGGTTCATTTATTTGTATTCAGTAACAATTTTTATACTATGTCGTTAACCAAGAGTCATATTTTTCTTTAAAACCCTCAAAAAACATCTTTCGGGCAAATGTAGGTATGAATGCTTATTCGTCATTCGGAGATGAGAGGCTAATTTTATTCTGCTACTCGCTTTCCAAGTCTTTGGTTCAATTGAAGAACGTTGGAAAGTGTATGATTCGCTCAGAAGATCAGAATTTTGACAAATCCTGCTACTGATGGCCAAAGATTTGAATTGTCTTGAAAAAAGAGTCTCAAGGATCGCTCATTGAATAATCAGTGATCTACTCTTACAACCGAATGCTTTTAACCTGAATGCTTTTCTTGAACAATAGGATCTAGTAAAATTAATCGAATTTCTGGGGCCGATTTCACTAACTAAAACTGAGGATCATCCTGACGTCGGTATTAAGTGCTTGAAACTAACTTCAGCTGAGCGGGGCGTCGGTTTCATTTTTTGTGGGTTTCATTAAAAAGTTCGAGCTCGGTATTAGCTAAACCTGAGGTTTAAGCCTGAGCTCGATATAATCTCGACCATAACAATAAAAACACCACGTAAAATGTGGCACGTCTATGTAAGGCCTATGTTACAAAAACTGCAAAACTAAAGAAAAACAAAAAGGGATGCTTGTTTAGAAAAAAACTGTGGAAAAAAATGCAAATCATTGATGCATGAACTCCTACGGCATGAAAAACTAACGGTCGGACGGGGCAAAATAAAATGTGCTAAAAATGTGGCCATAAATTTGAAATATTCGTTTTACTTTTCTTCTTACTTTTATTGATTCTTTCATTATTTGTACGTTGAAATCAAGTTGAAAAAAGTAACGATCTTATAGTTACTTTTTTATATAGATACAGATATTCGTCAAGTCTTACTGATTCGTCCTATCCTGAAAAAGTCGTCCACGTTTGATATGCTGATTTATCAATCGATAACGCAAAAAATTCATTTTTAACAATTAGCGATAACAAAAACACAAAAGTTTTCGAACTTAAACCTGCTCGATGGGAAGATTAACTCTTGTGTGTCGCTGAAACCAACGTCAGGATCAGGATTAGATGAAAAATGTTAGTGAAACACGAGATCTCGAGCTAGGACTTAACCCCGAGCTCGAGATCCTCGATATAATCTGATTTCGGGATGATCTCGACTCTAGTAAAACTGCTGAAACCGAGGTTACATATTTGTGGTTGAGATAATCTCGAGCTCGGGTTCAACCCATTTTAGTGAAACTGACCCCTGAAGTTCAACTGTAATATTTCAAACTACTGTAAAAATTTTCCCGTATAGAAATATCTCCCAGTGACAACAGGACAACAATGGATGAACCCAAAATAACTCAGGAAAACGACGCTTGCGACTTGAGGATCGAAACCGTCAAGCCTTTGGAGAACGGAAACGAGAGTTTCTACTTGAAATGCGAACCAACGTTCGTGTAAGTTTCCAGTTGGAAAATCACACTTTTTTTTACGTATTATTGTATCATAAATTCTTTCAGAGCCAAAGATAACGCCACTATGGTCATCGTCGGCCGTTGGATACTGTACCCTTGCGAAAATCGCACGATCGACGAATGCATCGTTGCCGAAAAATCTTCGATCTCCAAATCTATACAATCCGTGTTGAATTTGACATTTTCGGACGCGCCGGTTTCAGGTGTCGGTTTCGGCCCAATGCCCAATACGCTGTTGTTGAATTCGGATAATACTTGTGGTAAGGATAGAGCATACCAACCTTGAAATTTAGCTATGCATCACTCGGTCAAAAAAAGTTCTCTAAAGAAAAGTAGCTAATGAGTAGAATTGATGTGATAATATCGATTTATAACAAATTGGTCTAAAAACCAGATATTTCGGCTGATATTCAGGACACTCGCGCATGATAATTTCAATTTCCACTGAAGCTCTGAAAACAACTCATTTTCACATTCCGATTTTAAAGCGTTTTTAACAGTCTTTCAAATAAAATTTTCAGTGTCCAATCCACCGTCTCCCGGCGCTCAATGCTGCTTGTCGCATTCGGCATCGGAATCCGATCTTTCGAACGCTAGATATTTTTTCCAGTGTCATCCGGCCGAACAAGGGTATGCCCCTACTGTAAACGTCTAAAAAATCCGGTTTTTGACCATCATCTTCAGGAGGATGTACACCTATGAAACCATTTATTCCGTCGTGGACATACCTCATCAACATTATTAATTAGCTTCTCATTTTAGGAGGTAACTTACATGCAGTTCTTGACATCATTAAGTTTATCATGGTCTGTTTTTTATTAAGTGCTTGTAAACTAGAAGTTGATCAAAAATAGCACTGCCATCAAAATCGTTTACTCAAAGCTTTTATTGTAGAATTTTTTGATCGAGATTTTTTTAGGTTATTTGAATATGCTCAAAAAGTTCCAGTCATATGCGACAATGGCTTAACAGAAAATCGTAATGTTTTCCAGTACTTCATTATTAAATCGTTTCAAGAAAAACGGAGTGTAGTTTCGTCTCTCTAAAATATTTAATCCAATGATGGCTGATCCATGATCAAATCTTTAACAGTAGATTAGACCAAAGAAACTTTTTATTGAGGAGGAAATATGGACAGGAAGGCCAGTGACGTATGAGGGAGCTAGTACTTTCGAATATAAACAAAAAAAAGCGTAAAAATGCGCTTTATAAGACATTTTATAGACCATTCATTTTCGAATGAGGCTCAGAATTCAAAAACATCCAAAGAAACAGAAAAAGGAAGGTGATAACCAGCCAAAACTTACTTCTTTCAAGTTGTAGTTTCCACTGCTACACTTAATCTGAGAAAAAGGCGGCCACTCAGGCAGGTTATCATAGGTGGCGCGACAGCGTCAACCTATAATATACTTGGCCCCACGGGGAATTTGATGAATGCGATCACTTTACACAAAAACTTATCCCAGTTGTAAACAAACGTATTTTCGTGATTTTTCGGTGAACAGGGTTTTCGATCACGGAGAATTTGATGAATGCGATCATCTTACAAAAAAAACTATAGCGGGCGTAAACAAGCATATTTTCGTGATTTATCATGGAAGGGGCTTTCGACTCCGGGGAATTCAATGGATGTGTCACTTTACACAAAAAATTTATTCCGGATTTAAACAAGCCTGTTTTCGTGAGTTTTTTGAGGGAGGGGTTTTCGACCACTGGGAATTTAATGAAAGTGATCACTTTATACACTAATTCATATTGAGTGTAAACAAATGTATTTCTGCGATTTTTGAGGGAAGATGTTTCTGACCATGGGGAATTCAATGGATGGAGTCAGTTTACACGAAAAAAGTCATTTGTGTAAACAAAGGTATTTCTGCGATTTTTTGGGTTGAAGTATTCTAAACCATGAGGAATTCAATAGATATGGTCACCTTTCAGTATCTTTACAACGTTTTTTAAGTACTATGCGGTTTACACATCCTTTACTTTTGCTAGTGGACTAGATTTTTGAGAACTTGGGTCAAAGTTGGAAAAAATTCACTTTTTTTATATTGGATTTTCATTCTTTCTCAAAAAAATTTTCCATGTCTGTGAAAAAGTATATTCTGCAGCATCGTGCATTTTGTCCTTCCCCTGGCATCAACTACAATCAAATTTTTCTATAATATAATTTTTCTTTTTCTATATATAAGAAATCTACGCGCATGATTTCAAATGTAAAGAAATGGTAAACCAATAGCATTCTAACTCCCGACCAATTGAAAACTCCTGCCTCTCACACTAGCTGGAAAATAGTGAGGGTGGCATATTATAGTCATTTTCAGAACTATAAAGAAACCTGGCGTGGTTGCACTAACCCAACATGAGGATAATCTCAACATCGGGATTAAATTGACGATCCTGAGGTTGAGCTAATCGCAATGTCCAAATTATTCTGGTCCAATGCACAACAAACACTCACTTCAGGATTAACTAATACTCGAGTTTAGGAATTGCAGAAATTTTTATATTTATTCGCTTTAGAGATAAGAAAATTATGCGAAAATGTTAGTGCAACCCGACAGCTCGAGCTGAGGATAATCTCGACATTGAGCTCGTTATAATCCTGATGACATTCAAATTATACCGGAATTGAGATCGAACTGATTCGCCTTTTTGTTCGAGATTACCTTGCGCTACCCCTTTTAGTGCAACTGGGCCTTGGTTACAGTCATTGGGCACTGATCTGCAAATGGGATTCAGCCGTGCCTATATTGGGGGTGTCGCTATATTACATATTAGGGTGTTCTCCCCGACTCTACTGGCACTCCCATGGCAACAAAACGACTTTTTTGAAAGCAGGACGGGAGCGACAGGAGTGGGCGAAATTGCTTCCCATCTGGAAACCCGTAAAGGCGCTCTTTCTGCAATTTCAGTTTAAATCCAAAAACTGTGAATGATGCTATTTTGTTGCATAGTTAAATAAAAGAGAATAAATTTGTTTATAGCTTGTAATCAGTAGAACTTATGGAGTGAATTTTATACGATATGTTATATAATATATGAAATGATTGAATGAAACGTATCGGGCACAATCGGTTCAGTTCTTGGAAGACTTTGCGTTGTAGCTTTTTTTCTAAAAAAGCTGAGTGAGATTTTATGTGCCACTTTCCTGCAGTTGATTCCTTTTGTTGGCACCAAATTCAGTAAAAAAGTTCAACACAGTTGGAAGCAAACATGTGTGAGAGGGAACATGGGGGTACAAAGTTCCACAAGGGTTTTGGAGCTGGAAAATTTGTTATGCAAAAAATTTTTGGTCAACTTTTTTTGAATTTTTTGTCTCAAAAACGCCATAAAACCAAGATCCACCCCTGTATCCTCCTAAAAATTTTAGAGATGCACATATTTGGTTGGAAAGTGTGTTGATGCACTTAGCTGCAGAATATACTTTTTCACAGATATGGAAAATTTTTTTGAGAAAGAATGAAAATCCAATATAAAGGGAGTGAAATTTTTCCAACTTTGACCCAAGTTCTCAAAAATCTAGTCCACTTCTTTTTCTACCATGGCAACTGTCGAAGCAAGTATATTCTCCTTTTTTCTGCCCCATCGGGGCATTTTCTAATAAACTAGTTTACTATTTGCATGAACATTTTTTCTTCACGAAGCTCATTTGAAATAAAATGGAGTATATTTTCTAAAAATATGCTCACTAACGGGTATCTTCATGTCGTGAAATATTCAAACCTTGCTGAGATTCAGAGTTGTATATTTCAGAAAATATCAAAGTTAATCGTCGATGCATTTGCATCACACTGGAAAGTGTTTGACATTACTGATATTTACTGACTTTACTGATGACTTTACTGGTATTTTTACTGATATATTTACTGATATTTACTGACTTACTAACTGTATTTGACCCTATGCAAATAGTGGCTTTTTAAAATTGATAATTAATCGATAGATTCCAATGATATCTGTTCAAAAACATAACCTTAAGTGATGTCACTTTATTTCGAACGGAATTATGGGTGGTAAAAGTTTTAAAATTTGATTGGCCTCCACAGATTTTCTTTCCTGCCGATGCTTGATTTGCATACTCCACGCTCCTTTGTTTGAAAAGATTTTGCGTGATGGCTGATTTTTTGAATTTTGAATTTTTCACAGAAATTTCCATGATCACTGGGAAGAGTGGTCAGGGTAACATGATTCACGTGCTGTTTCAATATCAAAATTTCTATACGATCTACGTAAAGCCGCATTGATACTTCACGGCACGGCCGCGGTCACGGCAGCCGTGACCAATCGAATTTCAGTGCACGTGACGTGCAACCAATCATATTTAACGTCGGTTTTTCCTGGCGAAGTCTGATTAGTCACGGTCGCCGTGGCCGTGGCCGCGCCGTGAAGTATAAATGCGGCTTAAGCATAGGCGGATTTTTCAACGACGCCTTACGTCACAGTTATGGCCTGCCTTCAATAGCAAAAAAGATATGTCCTGGTCAGCTATAAGAACTGCAATAAGAAAAATTTCAAAAATTTTGATTACTGTACTTGACAAACATTAACCTTAAAGTACAGTATTTTGATTCGTTCAGGAATAACCGAGGCATGTGGGTCAGAATGGAATGCCCGCCAAACGCCGTCTTCAATTCATTCCTTCAAACCTGCACATCCGTCTACAGTACTGTTGTAAATGGTTCGTCGTTTTTGTCATCGGCCATTGTCTACGATTTCCGTACTTCCAGCGAATTCCCAGAAAGATTGCTGTTGTCGTAAAATGTCAAATTTTTTTAGCCTCGTGCCCCGACGGTTCTAGAACAAACTTGTTCTGCCAAGCGGGCATTTGCCCCCGAGATTATGATTGCTACAACGGTGGTTGTTGTCCTAAGCCCGCTTTGACCATAGCCATGGATCCGAGTGAATTTTATAGAAAATTATTGAGTGTTGTTTCTTCGTGATGGTCCGAGTGTTATACTTTCAGGAGTTCGAAAATTTTGCCCGGACGGCTTGGAAGCCACATTCCCTTGCCGGTCGAACGAAGAATGCGCAGACGGTTATACATGCGCAGAAATCGGCTCCACTTCCTTCTGCTGCCGCGAAAAGCACAACGCCTTGAATTTGAGGCAACAGTTTGTTTCTTATCAAAATAGTACATTCAAAACCATAAAGTTTAACGCTGAAAATTAGCCGCAAGAATTTGTTTCCTCAGATTGCCCCGGCCCCGTAACTCCCTATACGTCAGTTTTACTTTGCGCCACAGGAAGCCAATGTCCAGGAGGCAACGTCTGTCCGACAGCAGGCTTTTGCTGCCCAAGTGTCACCAACAGCCCTACGCAACGTGAGTGACCGGATATTATTTTCTTTTGTAATAGTCTAATATGTGATCGGTATTTAATTCCATTCAAAATCTTCATCGAGAGTCAATAAAAATCTCACACAAAATGAACCTTGGAGTTCATTAAACCTATATGAATCCATACTTTATAACTGCATTCTGATAGGCACATAGGCAAACATGTCTCAAATGATAATTTGATATCTCCGTGAGTACACCTACATTCCATTTTTTGAGCCTCGGAAAAAATGTGTTCATGCAAATAATGAACTATCTGCGTACGCGGGTGCCTTTTTTCCCAAATTGACTGTAGCATCAAGGACTAACCTGAAAAAATAAAAAATTGGCGTGCCATGGACTATCATCTTCTCTTTAAGGATTTACTTTGGATTTTTTTTTTGTATTCCGAGGCTCATTTGAAAATGAATGGAGTATAATATTCGATACGTATTATTAGGGTTTTTTATTCTAGCCGCAACAATATGCTTAGATGGCAGCACCCCCCTCGGTCCTTGTTTGAACGGAAATTGCTTCGCCCCTGGCTACACTTGCCAAAATGGATTGTGCTGTAAGACCAACATTGTCGGTCCCGTTTTACCACAGCCTGGGTCAGGTAGGCTAAGATGAATATTACTGACAACCCGAATTGTCGATAATTTTCTGAATTGCAAAACGACTCTATATTATAAATGTGCAAGCTATCTTGTTTTCTCTCCGAGTTCCTCGTGAATTTATATCCGTCTAGGTTGCTCGGCTCCTATCGCCCCAACGCCGCACAATCCGTCCGTCCATTGCGTGCCGGGCAGCCTCTGCCCCAACGGAAGTCCATGCCCTTCCAACGGAGTATGTTGCACGCCGAGTTACCGTAAAATTAATAAAAGGTTGAATCCAAATAAGATATTTCAAGTCTCGTTTCTTTATAGAAAATTGTCCAGACGGTAGCCAGTCTGCAGGTCAGTGTGCAAACAGTATGCAGTGCGTTCCAGGCTACACGTGCCAAAACGGTGCCTGTTGTCGTTCAAGTAAGAGTACTATAGAAGGAGTTCAGCCGAATGCAGCATAAATGGTGCAAATCAGTACCAGATGATACATGCAGTCCATATTTTCCAAATGAGCCTCGACGACGCAAAAACAGGTTATGTAAATAAAAATCTGCATCCTACGTCATCGTTTTTTTGCAAGTTGACTTTTGAAAAATTCTTATCTTTGCTACCGGATAAAATTACAGTTTTTATCAGTCTTAATGTTTTTGTATTACCGAGGTTCATTTGAAATTAGATGGACTATAGTAGTTGAGTATAATATGTGCGAATGTCAAAATAGTGTTTTTGAACTGGAGTTCACTGAATCAGTATTCCATTCCCACATAAAACTTCTGAAAGCAGTTTTACACTTTGTCTTCACCTCTCTATTCCCCCCTACAATTCTTCATTTCACCAATATTTCTTCACCATATTATCCATCTCACACGTATTCCTCAGCGTCTGCTTTATGTGCGGATGGAACCGCACCGTATCGTCCCTGCTACAATGGGCAATGCACAGATGGCTACTCATGTCAACAAAACTACTGTTGCCGGAACACTGTTCGTAAGTTCAGTTGTTCGTATGAAATTCTAAAACCTGCTTTCGCAACGTTCTCCCCTTTTACAAGCCGGTCTATGTCCCGATAACAGTCCCGCTTTCGGAGTGTGTAGCCCCAGCGGCGCGTGCGGATTTGGCATGTCATGCACGCCGAATGGCCTTTGCTGTAGCACCGCTTCCCGTACGTGTTTTTTCCTCCTGAAGAATTGACTATCTGAAGATAAAGTTTTCTCTCCATTCCATAGAATTGTGCCCAGATAATAGTCAACCGGCCGGGGCGTGTATCAACGGTTTTTGCGGCGCGGGTTTCACTTGCGTAGCCAACCTGAACTATTGTTGCCGAAGCTCGGGATCAGTGGCTAGTAAATTTTCAAACGTGCAAGTTCCGATGGATGGGAGAAAATATTGGTTCCAAAGCTTTTGGTTACTGTGTGATAGAAACCAAATGAGATATTAAGGGCAGTGTCTATTAGCCGGATACTGCGAATATAATTTTTTATATCTGCAGTATACTGTTAATAGTGCCTGCTATATAGGACCTACCATAAGCAGTACGAAAAGTACAGTAAATCTCACGATACTAATTTTTTTCTTTAAAAAATACAACTTGCAGATCAGTTTGTGCATTTGCCAACCGTTCCTCAATTCCATCTAGCACATTTCAGACACTTTATTTTTTTCATAATTATCATCATTTGTATACACATTAATTAAAATTCATTCGATTTACAAGATAAGGTCGTCGATCTAATTATATGAGGAAACTGGAACGAAAAGACTATAGTTAACTTGAGGACGCCCACATTATTGAGATTCCCACCACCCACAAGATCAAAATATTTTTCTTCTGGACGATGTTCAGAGTTCATAAATTCGCTGTGGAGGTTGAAGATTATTGTTTTTCTGCGCTTCAGCTGGCCTGAGTGACAACAAGGGCTCTGCTAGGGATTGAAGTTTCCCGGAAGAAGCAAATCGAGTTATAGCGCAAGAATTTTAGGGCATGTAAAGAAATTTCGTTTTAGAAGTTTGCAATAAATCTGTAGGTGAGAAGCAGTCTAATATGAGCATTGGTTTGTGATCCATATTAAACTTGATCTATTTCTCATGCTACATGTTGCATTTTGAATTCTTTCTCAAACGTGGCAAGGTTGATGAAATAACTTTTTTAATTTTGAAGATATCAACGATCTTTTTGGCCAGTCGAATTAGATCAGCAGCAACCTGAATATTTTGGCGCATGATCTTGGATGTAATCAAATGACATGTTATCGGTTGTTCACTCACTAGTGATGATGTTCTGTCATACTTATTATCTTTCCTAACGACATTGTTTGTTCTAGAGTGTTTTCTAATATATGTAACTTTCATGGGATCATGATCCATTCAAAATGAATGTAATATGACATATTTCAAGCATTTTTCTGTTAGAGTTATTTCAAATCTCAAGTCATTTCAGAATCCCAACGTGTACGAATATTTCGTGTCCACAGGGAACTGCCTGCTCATTGAAGCTGTTAATGATAAGTTTTGGGAGGTAATTAGTAGTGTCGAGACGCATTATCAATAACATTGTTTTATGAACAGTGATCTGTACCATACATAAAATACCTAGACCGAGGTCAGTGGACCATTTGCGGGAAACTGTAGAGCTGGATCGTGGAACAGGGTTCCGCACCCATCCTAGTGCTCGTTGGACATGTATGATTGGCATCCGTGTGGAATATTTTGTTCGAATTTATCGCTTAATACATTTTAAAATTGGATGAGTTGCATTTTATGGGTCAACCAAAGTGTATACCTGTTTAATTGACAGTAACTAAAAAACTTCCGTGCGCTTGAAAGCATACATGTGTGAGGGGTGATATGGGGGCAAGTACCCCCAGGGTTTGGGAGTTTTTTCCCGTATGAAAAAAAAATTTAACACACTTTTATGGCTTTTGGTCTCAAAAAACTAGGATCCACGCCTCTGTAACGACATTCCCCCCAAAAATCGCGGAAATACGTTTGTTTACACTCAGGATATTTATTAGTGTGACGTGACTGCTTCCATCGAATTCTCCATAGCTGAAAACTCCTTCCCCAAAAAACGCAGGAACACATTTGTTTACAATTAGTGTGATTTTTTGCGTAAAGTGCTCGCATCTATGGAATTTTCTGTGGTCGGAAACCTCTTCCTCTAAAAAATCACGGAAATTCGTTTGTTTACATTCGGGATATTTTTTGCGTAAAGTGAAAAACCGCTTTCACCAAAAAACCGCGAAAATACGCTTCCGCCATACATGCACAGCAAAGAAAATCTGCTGGGTAAGCCAGGACAGGGGATGGAATACAAAATTTTTTTTCACTCTTGATAACGAAAAGAAAGGTCTTCTAACATCCAAGCAGCGTATTCTTCAACCCATATTAGTCAGTTATGTGAAATTATTTGCTTAGACTGCACCTTTTAAAGTTTTAATGTTACTTTTTTGGAATCAAGTATGCTTTGTTTAGAAAAATTGTTAAACTACAGCATTATTCCCATTTTTATGACGACTTTTTCTTCTCTCTTGCTCATTTTCTTTTGTCGTCTTCTCAATCATTGCTGGGGGAGTCAAATCTGCTGGGGATCAAAACCCCCAAATCCCCCACGTGCATGTATGGTGACCGCGTTCATTAAATTCCCCGCAGTCAAAAACCCCTTCATCAAAAAATTAGCGGAAATTGTTTACACTCACGATGATTCTTTTGTGCAAAGTGACTACGTCTACGGAATTCCCCATGATCCGAAACCCATGCCCCAATAACACACTACCAGTTCAATTGAAACTGTAAAAAATTTTTGGGGTTTTAATGCATTATACTGCAACAAATTATATTGTTTAAGCCAAAAGTATTATATTTTAAGAGTGCCGAATTTCGCGGTTTCCAGGCCTGTGGACCACGGTATAGTTAGATTGAGGCCATATTTTTAAAAAATGGAAAAACTATTTAGAATTGCGTCTCCAAGACGTCCAGAAGAAAAATATTTTGATCTTGTAACTGTGAATCTCAATAATTTGGGCTTCCTCAAGTTAACTATTGTCTTTTTATTTCAGTTTCCTCATATATTGAGATCGACGACTTTATCTTGTAAATCGAATGAATTTTAATGAATGTGTATACAAATAATGACAATTATGATAAGATGAAGTGTCTGAAATGTGCTAGATGGAATAAGAAATGGTTGACAAATGCGCAAACTGATCCGCAAGTTATACTTTTTGATGAAAAATTAGTTTTGTGAGATTTACTGTACTTTTCGTACGGCTGATAGTAGGCCCAATATAGCCGGCACTATTAATAGTATACTGCAGATACAGGGTGATCCAAAAAAAACCGATCGGTCCTGACTTCCATAACTTTTGAACGGATAAAGCTTTTTTAATGCGGATTGTTGCATTAGAATGCCCTGTATATCTTTGCTACAAAAGCTAAGTTTTATGCTCCTAGCACTTATGGTTACTGTACAAACAGGAATTAAGTAAAAGTGATCATTTTAGAAAAGTAAAAATTTTGAAATCAAAGTAAAAGTTGTCCTATTGTGAAAAGAGTTTTGTAAAGCTTTTTACACACAATTATACTTCAAAAGTTACCCAGATTTGTAAGTTACATGTAATTTAAAGTCATTAACTTCTTGTGTCAAGATGGGGCGAAATTTTGCAAGAGCTCTTGTTTTGAAATTGGAAAAAAGCAAAATCAAAACAAAATCAATTCTGTCATCGGCCAGATTGAAAAACGATTAAAATTATTGGTAAAACGGAAAGTGGGACACACTAAAACGGCTCTCTTGTAGTTTCCAGCTGTTATATGGTTCTCATCATTAGATCTATTGTACTTTTCTGTTGTAAAACATGTTGATTTTGTCAATTTTTGTCACTTTTTCAAAATTTATTTGCAAAAAACCGACGTTTAGTATTTTGGACTCTAGTTGGTCAATATTCGAGACATATGGCTGAAACTTTGCAATTTTTATACCAGATGTTTTATCTATCGACGACAGAAAACCGCATTAAAAAAGCTTCACCCATTTGAAAACTATGAGAGTCAGTACCGGTCGCCTTTTTTTGGCTCACCCTGTATAAAAAATTATATTCGCAGTATACGGCTAATAGACACTGCCGATATTAAGCTTTCCACGAAAAAATCAATCTAGCTTCATATGTATCATTTTATATGTATTTCAGGCATAACGTAGATTTTTGGATTTTGAATTTCATTTGTGTGACATTTTGAAGAAAAATGAGAAGCAATAACACAAGGTTGCCGTATGTGATAATGTACTCAGTATCTCAACTTATTATTGGTCCCCATTAGAGTTAAACCGTAAATTCAATTTCTTTGCTATTTCGTAACCAGTGAAGTGACTGTCACGGAGAAATAATCATTACTGTTTAGTTCACCTGTTTTGCATAGTATAAAAGATGATCAGAAATAATCTATAGCACTATTCAGAAGTGAAATCGTCGACTGTCGCCGATTCTTAGGATTTAATTGGCGACCATCGGCGGCAATCGGCGACAGTTGGAACTAATGCATTGTTCGGGGAAATGGAGATTTCATTCATTATTCTGGGAACCGGGGTCTTCGGAAAATAGGGACTTTCGGGGAATCGGGACATTCGGGGGAAAGGGATTTTCGGGGAATAGGGGAAGAATCAAAAAACAACATTTTTGGAAAAACGAGTGTAGACATTTCCCGCACAGAAAACAAAATAAGGTTGCACCTGAAAATAGCCAAAAAAATTTCTTTCCACACACGCAGATTGTATAAAGATGAAGATGCTTTAGAATGTTTTTTAGGTTTTATATTGTTTAGGCAAAGCCAAAAATAACCTTGTGATGCCTCGAGCAATTTTTTATTCCTCTGCTTAGCATGTAAAAAATTGACGGCAGTCTCGAAAAATAACACAGTGTTCTATTCCTCGGATTTCATCCCGATTCCCAGTATTAAAATCGAGAATTGGTAAAATTGGGAACCGTCGCCGATGAAATTTCTACGGAATCGGCGGCTGTTGGCGACAAAAATCTTAGGATTTTTCATTTCTAAATTGGGCTTGATCATCTCTCAGATATCACTCTAGATAAATAAATCATGGTTTTAATAGAAATTGAGCTCAGCAGTTATTATAGACAGGAACGAAACGAGACGTTACGAACCTTCTGTACAAGATTTTCAGGTTAAGTGTTTCTTAGGTGACTGTGTAACTCAAAATATTAATAATTTCAAATAATGATACTTCAAGAAAAGAAACTTCTTTTAGATTTTGATTCCTCTACGCAGTGTCAGTGTCTTCCGAAAATACAGGTCTAACATTTATGCCTAGAATTATGTCTCGATGGCACTGAAGCAGTTGGATATTGTATCAACAGTCAATGTGGCGATCAGTTGGAATGCACAACAGGCAACCTTTGCTGCTCTAGGCCCAGTTCTACTTCAGTGGCCCTCGGAAAAGGTATTTTGCATAAGAGCTTTTGGCTTTGTTCAAGGGATAAAATTCTATGAAACATGGAATAAAAATTCACAGAGAAGATATGCCCGTCAACAGGACTACCGTCCACCGAAACTTGTGTGGACAATGCGTGTGTGACGGCCGGTTATAAGTGCGAAACAAGACTACAAATTTGTTGTCCCTCGTCAACCAGTATAGGAAGTACATAGCATAGCTAGTTTTCCGGAAAGCACCTGATGACCATGCATGTCATGAATGCGTGTTCACCAGTTCCTAAACGAAAATTGAAAAATCGCTTACTACAAATTTTGCACTTTTTTACTGACGACACCTCCTGAACTTCATTATTCTTTGAGCTACTCTGTGTACCAAAAAAATTGTGCCCCGCATGTGCTGACGTTATCACGATAAGATTTTCAGCACGCATGTTTACCTCTTCGAAATCCCTTAGCAATGATTGCTTCATTAAGAAGAACCATCCATCTTTGCTTTGTGCCTGAGCAGCTAAAAAGCACCTGAAAATTCTATTAACAACAAAGGTAATATCAAGTAAATTCGCTGAATAATTCTACTAATGTTATGCGTGTTTTGCAAAAAAGGAACATTTCGAATGCAAAACCACGAGATATAGCGTCGAATCCAAAATTCTCTCATCAGGTAGATCCCTTCGAATGCAAAAATCTAAAGAAATCCATGCATCGTAAGCCAAGATCTTCTTTCTTCAAGTCGTAGTTTTTAAGGCGTATTTATACTTCGGTCGAGGACAGCTCCTCGAGGATAAGTGCGCGAGGAGGACACCTCGAGGATGATTTAGAGCAAAGAAGAGAGTATGTGCTCCTCGAGGATGCTCTCCGCTTTCGGCAAATAGAACACCACCGAGAGGAGAAAAATTGTTCGTTCGTTACCAGAAAATTTTTTTCATGCCGCTATTTCTGCTTCCCCATTTCAGCAGTATATCTGAAGGTATTGTTCGTGTATGTACCAAGAAATTTCAGAAGTTGAAGTAATTCCAGCCTCAGTTTTTCTGCGAACATACATGTATTTGGTGGTTTGGCATTGCCCCTCGCCTTCGCCTCTGGTCAGACCCAGTGTTCGCATGTTTTTAGCTCCTGCAACCAAAAAAGATTGTCATTTTTTGGGCGAGTCAAAAATTTTGACGAAAATTGGGTTTCTTGAGGGATTTTTGAAGATTTTTAAAATTGTGCGCAAGTAAATTTAAAATAAAAATATCTAAAATAATTAAAAAAGAAAAATTAAATTCAAAAAAATTTTTTAAAATAAATTTATATTTTATTGATTGAACTTTTTGAAATTAAAATTAATTTCTTAAATTTCTAAAATTAAATTAAATTTTTAAAATTTTTAAAAATTTCATTTTCTTAAATTTTATAACTTTTTTAAGATTAGATTTAATTTTTTTTAAATTTATTAATTAAAACGAAATTGGTAATTTTGAAAACAAATTTTTAAAATGTTTAAAAAATTTTTATTTTATCAATTTTAAAAAAATTTAATTTCTAGATTAAAAAATTAGCTGACCAAAATCCAGGGGGTCTTTGAGTATTAAGTTAATGTCAAAAATTTTTTCCAAAAAAAGTAACCCCAAGAAATCGCGGGCTCGTTTAGAAAACTCATAAAAATTGCTGATTCTAACGCGAAGCGCCGAAAAATTTAGTAATTTTAACGAAAAACGGACAATTTGTAACCTTTTTTACTATTTTATTAGAATTTTCGACACGGCGGGGGAGGGGATAGCCCTGGTAGCCGCGGAGTGGCACCAAATAAGCTAGAAATACGATGGGGCGCACAGCGGACCGTTTTAGGGCACTACCGCCCCCAACTTAGCACACTAAATATACCAAACGCACGCGAGCGGAGAGCGGAAAAATAGAACATGTTCTAGTTTTTCCGCTTCCTCTCCGGATTGTACTCTATAGTCTGTTTTTCTTGAAATGCTTCCAAATGATGAAAGTGGAAAGCAAGTAGTATTTCAGATTTTTGCGATTTTCTGATAAACAATATATCACGTAGGACTAGAAATTTATGAGCATACTGACCTAACCTTTACCAATTTTTCGAGTGAAAAATTTTGTAGTAAGAACCTTATGTAAACGATTTTGACGACAGTACTGGTTTCTGTCACTTTTCTATTTGGAAGCATTTTGTAAAAAACGGACTATAGTATTCTCGAGCAGCCTATACGCTTGTCGAAAGTGTACGTTCATACTTAATTCATCCTGCTCGGCAGCGTTGCATTCACACTCTGCTCGAGTAAGGAAGCCATGACGTGTAGTACCCTGCATTCTGATTGGCTGCTTTTCAGTTATTCTCCTCGAGGAGGCCTCCTCGAGCGAAGTATAAATACGCCCTTAATCGCTACAATAAATGAGAAAAGAAGGCGGCCGTGTACGCAGGTTGGCCTTTTTATTTTTTATTATTAGCTTTTTTACTTATGATGCTCATTTGGAAAAAATGACTATAGGTATTTCACAACAGTAGCACCTACACATGAAACTGATTGAATCGAATTTACTTACGACTCAAATTTGAACCCTTACAGCACGTTGACACAACAAAAACACGCGTGAAACTATCTACAAATAATGCATTTCTTTCTATTTCCAGCTAGTTTAGAAGTGTGCGGCGGTTTGCCCAATATCGGCCCGTGCGTCAACAAACTCTGCCCCACAGGGTATAAGTGTAATTTAAAGGAAAATCAATGTTGCGAGGACAAATCGGCTACAGGCGCCCTGTCGGCGGCCGACAAAGTGGCAGCAGCCGATTTCGAAAACGTCGTCTATACGCCCTATAGTCGTCTAAGCCGGATAAGATATCCGCCGCCGACGTCGTTCTACATGGGTGGCGAAAAAGAATGTAAGTCTTCGGGGTTTATAAATTTTTGTATATCAAAGTTAATTGATAGCTGTCGTCAAACCACGCTCTATTTGCTTTTTTTGGGAAAACTCTGCTCGAGGGAACCTTTTTCGGTATAAATTTCAATAGAGCTGATTACAGTACTTTGAGCAGCCCTTGTTGTGGAAGTATTTGTTTAAAAAAGGAGGAACTGGAAAGAAGTCGTGATCGGTGGTTCCTTAGATACACTGCTACACCCATTCCGCTCAAACCTGACAACAAACTTGAGCCAGCATACACTAGTCTTCTTTTTAAGTGGGCCTTCACAATTGTAAATTCAGCTACAACTGGCATCACAGCTACAAATTTTTCCCGTAGGTTAACACGCATCTTACGTTGCTTTTAATGCAAGAAGTATGCAAACTTTTAGAATTTGGAGTGATATACCTCTAGAAATATTGCAGATGGCGACCAGATTACACAATACAACTCCAAGAAAGATCTGTCAATCAAACGCACCTGTACACGCTCTATTTCTTGCTGAGATCAGTAATACACAAACATACAACGGTTGACAAAATTTATCCACATCTCAATGTAAGCACTTGTGGCAAGAACACTTAGGGTTAACTATGGGCAATCGAATGCAGAAATTATTACCCAGCGACTGTCATGAATTCGATCGGTCGAAAAAATTTATAGATTTTTTCAGTTTTGTTCTGCCAATGTCTCTGGCTTAGGCTTAGGCATAGGCACAGGCTTAGGCATGGGCTTAGGCATGGGCTTAGGCATGGGCTTAGGCATGGGCTTAGGCATAGGCTTAGGCTCAGGTATAAGCCTAGGTATAGGCATGGGAGCTTAGGATTAGGCTTAGGTTAATACTTAGACTCACGGTTAGTAAGTATATTTTTTTTGAAGTATAACTATATTTTTTCGATCAATCAAATTGATGACAGTTCTCGCTCTGCACTGCTTTGTATCGAATGCACTACTACTAAACATATGACATCAACACTTTTGGTAAACGTCGCTCGGCCATAGTATGCATGGAAACGAAGCTTACGAAATACTTCATGTGAGGTAGTTCAAAAAAAGATCAAGATTAACTTCGCTAAGGAGGGTTTCGGATCCCTTTTGCGGCAAAAAGAGTTTCAGAGTGTTTTGAAACATGAGTATTTTTAGCGAATTAAACTGTGAAGTTCGATCTCCTGCACGACAGTATAAGGCCCCTGCTATACTTCACCAGCCGGCGTCGGATGAAATATTTTTAAACCGGCGCCGGTTGCAAATTTTCGCTGCTGTACTTCATCCGATGCCGTATGGGTAGTAGTTTGAAACTGAATAATCTGTTTGTTTATTTGCTCCGATTTTTTTGGCCATGATTATTATTATTATTATACAGATAAATATGGATTCAGATTCGGAACTTATGTTATTTCACATCTTCAGCTGAAATTTAGGATTAAATTTAAACTATTATCCGATGGAACATTGGTAAAATCTCTCCCAACCATTGAGACAATGCACTGAGCCAGATGTGGACGAGGAGAGGTGATACAACCCCCAAAAGTGAGATACCTACTGCAAACCTACAGCAAAATGATAAAACACCAAGATGCATTTTTTGCAGCGACGGCTAGCGCCGGTTCAGAAACTTCGATTGAATCAAAATTGACAACCGGTGACGGCCGTCATCAAAAAGACGAAGTATAGCAGCTCGAAACCGGCGTCGGCCGGCGCCGGTTACGAGCTGCTATACTTCTAACAGCGGCGGCCGGCACCGGCCGTCGACGTATATCAGGGGCTTTAAGGTGTGAATTTATCGATAGTGCTACTGAACTCATTTCTGTGTGAAATCCCAATGACTGCTTGACAATCTTACATAGTACTTCGATGTGATCCAGCAAAGGAAATCTTCTTGAGCTTATGTTTTTGACAGCTTCCCTTATTTATTACTCAAAGCCTTATCTATAAACCTCTGACCACACAGGTTCGAATGTATAGTAATTGAATCTGTCATTTTACGCGTATGATCATATTTTTCGAAACTTGTTCACGCTACGCTAAAAAAATCAAAACAAACGACGCCCTCTAGTCTAGAATAGATGCTCCTCTTGATCCAGTTCATTCTACCGAAAGTTATCTAAAAAATTCATCAACTGTGATTAATTCTAGCTGTAAGCTCAACCGGTGGAGCCCTTTCGGTTTTGATATACAGTCTGTTTTTAAGTGCATCTAAATAATAAAAGTGAAGGCCCATCTATACTTCGGACGACAACCGTATCATTTCTTGAGTAGAAAATCTTACTGTAAAAGCTTTGTATGAAAGATTTTGACGATAGAACTGATTTTTGTAATTTTTTAATCCGGAAACATTTCATAAAAGCAGGCAACTGTAGATTCTTTGAGCTATGACTTGCAAAAATCCCAACGAAACAACATTGAAACTAACCTGTGTAACTCAGGACACAAAAGGCATGCTTACTTGTTGTCCTGATTCATAGACCGAGTTTCCATATCTCATTAAAATACCACTTCTTATGAACTGTTCTTAGACAATTTACTTAAAATTTTGAAAGTTTCATTGCGTACGGCGAGCAGAAGCTCCGAAAAATTTATACATCATTGGATTAAGTTCAAAAAAATCTACATTCTGTAGTCGTGTACATTCACAGTGCTATGCCGAAGTGGCGTCAAACCGTCCGGCTTCTGCAATGACCAAGTATGTCCGCCGCAGCACAAATGCGAAATCGGGTCCAATCTGTGTTGTCCGGTTTTCGATTCGTTTTCTATGAGTAAGTTCTACATTATTAGTATTCCATGCCCATTTTTCGCTACCTCATTTAGACAAAGGGTTGACGGCAGCCAAACCCGGCGACTCGTGTATTATCAAATACGATTGCAGCGGCGCCCGGTTCCGTCTGGCTACTTGCCACTATGGTGTTTGCATTTGCTTGGCGCCGGCAAAACCATTCCGCAACACTTGCATTATACCCAAAAAATCAAAATGTAATAAGACCAAATTTGGCGATAGTAGTAAGCTTTTAAAAAGTAGAAAAGCACGGCTTGAACTCAGATATGAACGGGAAAAATTTTCCAGGGGAGAAGGTCCTCGGACTTTTTATCGAGGGGGTGGGGGGTGGGTGAGCCAAAAAAACAAAAAAGTTCCACATGCATGTTTTTGATACAAAATATGTAAAAAAATCATCAAAAAAACTGTCTGAGAAAAATTTCAGAGGGGGTGTTTGAAGATTTTCTTTAGGGTCAGGTAGGTGTCCAGGGTCTCAGGTAGAAGGTTTACCCCCCCTACCGCCTATGTGTACGTACGTTTGAACTTACCCTTGCTTCTTCTTGGAAGAATGAGCTTTTTACCCCGGAATCAAGATTTTCTCAATTAAAGAACGATGGCTTTTTAATAGTTCAGAACTAGAACATTGGACTGACAATGTCTTGGGCATATTGCAAAGTAAGCCACGACTGATTTAAAAAGGATATCTATATTTCATTGAAATGTGTGTTTCTTGCATGCCAAAACACAGGTGACTTGAGCAGGCTTTAACTTCCCAGAGAAAAAATTTTCCCAGGAGCACAGAAATTTTTTCCAACCGCAACAATTATACGATTATTAAATGTATTCAAAATAGCTGCATAACATTTATGCCACTGATTTTCACTCAAACCGGCAACTATTTTTTTGTGTAAAGAATATTTTTACTACAGCTTTGACTACGCCTCAACCGATGCTTGATTTGGATACATTCTTCCAAAATGAAGCCTTGAACCTGAGCACGACGATTAAAATCTTACCGCTGAAGACTCACAACTGTACCAATGATACGAACTGTGATGCTCAGTTGAAACAAAAATGTTTATTCGGACAATGTGTTTCACGTAAGATCTTTTGATGAAGCTTGATACGTAAAAGAAAACATAAGAGTGGGAGAACGTAGGAAAAGAAAGAAAACGGAAAAAAAGAAAAGAAAGGAAAAAAGGGGAGGAACAAAGAAAAAAATAATGAAATGAAAAATAATGAAGCGAAAACAAATAAATGAAACAAAACATAAAAAAAACAAAGTAGAAATTAAAAATTAACCTCTCATTTTAAGCAAAAAGATTGGGTGAAAATTGCACCAGCAGCTCCCAATGCTCGCTTCATTGTTTATCGTCAACCTGCAAACAATTGAAATCTCTACCGTATAAAACTTGCCAATGCGAACAGAAATTGTATTTATACAAAAACACTTGCAGTAATCTTTCATTTTTTCTAGATTTTTGTATCGGTTCGATAACCTTTTTCCCACTTTTTTAGTGAAGAAGTGCCCCAAAGGTACCAATACGAAGGAAGGTGAATTTTCGTGCGACGATTCGCCTTTTTCCAGGAGTATTCGCGACACGGAAGCTTTCCACAAGGACTTAAAGACCAAGAATGCTTGTTAAGAAACTTATGTAACCTCGTTCTGATAAAAGTCACATGATGAAAAAATACTTTATTTTCCTGTATGTCATAATGTTGTAAATTAATAATTGTAAGGTTTTTGTAATGGGGTTTGTATTACATAGGTTACACGTTACTGTAGCAGGACTGGCGCGATCGAACGTTTAATTACTGCAGGGCTGTTTGAAATGAGGAACTTATTCTGTAGGTAAGATGACAGAATCGTAGAACTGAAAACGATGGGAAATTGTGATGGGTATTCGTACTTCGATTGTTTCACTGTAGTCGACTCGATACGGTATTCGATAAAAGATGATAAAGAACGATTCTAGGCTGTAAATCGGTTGGTATTGACGTTTCTACATTTACCATGAACCCATAAGACGATTGGACCGACTCGGGGTTTCTAATTTATTGAGGACGGAAATATGTAAAACATACAGAATAGTTTTATAGACGAAATTTAGGACGATAGAATATGCAATAGAATAATGACGTAAAACGAGCAGAAAATATTCGAAAGGGCAGAAAGTAGAGGCGGACAGATGGGATAGGGGAAGGGAAGGATAGTGGTCGGTCGGAAAAATGAGAAAAGGGAAGCGAACGAAAACCGCCTGAAAAATGAACAAGAAATGCAGTTTATATATGGAAAAAAGATACATAAAAACTAGTCATGTGATGCAATGAAAGCTAGTAAGTTGGGGCGGAGGCGGCTAGATAGAATAGTGAAAGAAAGAAGTTGGACGAGTATGATTCAGAAAATATTATGATGAATAAGTAGAATAAGAAGAATGTTTTTAGGAAGTTTTAGGTATAAAAATATTTGGCAAGATGGAAAGAAATGATAAGACGAAAAGTAGAAGCATGATAAAACAATAGAAATGAAGAGAAAATAATGAAAATGGATGCAAAATGATAGGAGAACTGATACTTTAATTGAGGTGAGGGGGAGAACCAGTGAAACTAAAGTAATGGCCACGTACAGTAATTCCAGGATTCTCACATAATAATATTCAACTTGTGTTTGTGTATGGTTTTCGTTGCTACTCACAGTCCGAAGCAGTGGAGATCGATGTTCTATGCGAAAAGTATAATTATTTTGTCCTACATATCTTAATTTTTGGTATAGTAATATAGAGAGGTCCAGTGCGTATCAGTGAATTGAACAGTTTACCAGTGGACGTTCATCATTTTCTGAGTTGTGGAATTTTGGATTCAGGTGCTTATGCGCCACGGAGTTCGGAAGTCCAGGCAAACTAACGGCCTTCTTAAGGCGTAATTATACTTCGCTCGAGGAGAATAACTGAAAAACAGCCAATCAGAATACAGGAGTACTACGCGTCATGGCTTCCTTCCTCGAGTAGAGTGTGAATGCAAGCGTTTAGGCTGCTCGAAGATACTGGAGGAAGAAGAAAAATAGAACATGTTCAATTTTTCTGCTCTCCGCTCGTGTGCGCTTGGTATATTTTGTGTGCTAAGTTGGGGGGAAGTGCCCTAAAAGCCGTCCGCTGTCCATCCCATCGTATTTCTAGCTTGTTTGGTGCCACGGCGGCGGCTCCCAGCGCTATCCCCTCCCCTGCCACGTCGAAAGTTCCAATAATATGATAAAAATGACAGTCTACAGGTCCAAAATTGTCCGTTTTTCGTTAAAATTACTAAATTACAAATGTTGAAATTTTTCGTTGAAAAATATTAAAATACCAAATGTTGAAATTTTTCGGCACTTCGCGCTAGAATCAGCAATTTTTACGACTTTTCTAAATGAGACCACGACTTCTTGGGGTAATTTATTTTGGAAAAAATTTTTGACATTAATAAACACTCGAGGACCCCCTGAAATTTGGGCAGGTTACCAAAAAAGCGCTTTTAAACCCAGTTTTTAGAATTATGACGGATAATTAAAAAGACCAAAAAACTTAACACTCGGGAACCCCCTGTATTTTGGTCAGCTTAATTTTTTAATTTAAAAATTAAATTTATTTTATTAATTTTAAAAAATTTTAATTTAATTTAAATTTTTTTTAATTAATAAAATAAATATTTAATCGCACAATTTTAAAAATCTGCATCTAAAATTTTGTTTTACTTTTGATTTTTAAATTAAAAAAAAAATTAAATTCAATCTAAAAAAATTTTAAAAATTCAAAAAATTAAATTTAATTGAAAATTTTTAAAAAAATTCAAAATATTAAATTCAATAGAAAATTTTTTAAAAAATTAAAAAATTGAAGAAAAATTCAACAAATTAAAATTAATTTAAAAAAAATTTAAAAATTAAAATTAATTTTAGAAAAATTAAAAAATTTAATTGATAAAATATAAATTTATTTGAAAAATTTTTTGTAAAACTTAATTTTTTAAATTTTAATTTTTTTGTATTTTAAATTTATTTGCGAACAATTTTAAAAATCTTCAAAAATCCCTCAAAAAACCCAATTTTCGCCAAAACTTTTGACTTGTCTAAAAAAATGACAATCTTTTTTGGTTGTGGGAGCTAATAGGAGCTAAAAACAGGCGAACACTGGGTCTGGCCAGAGGCGAAGGCGAAGGGCAATGCCAAACCACCAAATACATGTATGTTCGCAGGGAAACTGCCGCTGAAAATACTCCAACAGCTGAAATTTTATCGGCATATACACGAACAATGCTTTTTCATAGTTCTTGTATCAAATGCGGTGAAATGTTCACTTCTAATATGACTGAAAAGGTGCAGATACACTGCCGAAATGCGGAAACAGAAAAAGCGACATGAAAACAAATTTCGGGAAACGAACGAACAATTTTTCTCCTCTCGGCGCTGTTCTATTTGCCGAAATCCGAGAGCATCCTCGAGGAGCACATACTCTCCCCTTTGCTCTAAATTATCCTCGAGGAGTCCTCCTCGCGCACTTCTCCTCGAGGAGCTGTTCTCGAGCGAAGTATAAATACGCCTTTATGGTTAGGGTCGTAAGTTGCTTAGTGAGGAGAACCATGTAAGCAAGAAAAGTTCAGAATTTTCACATCGGAAGTCGGAATGTTTGAAAAACAGTATTTGATAAAAATCCAAATAATAAGTATCAATGTCGAGAAGCGCCGAAAAACGGGATGTTTTGCACCGTTTCCAACCAAAAATAATACATATTCCGAGGTTCTTTCATTCCAATGGCTGGCGGAGCCCATACCGTAGCCCTATCATAGCCATGCGTTTGGAAAATTTTGGGATTCGTCGTACCGTCGATGATTTCTCGAGGAGAATGATTTTGGCATTACCCTCAATAAGAAATACAGAAGTGCTTTCCGCACCTCGGGAACGAAATTTCATTTCGGACAGATTAACGCACTTTATGCGGAAAAAGTCATATTATTGTAAAAACTATCTGATTACAGAAACGTTTCCAATAAAGATATTCAAACTTGGAGGGTAGAATCAATGATTTTCAACCGTTTTCATGAGAAAGGAATGTACTGCATCGAGAAGACTCATTTTTTCAATCATGAATATTACAAAGTTGTGCAACAAAGGTAAAAAAAGAAAAATAAATTTTTATCCCAGCAATTACTTATTTAGTCTGCTTTTTATAAAATGCTTAGGAATCGAAAAATGACAACAACTAGTCGTTTACACAAAGCTTTTAATGAAGAACATTTTGCTTCAAAAATTGTTAAAGGTTAGTTGAGTATGTTCACAAAGTTTCAGTCCAATTTGACTCAGAAGCATTTCAAAAAAAAACAGACTACATGTATGAACTAACTTTCTATTCTCTGTTTTTATAAAATGCATGTAAATTGAAACCGATAAAACACTACCTTCAAAATCGTTTTCACGAAGCTTCTGTGTTAGTTCGCAACTCTGCAGCCCTGTGTGACCCGTGGCTTTATGGAAAAATTACACTTGCTTTTCGCTTTCATTTAATTTTTCAGAAAGATTTTAGTAACAAACCACAGTCTGATACGGATTTCAATTGTCTTTAACCCGGACATAACAAATCTAATGACAGAAATTTAAAAATCTCAAGCCGCATTGATCCGAAAGCATTTTTACAGTAGGAGACAGGAAAAATAGTGACTTACTGCGAATATTATGCTCTTCCTCAAAAATGCAAGAAAAGTATATTTGCAATTGTTACGAAATACTAGTTCAAGAAATTACAGAATATTTATATTTGAGAATCAAACCTCAACATTCTGGCGTAGCTGGCTTAGCAGACTGTCCAGATGGTCCGTTTTTTGACAGTCAAAAAACGATATGGCATAGTTAACCTAACTACAAATGGATTAACACTTTTTATTCAACCTGTCCATTTGTAAATTTTTCTCAAGATAGCCTTCGATGAACATGTCAATGGAGTTCTGCATTTGGCAGTATTCAGCTAGCAGTAAATTTTGAGTGATTGTGTACATCTTGTTGATTACTTCAATTGGTCTAGCTGAAATCGATGTAACAAAGTCCACGACTTGTTTCAAGTTATTCTTTGGCAAGCCAAAAAAAACAGGACAAAACTTTCCGCGTCAACGCCCAAAAATGGCGAAGAATTCCTGTTTCTTTTCCATGATTCTTCTAATGACAATTCTACCTGGAAATGTCGTAAATTTTATTTTCCTCTCTCTTCGTTTGTCTAAGAATTTCCTTTCTGGAAAAGACCAAACGTTCTGATTCTTTCAAGAGCCAGACCGAAACTTTTCGATCCTGTGCTTTTCTCGTTTGTCGCTTTTTCTCAGCAGAAAACTCCCTTTTCTTTGTGAATAATATCTTACATATTCTCCCCTCCTTTCCATAACATCGAAATTTTAGAATTCTACGCCTGTTCTTATTTTTACTTCTCTAGTCCATCGACTCACTATTATTTTTCTTCCTTCTCCGACCGAAAGTCTCGCTTTTCCGACTATTGTGAATAATATGTATGATAACAATTATGAACAACAAAATGACGAAATCGAAAAAGAAAACGAACTATTGAAAGATTTAGAAAACGAAGTGGAATTGATACGACGAAGAAGGTCGTTAAAAAATCATAATCATTATGATTTGGACGAAAACGTTGGAAATGGAGAAGAAAATAGCCAGAATTTCGACGATATAAAAGAGAAATTGAAAATTTTCGATTACGTGAAGAAAAACGGTAGAAAACCGACAGCAGATTTTCGAAAAATTTCACCACCCAAAGACTTATCATCTACTTGTTACCAATTAAATACGATTTCAGAAAACGCTCGGTACACCCTCAACGATTTGAAACTGCTGGAGAAAGAAATCGATGAACTTAAAAAACCTAAGATGTACAGTAGACCGGCGCAAGATTACTCTAGTTACAAGATAGATGTTCATCTTACAGTGGAGCCCCCTGTCGACGAAAATAGAGAAAACGTCAAGCAGCAAATGAAAATCAAAATCGCTGAGCCACCGAAAATCGAACATTTCCCGAGAGAAAAAATAAACGATGGGTCCGAAGCCGAGGTTAAAAGACCGAACAGATTTTATGGAGGAATCGATTTGGACGCTCTGACCAAGGAGCTAGACGAATTGGAGACGAAGCAAAATAAAAAAATGAAGGCAGAGAATGTGAGTGGAGACTGATTTTCAGGAATATCGTTCGTGGGGACGCAGAAAAATACTAGTAGGATAGACGTCAGCAAGATAACGTTATACAGATTACTGCAGTCGTATCTTTTTCTATTGCCGTTTCTCGTCTACAGGACAAAAAGAGGAAATAGTGTCGAAAATGAAATAACAATCATGTTAACAAAGAAGTTTTACCTGAAATCGGAAAAGAATAGAGGAAATTCCTACTGATGAGTAATTGTTAAACTGGAGGCATCAAAATCAAGCGATGAGTCGGAATATGAAAAATCGATTTAACAGCACTCCGAAACAGAAATTTATGTCATTCTATAAATTCTGATCACCCAGGAGTAAATTTTTTTGTGACTAAAATGTAAAATTTTCATAAAAATCGATGACGTAAATACCCCGGTAGTGGTTTTTCCAACAAATATAAAAAAGCGCAATGTTGAAGTTTTTATTTCAGATTTCGACTGCAAATTCCTGTTTTCTACGACTCTAAAAAATATCAATCGTTTTTTAGGCCCAATTTTCACCTTTTCTTTTTTCTATTAGCTACGCATTTCTAAAAACGTAAACAATAATTATAAGTCTATTACCAGTTCTGAATCGACAGAAATAAATATTTTTTTGGTCATGTTAAATATCTCGTTAAGTAATATTTAATTATATTTTTCCATTATATGAAAACGTGAAAAGTTTATTTGAACCGATGCAAAACTTTGCATGTACAGTAACTCGTAAATTGCACTGTATTGCAGTTGACAGAATCCGGACCAGATCGCAAGTTCCATAATGGCGTAAATGGACACCACAACGGCGTCACGTACGACGACTTGACCAGCAACGAATCCTCAAATTTGTTCAGCCCAAAGGTTAGTTACAACATTTGACAATATAAGTACGTACATAAAAAATTTGAACAAGCAATGTTGAAAATTTCTTTCATGTTCTGAAACAATAGATTTGGATAACTTGCATGCTTGAATGCTAATGTTACCCGTTCGAGTGCCATGGTCAAATAATTCACTGAGACTAACGAAAATGTTAATATTTACGAAAGAATGTTCTAAATAATAGCACATTCTACAGCTCGAAGCGTTTCACTTCTCGTCGAATCTGTTGTGCACCCAAGTTTTCATGAATGTTTCAGCCGTATAATTTCACCTCTGATTTCAGTAATTTCAACTTCCTAATAATGGCAATGTGTGTAATATTTTTATATAGTCTGTTTTTTATGAAATGCTTCTAAATAGAAAAGTGACACAAATCAGTACCGTCGTCAAAATCACTTACATAGAGATCTTATTGTAAAATTTTTCACTCGAAAAATTGTTAAAGGTTAGGCCAGTATGCTCACAAATTTTCACTCCTCTCTGGTATATTGTTTATCAGAAAATCGTGAAAATCTGAAATACTACTTGCTTTCCACTTTCATTATTTAGAAGCATTTAAAAAAACAGACTATAGTTTGTCTAAACGTGTATCATCGGTCGATTTTTCATTATTTGCAAGCAAGTCATAAAATATGCGAGGTCCAAGTTCATAGTCCGTTTTTTTTATAAGACGTTGATAAAATAATCTTTTCATAATGAATTTACTGTAAAACTTTTTTTGGAAGAAATTGTTAGGGGTTATTTGAATTGACTCATAAAGTTACACCTCTAAAGTAGCACTCGCTTTCCGGTTTCATTCTTTGGAAGCAACAGATTATACCTAGATCAAGGAGGATCCAGAGATGAACGTTTGATTTTTGGACACTAAATTTCATAAAAAATTTGATTTTAAATCCCGTTTATCGTGATGGATGTTTCATAATTTCATGCGAGGGAGTACATAATGATAAACACCAGGGCCGGTTGCAATATTCGGGTTTAAGTCCGAGCTCGCGATTATCTCCAGCAAAATAATCGCGATTATCTCCAGCAAAATAATCGCGAGCTCGCGATCAGCAGTTGCAATAACCTCGGAATGATCCTGACGTCGAGATAATCGCGAGCTCGGACTTAAACCCGAGCTCGAGCAGTGCGGTTGCAATAAATTTTCTAGTCTAAAGGCCCTGTCATACTTCACCGCGCGGTACCGCGCGGTGAAATATGACAGGGCCTTAATTCTGATCGCGAGGTCGGTTTCAGTGGTACGCAAAAGTTAATCGTCATCGGTAGAAGGTTCAAGTCCGAGAAATTTGTTGTTTTTTATACTTGTCATAATGCATTTTCTACATTATCAACTAAATAATCACCAAGCGAATCGAGTTGGGTTTTTTCAACATTTTGACAATAAATATTTGGTTTTGGCCAGTATCCAATGTTGCTAAAATGCGAATTCCGATTTTTCGGATTCGAATTTTTCTTTTTCTAAATTGAGCTTTTCGCTTTCCGACGCTAATTTTTCTTGCTTTATAGAAACACTGTTTCCTTCCAAAGGATCCACTTTTTGCCACTTCGGCTCTTCAACCATCAAACCTAGTTACTAGTTAAGCTACAGCTGAGCTGCAGCTTAACTAGTAACTCAACTATATATTATACCATTGTCGTAAACATATCGAGAAGGTTAAGATGCAGATGAGCTGTCCAAATCCAAAACTAATCGATATTCGAGACAAATTTCTCTCAAAAGTACTTCTTTTCTAGGTGTTCACTTTGGAATGTGTTTTCTCCTTGAAACTACTCGAAATTTAAGCGGGAACAAAAGACATACGAACAGCAAACAGAAAAACAAACAATGTTGGACACAGTGTTTTTTCACCAACTTTTGTTTACTTTTCACTTCATGAGCGTAATATAAAGTATTGGCGATGTTTCTTCCTGGAAGGTCGAGATAATCGCGAGCTCGGACTTAAACCTGAGCATTAGTTGATCGCGAGCTCGATTTTTTTATTGTAACCCGAGAAAGATGAAACTGAGCTCGCGATTAGCTAATTCTCAGCATTAACAACTTAATACCGAGCTGGCGATAATCCTCAGCATTATTTATTGCAACCGGTCCCAGGAAAAACTAAGCTCCATTGTCGAACAGCAAAATTACGTGCTGGCATTGATAGCATACAAATTTTCAAAAAAAAATCTGTTAAATTCCATCTTCCTCAAAACAATTTGCAATGACACGTGGGCCGGAAATTTGCCCGACTTAGATCCAACATGGCCGACTATTCCACTGTTGCCAGCAGTTAAAAACGATTCCTAGGAACATGGAATTTGGAACGGATTTTTTTGCAACTCTGTTGAAATTCGATCTGAGCTAACTTCTAAAAAACTAAACAACACTTGGTACATTTTTTTTCTAGGACCCTACGACTTCAGAATTGAGCGACTCCGAAATGAATCTAAATGGGAGCACTTCAACTCTAAACGAAGCAGGATCGAATGCTTTTGAAGAACAAAATCAAGACAAATCCATGGATAGTACACTAATGGTAAGTGTCAGGAGACATTTTTTAATCTTCATCAACATTTCTCTGAGAATGAAGTTCCTTCAAAATATCATGCAACACGAATTTACTCAGAACGCTTCGGCATTTTACTGTATGAGTTTTAATCAAAACGTACAATAAGGACTTGATTATCAAATTTTGAATCATTCACTCATATTTTCTTCCGCGGTATTTTTTCTTTTATAGCTAGACGGCACTGTCAACTTCGACAGTACCCAAGAAAATTTCAGAGGTAGCCCCAATCTGCGCACTGATAGCGGAACGTTGAAGGCCACTGACGCTGAATTTTCAGAGGTATATGTTGTGAATATACAAGTTCTTATAGGTTCTGGAGGCTCCGGACCCTGACCACTTTGCCTGCAAATCCCGTGCAGATCTGCTTTAGTTTACACGTCCCTCCAAATTTTTTTCAATCAAGAAAATTCTTGGAGTTTTTCACAATCAGGAAACTTTCATATTTGACAGCATTGGCAAAGAATTGCTGAATTAGACTTTTCTTTGAATGATTGAATGGTGATTTTGATAGAAAACACTGTGAATTCATGAGTCAGGCATATAAGAAAATCAAGTCGTTATTCCACTTCTGATGGCTGAAAACGTCAGAAGACATCATTTCTCTGTTTTCCACGGTACTTCCCCCAGATTGAATATAAAAGCTGTGTGTAATGAACAACTTCACAGGATATGGTTAGCCTTACGACGATGAACAATCAATCATCCGATGAAATCATTGACCAAAATCAAGTGGAAGTGATCCTCGAAAGTTCGGATGAATTGACGAAGACTGCATCTACGGTAAAACCGATCGTGCAGGAAGATCAAGTTCTTTTTGCCGACCATGTAGAATATACAGTTGATGGAAAAAGCACAATAGCAGAGGTGAGGGCACTTTTCTAAACGACCCATGATTTGCAATAACTGACATCAGAGTAGATACAGTCCTTTCGACTGTCTCAGCTAATTTACATTTTTTTCTTGTCCAATTAGGATGGTTTTCTTTTAACGAAACACAATACTCTGCCAATGCAGTTTATCTCTATTTCTAGAATCAACAAGATAATAAAGAAAAGGTGTTGGGTGAAATACAAATCGACCTAACAGGTCCAAGTGGTCTCGAACATACTAAAAATGACAAAAAATCGGGCGAATGTTACAGATGCCGATTTTGCGGCCTCACTTACAATTACATGACCACGTTGAAAGCCCATGAGCGCGTCCACGACGTCGAAGAACCGTACGTTTGTACGCGGTGCGGATTATCCTACAGATACTACTCTGAACTACAAGTTCATAGCCAAGAGCATAAGGGTAAGCATAATTTTGAAGTAATTTATCATATTCGAGTCCGAAAACCTCGGAGTCCTGTAATTGACTGTAATTGAAGATGACTCATTTCTTGCGGTATTTCTATATTTCAAACAATTTCCAACTAACATTATGCCACCTGTTTATCCATGAGATTGCCCGTATAGAAACAATTGCTTACCTCTGCTAAAAGTTATACTACTGTTAACCTGACTGCAACAGATGACGTTTACTGTAGGCAGACAACGAATTTGGCAAAAGTTTCCTGATGTTAACCTATCGAAGTTGAGTAATTATTATTACATATATTCCCTGGTAGAGATACCCTCAAAACTCCGGTTCGTTGAGTTTTCAAATTTTCATGGACGATGTCACATCTCTTGGTATCGTGGAAGTGGAACGATGATGCTCTTGAAACCAATGCTGCCAAAAAATATCAATAAAAATTAAACTTTGACATGAAAAGCTACAGTAAATTAAAGTCTAGAGACATTGCAAACTGTTCATTGTCACATCGAACTGCAAATTCTCAGGCATTATCAACTAATGGTTAGGAATTTGCTGATTGAAAAGCCTTACTATATAAGTGTAAACGGTTTTGAATATTTTTTGTCATTTTCAACTTGAAATCATTTTATAAAGAACTGACTTTATATGTGTGAAACTGAAATACTCAGGGCATCATATCATATAATATTGAATTTATTTTTTGCTCTACAGGTGAAAAAGGCTACAAATGCGAATGCGGTCGCGTCTTCTCCAAATATTGCGATCTTTTGTACCACAGCCACCCGGGCGACGAACACATCGATTTCGACGAAAAAACGCCCCAAGTCGTGGAAGAAATTCTACTTTCCACCAAAATGCCCCCGTTCGCCACCAAGGATTATTTGTCAACCAGGAAAGCCTACTATTGCCAGTTTTGCTGCAAGGGTTACGGTACCAGTCACGAATTGAAGTATCATCTGTACAGCCACCGGGGCGAAAGGCAGTTCAACGTGGGAGCGTCACGTTACTTGATGAAAAGGATTTAGGCGTGTAAATAAGTCGTCTCGCAGACTAAGAATTTTTGTTGATTCATTGAACTTCCCTCTATCCGGGAGGCAAACTGTACGAAAATTCACTCTGTGACAGACCTTATGACCAGTCTTTCACTTTTGGTACTAGACGGAGGCAGTATGATGTTTCGATCGATCAATCATTGGAATCTTTCAGATTGTGAGAGCGGATGAAAAGAAACTTTCATAAAGTCTTGCCCTGTTGAACAGTGTGGTGATGCAAAAGAATGGCCCGCCTAAAATCCCTATCTTACACCAACCAAGAGCAGTTCGTTCTGCTCCTCCTCGTTCGGTAGCAAAATTACTGTAGTGTCATATTTCTGAATTTCATTCACGTTCGAAAAATCACATGACTATACTCCATTCATTTTAAAATGATCGATGCATTATCAATCAATAAATTTTTCTGTGATGAAACAGGGTCCTTGTTGACCCTTTTCAATCATTTTAAGATTATTGCAATTGATTTCGTCTAGCAGGGCTGCGTTTGCCGAAATTCTGCTCGTTGCATCGATCATCTTAAAATGAATGGAGTATAGCAGGGATGCCTTAAAGTAAAACCACTCATTTTTGGGGTTTTTCATGGATTATTTCTTGTCAGATTCCATAAAAATCCACGAATTCCGTCAAAAATACCGCTGAAGAGTTCAGCTCAGTAGGAAAACAATCAATAAAATTCAGATCATTATTCATGAAAATTTGATTTTCAATATGCTTTAACCGAATTCGGATCTCTTTACCAGCTCTCCACCAAAAAAGTATTGAAAATTTTAGACATAAAATGGCAAGTTTTCCCGGTAGTATTTTTTTCACGATTATCAAAGTTTACCGTTGTAGCCATACATGCACGGAGGGGGGGGGTTTGGAGGGGGGTTTTGACCCCCAGCAGATTTTTATTGAGAACTTGTAGCCCAGAAGGCAGTCTTTCGCTGTCTGGTCCGCTCATTTTTTATTTGTGTTGATCATTTCTTCTGTTTACGATAAAAAGACATTCTAATAGCCGAACAAGGCTGATTAACTAATTTTGAATGGAATGAAGAAAAAATAATTGACTGTCTGAGGAAAAACAAGCTTTCTCGACGGACCGTTTTTTAAACCAATCCGTACATGGTCTATTATTCAAATGAGCCTCGAAGATTTACGTACACGGACGCCATTTTCTTTACTTGACTCTAGCAGTCAGGAAAACAACCTGAGAAAAAAAATTTCAGTCTAACCATATGCTAAAAATTTTGCATTCCGGTGACTCATTTGAAACTATCTACTTTTTTGTTCAAATTATTTATACTGTTTCATCTTTTTTTATCGGCTTCGTTTTTGTAGAATTTCAGTTTCGTATTGTTTCAAGAAAAACAATATTTCTGCGCGGGAATTTTCTAATTTATATGGAACATGGAAAAATTTATTGCACTTATACACAAACTTAGTAGCATAGCGAGGATGTAAAACATGTGACCATTGAAGGTCGAAGTTATGGCAAACGCAGCCTTAATCAACTTAGAATGGTTGAAAATTATCAACGAATCAGCATCATGAAGAAAAAAATATTGAGTAGCATCAAGACGCTTTCCGTAATTTTTATTAAACGTTGTGCTGCGATCTCGCTGCATAAATCATTTCAAAATAAACGGTGAATTTCGAATGCAAGGGAATTCTTTTTTCATATGTACGTTATACTTGCACTTGTTGCATTTTACTGGACGGCTCCTTACGAAAACAACTTCCAAATTATTAGCTATTTACAGTTAATTTCCGAGTAAAGATAATTTTCTTGGAACCCGTCTTCTGTATTGATAATCACTGGAATATCGTCGATTGGGCTCGGAGATTGTACAGGGTCTATCCTAATCGCACTGCGAAGCATTACATTAAATCTTGTCCGTAATCCCAAAAGCACGTTATTTTGATCTTTGACGCTCAACCCTGCAACAGATTATGGAAACTAAAAGCTTTCGACAAATGAAAAATGATTAAACTAAGCTCTTTCTGACGTGGCCTCGATCTAACTGAAATGAAGTTGGTAAAGAATCGCTAATTCCTTGGAACAGCGTCAAAGAGTGAAATTTCAGTCTGGCATTTTACCTAACAGGAAATAGCAATAACCGAGTACAAATAGTTGTCGTAATTTTCGTAGGACCCCTCATCAGATTCATAACTGCTGCAATGAAATCCATGGAGGTTCTGAGCGGTGCAAAAAAGTGAATACATATACCATGATGTGGAAAAAGTATTGGATATCAATCCAAACATTTACTTACGAGCCATGCCTCAGAAGCATACAATTTCTAGTCCTCATGGAAAGATTTGTCTGATTACGCCATAAATTCTACACTACGTTAAAATTGTGAGGAACATATCTCAAAACAAAAATTTTTTTCAAGTGCACGACCGGAATTCGGGTTGAAAAGCATTGCTTTCAGGGCTCAATCGAATTTATCATTAATATATATTATTTGCAGAGATTTTGCAGAGAATTTGAAAATAAAACTTACTTTCAGCTGGACAACCAAGCATAATTTGGAGCACGAAAATTTGCAAGTCCGCTTGCTTCTGCACAGTGAGTGCTTAGGCAATTGTCTAACTTGAAGAAACTACTCGTATGTTCTTCAATTTTTCTACGTTTACAAACGCATCAATAATATCTGAGCTAATGAATCAATTAAATGTGATAGGACTATTTTTTTCACTTTCCGTTGTTCGAAATGTTACTTTCTAGAACTGCAGGCCACTGCAAGAGAAGTGGTAGACCGCAGTATATCGCCAATCAACCCCAAATTCGTTCGAGAAATATGTTCGAACTGAATACTTTTCTTACGATTATTTCCATGCTCGGGACACTGATCGACGCGCAAACTTCTCGTTAATCCGCTGGCTCTATGGGGCACGTAAAGAAACTTTCCGACCACGGTTTTGTTGCAGAATTCGTAGCTTTCTGCGTAACCGTAGATGATCATCTTGTTTTGACCAATCACAACATCTTTCCACATTGGCCTTGTCACAACCATTTTTCCCATGCTAATTTTATCTTGCGTAACGCATACGACGGTCGCATTTTGCATTTTCATGTTTTGGCCCACGGCTACGCAAGTGAAAAGTAAAGTATGGAGGCGCATCAAAACACGGTCTGCCGAAAAAAACTTATTCGTAGGTTTGCTTTTTTATATGCTTGTGAATTATTTTTTGCCGAACTACAAGCGCAAACTTTAAGTGAAAAATTCTAAAGTAAAATTCTTACGTAAAGAATTTTGAAGAAAGTAATTTATGTCTGTTTTTCGCAGGCACTTTATAAGAAACAGACTTTAGAAATTCATTTTGGAATTTATAATTTCTTCCGCTTAAGTAGCCTCTACGTTGTCATTCATAAAAAAATTTGTAACATTTGGAATATTATAACTTTACTTTCAGGTAGTAAATATTTGCATTGTTATGCGAACATCAAAATAATGAAAGATTATAACTTTATGCAAAATTAAAAAGAAAAATACATAAAACTGACAGACCATAAACCACAGTCATCAATGATTTCATGTCTCGGTCGATGAGTTCTTGGATTTTGGACACGAATGAGATTCTGACATTTGATATTTATGTTTCTAATATTGAACTACGAAATTGATACCTGATTTACCCTTACTATCACAATATAACGAGCGGTTCAACTTTTTGAACCACTCGACTTCTCGCTTTCAACAAAAATTACCAATATCCTTATCGCTGGGTCCGATAACGAGTCCGTTGAATTGTCGTATGGTTTCCGCGTCCGGTCTGGGAACTAAACAACAAAAGGCCTACCGTAATGAAGTTGACGTTCAAATTATAATAAATGGGGCAGAATTACACGAATATAATCAAGAAATCAAATGTAAAGAAACGAAAAAATATAAAAAAAGAACATAATAAATGGAGAAGAAAAAAATAAATATTATCACATAAGTGAAACTAAAAAAAAATCCAAAGTGAATCGAAGAGAAATTGCAAAACAGAAGAAGCCAAAAGGAACCAAAACAACCCAAAAGAAAACAAGAACAAAAAAGATACAAAATGTAACCAACACGTAAAGACAGTCGATGTAGCCAAGAAAGGTAGAAAAGTACGGAAAAATAAGACGACAAATACTTTGGCAATTTTCATTATAATACAAGTCCTCTATAGACCAATAATCGTCGGTCATCGTCACCGTTCGATTGCTAATTTCCCCTTCCAGGTCCTCCAGTGGAAAGCGGGCTCTGCCCATGTGTCCCTGCTGAATTTTCATGGGCAGCCATGTTTTCACGTTTGTTACGTCGCTCGAAAGTGACTGACTAACCTGCAAGTTGAAGGGAATTCCATGATCAGCGGCCGCTTGCACTGAACACATTTGAAGATTCCTATCGGTTCTCAGTACACAAGCGTCAAAACCAAAAACAAGCGGTACAAGCTTGTACCAAAGTCGTTGGCCATGAACATCAAAGAACCTCTAGACAAGCATTTCCCCTCGATCGGGAATCCGATATGAATATTTGAGGGTTTTGACCCGCAAACACTCCAAGACACTTTTTTGCGAAATAAGCTTATTGACTACGCCATATCGTAGGCTTAGAAGCCCACCTAAGTTGAGGATTTTCTGCCACATATGCGTAAGACAACCCATTTAATTCAAAATGATAGACGCAGCGGAAACCAAAAAAGTAGATTCAACGCTTAGTAGAAAACTTTATACTGTAGAAAAACGCAAAATTTCTTTTTAAGAACGGAAAAGACCAAAATCATTGATAAAGCTTCGTGTTTATCAACTATCGATTTGAACAGAACTGCATCGACACTTTTTGAAAAATTCAACAGGTCTTAGAATTCAGAAAAACAAACCTTTTACTATTTACGTGTCAGATAAACATGCACTGTATTTACCAAGGTAATCATTACGAAGGTCCGATTCATCGCAAATTCGTTATTATTTCGCTTATGGCATGACGATCATTTCCAGCAATTAACACAAGTTTTATTTTCTCCATTCTTTATTGCAAAAAGCTTAATCAACCTATCTGGGCTTTGTTGAACAAACATTGCCTTCGGAAGGGGCCCTCTCAGGGAACTTCGGACCTGAATAACTCGCGAACCGAAAGTCGGACGTTAGCTTTCTTTACAGATTTGGATAGATTTGAAACCTGCACCCAATTTTTTAAATCGAAATTTAATCGAAAAGACTCATTCAGCTCATTTGATCAAAGGGGGTCCTCTTTCTGTGCAACCGGTTCCTGAATCGCGGAACCTCTGCAGGGCTTAAAAGCCATTCCTTAAACGTCAATGATCTTTCGATCCTGTGATAGATCTCACTGAACCTCTGAACCGCCGAGCTACTGAACTCTGGAGCAGTATTTTTGCTGTTAAACATCCGCACTGTCTATAATTTTTCTTAATAAAACTGATCGTCAGTTCGGTTTTATTAAATCCTGTGAAACCTGGCCTTTACCGTTCTCTGAATACTCAATTGATAACAACGACAAAAAATGGCAGTTGATGTAATATATTTATATTTTTCTAAAGCCTTACAATATCAGAATTCATTGCAAAAGTGGAAAAATATGACCTTAAAGGAAATTTTGTTATCCCGGATTACTAATTGTCTTCATAATAGACGACAGAGAATATTGTGTCTATGATCTGTTTTTTATAAAATGCTTTCAAATAGAAAAGTGACACAAATCAATACTGTCGTCAAAATCTTTTACGTAGAGCTCTTATAGTAAATTTGTTAACCCGAAAAATTGTTAAAAGTTAGGTCGGTATGGTCACAAGTTTCCAGTCCCATATAATATATTGTTCATCAGCAAATAGTGAAAATCTGAAATACTACTTGCTTTCCACTTTCATTATTTAGGAGCATTTCAAGAAAAGCAGACTACAGTTGCCAGTTTCACCAAAGCGACTTAAGCTCCAGCTGAGCTGAAGCTTAAGCTGCAGCTTAACTCTATATGTTATACCATTGTCGTTGAGCTGCAGCTCAGCTGTAGCTTAACTCGCACACAAAACATGTCGAGAAAGTTAAGCTACAGCTGAGCTGCACCTTAACGGCAATGCTATAACATATAGAGTTAAGCTACAGCTTAAGCTGCAGCTTAACTTTCTCGAAATGTTTTGTGTAGGAGTTAAGCTGCAGCTGAGCTGCACCTTAACTTTTTGTGTGAAGAAAATGTTTTCATGGCGCATTGCCCGGATTTTTTCCGAAAACTTTTCGTTCGATTATCGATTTTTTTCACACTCATTAGTAGTGGATTATCGACTACAAAAAATTTCGCTTTGTTGGAACTTTGCCAGTAGCTGGCGTATCCAGCATCCGGTGTCCGGCATCCGGCATCTGAAAAAAGTCTATTATTAGATTTTTCATCGGGCAAATCGTCGGGCAATCCAGATGACGTCATTTTTTTCCTTTTCCCACGCTGCGGTCTCATTTTTTTGCCCGAAGACTGGAATTTTGCCGGATGGGAAGAGTAAAAACAGTTTGTACTTTTCGGGATGCCGGAAAGAATATTGCCGGAAAGCATATTTTGCATGTAATTTCAATTGAAGCGCGTGTTTGATTGGTTTTTGCATATACAATGTATGCAAGAGATATCGATTTTATAAGTTGAGGCAAAATTTTGTGTTTTTAATCATGGCGTTCATTTAATTTTTGATTTCTGAGTATTTTGTATGGTTTTTTTCGTTCTTGAAAGCATATATATGTGCAGGGTAGTCATATAAAGACTTTTTTCTAGGCGTAATTATAGTTTAGTCATATATCATATATTATAGTTTAGTCATATATCATATATTATAGTTTAGTCATATATCATATACGCCTATGGAAGACTTTCACAATATTGGAAGACTTTGACAAATTTCTCTTCAATGAATAGTACAAAATTGCTAGATCAAGCATGTTTTCTTCGTCTGACATCCTAATAATTACGAGTAGACCTGGAAAATAATATTATGTATATTTTCCATATGCAATTTCTCTTGAAACAGAATATTGCACAAATTTCAAAGTATTTTAACATGGTAAAAGCAAGAATAAATTGTCATCCGACATTTCTGGTGCCAGAGGAAATATGAATTGCCATCCCATCCAGCAACTTGCTGGAAGCCAAATTGCTGGATGCCGGAAGCCAAATTGCCGGATGCTGGAAGCCAAATTGCCGGATGCTGGACACTGAATGCCAGAAGCTAAAAATAACTTGCCGGACGCCCGATGCTGGATGCGGAATGAAGTATGAATCCGCCTTTAAACTATTATTTATGTTTATATGTCAAAATGCACCAAAAAACGGACGAACTAACAAGGTGCCAAAATACTCATCCCCGAGTTTCCAGTACGAGTTGCCAGTACTGACGAAGTTCCAACAAAAGGCGAATTTTTTCTAGTCAATTGGAAGAAATTGATAATCGAAGGAAAAGTTTTCGGGTAAAGTCTGCGCAATGTGCCATGGAAGCATTTCTTAATACGAAAAGTTAAGGTGCAGCTCAGCTGCAGCTTAACTCGTAGATAAAACATATCAAGAAAGTTAAGCTGCAGCTTAAGCTGTAGCTTAAGCTGCAGCTTAACAGAACAATATGGATAAGTGATGTTTCAGCAGTAATCCTACTACATTGTAGGCATCGAAAGCATAGGAATCAGTCATATATGGAAAAGAAGTTTCATCACATTGGCTATAGGCCGAGAAAAGGACCATCCTACTGTAATGGTTCTCATACACTGGGTGGTAGCTTCTCTACCACTGACTGCACAGCCCTGCATCACCTGTTGCAATTGCAGCAGTGCCTGTCCCAAAAATCCAGGTCTGGGCCTGTGACTCGGATGAGCAACATCAAGTCTACGGGTTCAGAGAAAAATGCATGATGGCACCTTTTGCACATCATCACATTCTCCTCCTAGGAGGGAAGTGTGACACCCTCATCACAACATCCCTCCCCCTGCTGAAACAAGCAAGGGGCCCCTGGTACAGTCACCATGTAACAGTTCTAGTACACTGGGTAGTAGCTGCTCTACCACTGATTGCACTGCCCTGCATCACCTGTTGCAACTGCAGCAGTGCCTATCACAAAAATCCAGGTCTGGGACCCATGACTTGAATGAGCAACATCAAGTCTATGGGGTCAGAGGAAAATGCACAATGGCAAATTTTGTGCATCATCACACTACCCACCAGCATATATAGAAAATCTAGCCATGTGAAAAATGGCCCATATGGCCTAGTGGATAGGCATTCATGACTCAGAAACCCAAAGCTCACAGTTCAAACTCCACTTCAGTCGAAAGTTGAAAAAAGTTGTAGAAAGCCTGAAGAAGGTAGTAGGATTACAATTGAAACATCGCTTATCCATATCATAGTTGGCGTGATAGCATCAACCTATTATATACTTGACCCCCAAATTTCATGTCCCCTTACCCTCAGAGCGAAAATAGTAAGAGCTAGAACCTTTGGGTTTTTTGCATAAGTTCGGGCATAGGGCCAGGGGCAAAGTATGGGGTGCTTTTTGTCATTTCATCTCTATATACAAGCGGTGCTAGGGGGGCTCCAAAAACATGCTAAAAACTTACTTTTTAAGGACCCTCAGTCCAATCACACCCCACAATGGGTGTGCCAAATCCATGCTCCATACTTTGGCCTAAGCATCTTGGGGGTGCAATCTCAAATGTGATTTTTCATTTTCTAAAATAGGGCCTCAAATGAATTATATGGTGGTCCAAAATCCTGGGAACCACGAAATTTGGCAGTTTTGTTATACAATACTTAGAGCTTTGAAAAATAATTTTTTGCAGCATAATGCACTATGGTGCCAGAACTTTTTTGCAGTTATTGGGTATTTTTGCAGCATAAGGGTTTTTGATCATATGGAATTCAATGGATGTGGTCACTTTACACAAAAAAATATCCCTGATGTAAACAAATGTATTTTTGTTCTTTTTTGGTGGAAGGGGTTTTCGACTATGGGGAATTCAATAAATGGAATCACATTACACAAAAAATTATCCTAATGTAAGCAACTGTTCTTCTGCAATTTTTTTGTGAGGAGAGGTTTTCCACTATAGAAAATTCAATGGATGCAGTCACCTCACACAAAAAAATTAACCTGAGTGTAAAGGGGCCTATTTTAGTAATTTTTTGGTGGACTAAAAATTATCCCAAGTGCAAACAAGCGTATTTTTGTAATTTTTTGGTGGAAAGAGAGTAGTAACACCAGACTGTATAGGGAGTATGGTTAAGCATATCCCTCTCTTTTGTGTGCTCCCTATAATTTGCCCTTTCTGGTCGATTTGTAGGGAGTATGGTTAAGCATACTGGTTCTAGGTGAAGGTAATAGTAGAATTATAATAATATTAGGATCAAGGTAATGGTAGAATTAGGGTAATAATTGTGTTACTGTAGGTTGTACTGTAGGTGAAAAACAAAAGTGATGAGGAACAAAAAATGGAAAAAAGAAAATTGATCAGAAACAAAAAATGGAAAACAAAAATCAATTTTTAGTAGAAAAAAATGGAAAACAAATATGGATGTGAAACAAAAAGTGGACACACACTATGCATGTACTGTACAAAAAGGTAAAGCAAAAAATCGATCTCCAAAAAACTGGAAATACTGTGCGCATGTAGTGCACAAAGGTGAGAAAGGTAAGCTTAAAAATACCAAAATCGAACTGAAAAAAAATGGACATACACTGTGCATGTAGTGCACAAAGGTAAGAAAAGGTGGGTCCATTCCAGATCCACTACCTAGTGCACATCCGCTACCTAGTGCACATCCACTATGGTAGTTAGATCCACTACCTAGTGCACATCCACTATCGTAGTCAGATCCACTACCTAGTGCACATTGCTACTTTCTGCTGGGGTAACACATTATATTTACTTTTTGCATTGAATAACCTACACAGGATTTCTTTATGAAAGAATTTACAGTAGGTATGCATTTACAAATTATTAACCTCACTTAATTTTTTTACCACTTAGTTGGCGCATGTATGGTGAAAATTAAAAATTCCATACATCAAAAATTGGGAAATATGTGGTTGCAACCGATGCAACCCAAATTTTCAATTTGCTCTGTGTTTTCAGAAGTGAATGCAAGAAATTGTGTTCTGCCACCTGCCTATCATGAACCCCTGTGAGATGCAGTGCTTTCTTGTTCTAGGCCCAGGGTTATCCCAATAATTTTTGATAGAAATGGCATAATTTCCATGCTGAAAATAATCAGTCCTTGGTCTACTCAGGAGGTATATTCAACAGTAGTTTTTCTTTAAATTTTGAACTCAAAATGATAAAACATTTGAAAATAATTAAAAAAAGTCCATGAAAAAATTAAAAAAACAAAAGGAAAACAATATTTTCATCACCCAGATTGGTACAGGTAAAGAATGAAAAATGTCCACCTAGGCTGATTGTTCTGTCACTCGAGGTGCTTGTGTGATCACTTTGTTTTGCAAATAAGAATTTTTCACTCATTAGAATGTGTTTGTGTGGTCATTTTTATGATTTTTTTACTTATCTTTACTCAATAGTGACTTATCTTTAGGTAGACTGTCTATACTATGATATTTTTTAACCCTTCTTGCAGTTCCATAAAAGTGGCAAACAAAAGATTTTTTTACCATGCAGAAAGCCTACCATATTCTATTTTCTTTTGTTTTTTGTCTTTTGAAAACCCTTATAAAAACAATAGCAAAACTTTTTTCACATTTTTTGCTGTCTAGTAGCAGATCTGACTATGGTAGCAGATGTGCACTAGGCAGCAGAAGTGCACTAGATAGCGGATGTGCAGTAGGTAGCAGATCTGCTACCCAATCAGAAAAGGTTGCATAAAAACCAAAATTGATCTGGAAGAAAAAGTGGACATACAATGTGCATGTAGTGCACAAAGGTAAGAAAGGGTTTTGAGGGTTACTGTAGGTTGCATAAAAAGGAGAATCGATCTGGAAGAAAAATGGACATACAGTGTGCATGTAGTGGACACAGGCAAAACATTTTGAGGAGCACTGTAAATTGCATAAAAACTGAAATTGATCTAGAAAAAAGTGGACATGCAGTTTATATAGTGTACAAAGGAAAAAAAGGTAAGGTAAAAAAACCAAAATCAATTTGGAATAAAAGTGAACAAGAGAAAAGAGCGCATGTAGTGGGCATAGAGAAAGGACATGCAGAAAAAGTTATAGATCTGAAAGAGGGCACGTAGTGGATAAAGGAAAAAGAGCACTCCTAGCAGATATAAAGAGAAGACCTGCAGGAAAAATGTTATTGATCTAAAAAGGGAACATTTAGCCAGTGGAGAAAAAGAGGACCTGTACTTGACAAAGGAAAAATCGTACTGAATGACTTTTCAAAAATCTAATGTGTTTTTTGTTTATATTACAAAATAATCTTGTCTAACCCATGATCGAGGACTACTGTAAGTTGCCTAGAAGAAATAAAAAAATCTGAGAAGGTAATGTATGAAAAACAGAAATCCATCTAAAGAGAACATGTAGTGACAAAGAAAAAAGAGCATATGTAGGGGACAAAATTAAAAGGGGCCCATAAAATTGTTATCATTTCATATAGCACATGTACTGGCCAGTAAAATAACTGCTGAGGATTACTGTAGAAAATAAAAATAGATAGCCTTGGAGTAGTAATTAGAGATCAAAGAGATTGAGAGACCAAATCAAAAATGATAAGTAATGTGAAAAAGCATAGTACCAGCAACAAATAAAACTATAATTGTTTTTTATTATAAAAAATGAGAATGTACATGATATAGATGTATAGCTCAGTTAAATACTATAATCAGCAAAAGTTTCATTATTTTTTCAATCATCATGAGAGAGTCAAATTCTGCATATATAATTGCTTCTATTCTACAATCACGTATATCTTCTCCAAATTTCACTTGCTAACTGGTTGTTCCTTCATATATAAGTTCCCAAAAATTACCATCCATACCCCAAGGAGTCAAATCAAAAACAAAAATTTCACTATGAGTTGTAAAATTGTTCTGTGTAATTACATTGCCTTTATTATCTGTACCAATCCTTACGCCTTCAAATAATTGTGTGAAAGTAGGCAAATAATTGTTTTCTTTAAAATCTAGCATATAAGGAGCAGTAGGTTAAGTTGTAGTACCACTAGCTATTTTAATCTCATTCAATCCAAAATGTTTAAAATTGAAGGGGCTCTGATAACAATGACCCCTAGCAGCAGCACCATCAATAAGTGCCACAACAAGTCAATGAAGTAGTGGTCCTATGAACAAAGAATTTAGAGGTGCCAATCGATGACTAGCTGTTATGTATAGACTTGTAACATGACATCAACAAATAGGGTATTTTGCAGCTGTATTTTTTAACATAGATTAAATAGCTAAACTAATATTATCTGCAACTTCTACTTTTTTAATAAATAAAGACATGCTTTTAACTTCGATCTTGTATGCCTCAGTCTCAGTAGATATAAATTTCTGCAAACAAAAATCATCTCTATGTCAGTATAAATCAATTTTCAAAGTACACTGATTTAATAAAAAATGTTCTTGCATAAATAGATCAGCATGCATGAGGGCCATTAATTCAAGGATGGTACTGTTTTTGAACATTCACACTCTTTCCAAAGCATCCTTGTTTTTCTTTATATCAAGAGTATCATCCTTTTCAAAAGTATAGCCATCAGCTGTAATGTGTGTTCATTTAGCGTATGGACCTTAGTTCAATTCCATTTCCAAATAAGATCTGTAAGCGTATCTATCTCTCCTAAAATTTAAAATGTAAAAAATATGTGCATATACAGACATATAATTATCATAAAACTTACCAGTCAGATATTAATTTTCCAATTAAATAAATTTTGATCTGTTTGAAAAATGTTTTACCAATCAGATTGATTGGTACTACGACATTTCCAGTAGGGTTATTATTGGCATCTGTGGTTAAAATGCAAGAATTGCCATTAGCCTTTGTAATTCAAATGGTAAAATATATAAAATTTTTTGATAAATCCAGCATATATGAATCTGGTGAAATAACAACCCCATACAGTCCCCCATTAGTACAAAGATTCTGGAGTTGTATTTCAGACCAAAAACTTCTATGAATACCCACTTGCATTGGAGGTACAGTAAATAAATCTTATTCCATTTTACTACTAAGAGATGATGCAGCATCAATAAATTTACTCATTTTGAATAGATATCCTTAAAACCCACTATTCTAGGTGGAGTCTTTTTTAAGAATGAGGAATGTTGTTTTAGCTGCTTATGTTTATGTTTCTTTATATGACCATTATTCAACTTTTTATTGCTCTTCAAATATATCATAGAAGTTACATATTTGCCCTTTGCTTGATCTTTTTCCTTCTGAATATGAGCACCCATCTCATGTAATAAATTGCTTGCTGCATTTTGCCTATGATCTGTAACACTTTCTTCAAAAGAATGTCTTTCTACCATATCGCCTGCAATTTTAGACCCTGCAGCAAGTGCATGTGTTGTGCAGGTCTTTCCTTAAGAGGCGTAAGAAAAGATTGGGTCTGAACTGACCTGTTAGAACTGATACCTTGGCTAAGCCTCGGTGATCTGTGCAACAGTCCGGTTATCCCCAGACCTACAGCAACAAAGATAAACTCTGTTCTAAATACGGGGGCCTTACCCAGGACCTCCGCAGTCTCCTAGATGAGACAAGGAATCCCCTCAGGGATAAACTTACTTGGGTATAACCCGAAAGGGGTTTCCCAAAACTTACTTGATGTAAGCTGGCGCCTGGGCCTCTGGCCCTCCGCCTTCGTCGACGCGGATTATCTAAATAAACAAACGAATATATTAAGCAATAAGTCCGGCGAAATATGTAAAAAGAATGTGGGTATACCACAGTGCAATACTCATAAAAAACACAAGTTGCTGGGAAAATTGTATTTGGGGACGCCAGCAATAATGTCAAAAATATAATAAAAACGATATAAAAGTGAAGAGTGATTTTCACTATCTTTTTGGTCTTTTGGTGGCGCTCCATTCTATGCAAATGTCTGCGCCGCTGGTCGTCCCTGTCGTCGATTTGCATGTCGATTTCCCCACACGAATTGGCATCAACAGGGTGCCCAACATCCCTCGCGCGTCGAAACCGACCTACGGGAGGTAGAAAAAAAACTTTTGGCCGGGTTACCCCGGCATTAAAAAGAATTAATCAAAAAAGAAAAAATCTACAATTCCGGCTGACTCCTGATAAACAGTTTGTCTCACTCCGACTCCCGTTTCACAGTCTGTCCTAATAGAACTCCTGTGCTGGTCGTTGGACACAACGAATACCAAGGGCTTCGCCGCAATGGCTGGCAAGTGACGTCCATTTTGACCTCGGCATTGATGGAATAACCTCCTGCCCTAAGGAGTACGACGTAAACGTCGGTGCCGAATGTGGCCGGTTTCGGGCTCGGCCGCTCGGTCTGCATGCTGTGTCAATTCGTTGGCCGTGGGTCTAACCGCATGCAAATCGATTTCCCGCGTCTCTATTTTTTCTAAATTAAACTAAAATACGAGATTATATGACGATACAAAAAGACGACGCGGGAATGTACGGATATCACAAAATTTTTAAAATGCGCTAAAAAATTTGAGCAGAAATGTGGCCAAAAGTAAAATATTTTTTACGGTTGCGTTTTTGCACCGGTTTTGTCAAAAAAGAAATTTTTGATGGCCAGCAGCACCGAAAGTAATGTTTTTGGATTTTTTGTTTTTTGATTTTTTTTTTTTGGATTTTGTGATTTTATTAGTGTTTTTGGATTTTGTGTTTTATGAAATAAGTAAAAATATAGATACAAAAAAAAGAAATTTTTGGGCCAAAATTTTGCAGCTATTTACTGCTGCTGCCCGCCGCCTCGGTAACCTCCTCGAGGTCTACCTTGATAGTACCCCCTCTGACCTGGTTGGCCTTGGGTATGACCTCCATCTTGGCCTCGATTTTGGCCTTGTTGGCTCCCGCCGCATCTACCTAGCGGCATAAAATTCGGATTATGGAATTGAGCATCTGGGTCTTGACCTTGGTGTTGCCAGGTTCCTCGGCCTCCGTAGGGTCACTGAGGGCGCCCTCTGAAGCCTCCTCTGGGTTGACCTTGGTCATACCCCGGTCTAGCCCTATACGGGGCCGGGTTTGAGAACATATCGTCTCTCCCCTGCTGCCTTTGACCACTGCTAGTGGAGCTGCTGCGTTGTGGTTTTTGTGTCCGGTAAGTTGAATTAAGAGATTTTGATGAAATTGATTTTGACTGAGAAAGCGGACTTTTGTAAGAAGTGCTAGCAGCTTCACTATATGACCTCTGGCTGGTCGTAGCCGATGATTGCTGTATCATCGGCGGTTGTTTCTTAGCCGGAGGGAGTCTAGGCACCTTGAACTTACTTGGGCTCTTGGCAGCCGTTCGCTGATATTTATCAGCTTGCGACCTGTCATCACCTGGTGCCTTCCTCTTAACACCCATCTGGTTTAACCTTTGCGAGCCCATAAAAATATATTGATTAAAGGCTGCAATGTAGACATCGTCTACGCGGTTTCCCTGGGCCTCAACGACTAGTTGTCTGTTCGCAAACGAACATGCCTGGGCATACCACCTACCAATTGCCGTTGGCGTGATCGGAGCGAAGTCCAACAGTAGAAATATCATTAGGGTCACATACCTAATGGCCGTAAAGACGTCTGAGGCATCGTAGTCCTGAAGCCATCTGGGGATGAGAATTAAGATGATCCACTCCCAGATCTCCTCAGGGATGCGCTCTCCGTCAAACATAAATCCGCCCTGCATTTCAAATTGCTGGCGGTAATTTTCGTGAATCTCGGCCATAGCGTCATTGACCATTCTGTAAATTATCGGCCATTCTTGCCGATCAAAGGCGAAATAATTGGCGACCTCTGGATTTTCAAATCAGATCGGCCCAATTAAGCGCCTTTGTTCCCGTTGCCACTCCCAATAATCAATCAGAGTTTCGGCTAATTGACCAGGAGTGACAAACTGCTGTGGTTCCCTTTCGGGTCTACTAGCTACCACATTCAGTTTGACCTTCTTGATCAATTTCTCCTCCGATTCAAGATCGGGCTTCACCAATACGCTTCCCGCAGGTTTGCTACTTCTTGCGGTATAGCTGAAGGGCACGGATTTACTTTTGCCAGAAGAAGTACTAACCTCTCCGCCAGTTTTCGATACCGTTCGCGTCTGAGTGTACGATGTTGTGGCAGTGGACCCTGTTGTCCTATCCGATTTTGTCTGGCCTATGGAGGTCTCCGTTCGCGTCTGACTTTTTGAAGTCTCCGTTCTCGTCTGACTCTTTGAAGTCTCCGATCTCGACTTTTGGCTCGTCGAGTATTGTGGGGTCATTGTTTCTTCGGCCGTATCATAGGCGTCGTTTTCGGATCCGGTGGCGGCCGCTCCTTGTTGCTGCTGTCCTTGAGCTGCAAGTCTGCATCGCTTGGCCTTACCTATCCTCTTTCTGCGCCTTACCTTTTCTTTGGCCAAGTGTCGGATGAATTTTTCCGACATACCTTCAGCTAACATCTGCTGAACTTTGTCTGGGGAATAAATTCCAGGAATACCTTCCTCGGCAATTCTTCCCCTCCTCATCAGCTCTGTCGCTGCAATGGCTGAATCTGAGCTATCGTCGGCTAGTGCCTGCTCCTTCAGCTTCCTTTGGATTGCCCTCTGACGCAGGAATTCCTGCTGCGTCAGCCTTCTCTGTTCTTGAATTTTGGCCTGTAGGGCCTCTTGCTTCGCTTGTCGGTCATGATCCTTAGGATCTTTGGCCTTCACAGGTATCTCCTGGGATGCTTCCTGCATCTTCTCCAGTCTGACATCGATCCCTGACATTTTAGTGACTGCTTCGTCAATTTGAGTCTGGATTTTTTCCTCCTCAAGAGCCTGTTTCTGAGTTTTGGCCTCCATCGCATCCTTATTCTCTGATGTCTGGCCCTCAGATTCCAGAATTTCACCCTCTTCTTCTTCTTCAACATCCTCCTCTGAACTGGACTCAGAGTCTGAATTTCGTATCTTCGGCAATAGCTGTTTTACTTTAGCGGGTAACACAGCTGGTGCCGGAGGTACAGACTGCATGATGGTGACAACCTCTGGCTCAGGCTCGGCCGGTTGTTGTACTTGAGGTACTTGAGTCGGCTGTGCCACCACTGGTTGGATTGGCGGCGGCACCACGACAACTACTGCAGCTGCCTGCGTAGCAGCAGTGTCCAAAGCTGGTGTAGCTTTGACCACTGGCGCTAGCGCCTGCGGCTGCGCTTTAACCTGTCCCGTTCCTCCGGCTTGCGCCGTTTGGGAAGTTGAGGGACGATTTACCGGTACCTTAGATATTAACTCACCGGCTGGGGTATATGTTAATGTATACCCGGGCATTTCCGAAGCGATTGTTCTCTCCCGGAAGCTTTTACTGACAAACTCCGGTCTGAGCTCGAGCGGATTTCTTGGTGCGTAGGTAATTGGGTAATCGGTCGGCGATGGGTCTTCCGTCATTGGATACCGCAGTCCCGGCGTCAAAGTCTCGAAGCCTACGTAGTAAAAAGTTACATAAAAATAAGGATTTACCTTGTAGGCTCCGTCCTTCAATAACGATTTGTCGTCACCAATTTGTAGGATTTCCTCGGCTTCTCGAAATCGTAGCGGGACAAATCCGAACCGATTCTGCCATGCGTATACCCCTTTTTTAGATGGAAAGCGGGGTTCCGACGGCGGTAGCGTCGCTGCTAACTCTAAATAGTAAGCCAGGCGGTCGCCTGACTTCCAGGACATTTTCTTTATCATTTCCTGGCCTTCTTTAGTATAACTATTTAGAAAGTTATAGTTTAGCAGAGCGCTAGTTTCATAATCGCACTCCGCTCTGGAATGAGGCCATGCCAAATGATAGGCCAATGGCATAAATTTGCAGATGACCTCTAACTCTGGAAAGTTTCGCTCATCCAGCATACCTGAAATTTTTGCCAAATTTGGCGTGTAAAAATTGGTCTTATAGGCCTGTCTATGGCCCTCGATACCCACTGGGTAGTGGTTATTTGCTGAAAACACCTCTTCAGGTATTTGATCGGGCTTCCCGGCCTGTTGCCAGTATAGCTTGGCGTTTTCGTATAAAGTCAAAGAAATTTTCCCGTCTAAATCCCAGTAGGTTCCACCTGACTTGAGATTTTCCAGGATATCTTTTGAAATATTAACCCAGTCTGGTATCTGGACGTCCTGGATTTCGTCGGGATCACTATCTGTAGTGTATCCATCGTCCTTTATTGGTTTGTTATCTCTTGGAAGCAGTGGATAGAAGCCACTTGGCAGCTGAACTCCCTGAGGACGAACTGGATTACACTCCGTGGGCGCGGTATAATAACTTGTGTTATTTCCCTGCATCTGTACCGCCCAACGGTTATACATTTCACACTTCATCATGTGATAGACCATATTTGGTTGAACCTGATCGGTTTCCATAACTGGGGTACCTAGCCCCATTTCTCGATTCACATTGCCCGGAATCATTAGATATTGTTGATAAAAATGCAGGGCAACGGTGTTGATCTGTTTGGGATCCACCTTGTCATGGTCGAAAATCTGCATTTGCATAAGCAGTTGATCGGCCATGCCATAGTGAATGGCGGCAAACATGACCAATAAGGAGTAGTATGCCTCTAGAGCGGCGTATCTGAGCTCTTCCGGCAATATACCCCTTTTGGCAAACCGATCACGGTTCGCCTTTAACGACAAGTCATACTGGTAGGGGCCCACGTCTATCAAGTAAAATTCCGTGAACAGCCCCTTTAACCCAAAGGTTTCGGGGCAGATACCTGTCCGAAAGCATTTTTTCTCCAGGTTTACTCCTACCATGGTGAGGGCGAAACGGTCTAAGTCAAAGTATCGACCCTTGGTCTTTCTTAGAAATTCCCGTAAGGGGACAGTTTTGTCCCTGTCCTTATTATCTGGCCCTGCGCCACACACGTTATAGATACTCACCAGGTCCTCCAGTACGGCATGTCCGGCGAAGAGCATGTCAGAGTTCAAGAAGTCGTGGAGGCTGGTCCACTCTTTGAGCATCATCGACGTTGTATCAATAACGTAGGTTTGACCATTCGTTAGCGCGAAGCTGACATATCGGGCAAACTGCTTTCCCATCGGATTGTCGACCTCCCTTGTTTTGAACAAGGCGGCGACCTTATCCTGGTTGACTTTTTCAACGTCGAAGCCACAAACTGGTTGTCCTCTGAAGATTGACACTTCTCGGATAAAATGGAGTGTCTGGCTGACTTTCCCAATGTCTACCAATTTTGGTTCCTTGGGATTAGCCGGCCAGTACCCAAATGTGGCTTTAAACCACTGATCCAGTTCGTGGATTCGTACGGCCCGTTTGACGTTATAATCTAAACATAAAGTACTATTAATTTTAGTGTTTATTCCCCTTTTTTCAGCGCATTTTGGGGTCTATACTACACCAGCACCACAACACCAAGCGGGTTAAGTTTCGCAGAAAATTAAATTTAGTGCAGGTTGTTAGGTGAGCCACTGATATACAAACATTGAGCTGGTAGGCAACTAACACCTTACCAAATCTTACCCTTGCTACCTCTATGTATTGGGGAGGGTAGACCTGATCCGATTGTCCACCACTTGATCGGACACCAATCTCTGACCAGCTGCTTGAGCGACCAACTACGCTCCATTTATGGTGCTGTATTTACAATTTTTATAGCGCTCGAAATTGATAATTTTTAATGAATTTGATATCGAAAAAGTGATATGATTTGATTTGAAAATAAATAATTTTTAATAAATTTTTGAATGATAAAACTTTAAAACGGGCTGAACCCAAGGTTCTAGGTTTCCCTTGAATCGTATAGCTCTCGGTGGTATCAGGTATATTTCCAAATTGGAAATTCCCTGCTTGGCTTCGAGCTTCCGCTTCTCAGTACTCCCATTTTTCGTTCCCTCTAAGTTCTAACCTCGTCTGCCCTTTGGGGCGCCGAGCTGGTCTTCCAGTGACTTCTGGGCATTACCTGCGGTTTCCAAGAATATTTGATAAAAATAAGTTCGAAACTTACCGTCGATGAAGAAAAAACGGTTGTCTTGGCGGTGCTGGGCCCTGCCATATTCGACGTGGCGCTCTGTGTGCGACCACTCGCGCGTCGGAGCTTGTTGGCGGTTCCGCGCGCCCTTCCCCATTTCTTTACGCTTCGAAATTTTTTCTTTTTTGAATAATAAATTTATAAAATTTAAAATTTTATTGAACGCTGAAAAAAGTTTAATCTAGCAATTTTGCTAATTTCCTTTTTTTCACGGTTCGGGGAATATTTTACTTCTTCCTTCCGATGGAAGTTTAGAATTCAGATAAGCGGGGCAGCTATAGTTTGATTTTGGAAAAATGAAAAATTTTGAAAATTAATTTTTTGGAAAAAATGTCGGAAATATTTTGGGTTGTCACTTTGGTCTAAAATTCCGAAGAATTTTTCCCAAAGTCTGAAATAAATATGAAAAATTTACAAAATTAATACGAATACTACATAAACGCGATAAATATTACAAATTAATACATTTTTAATTAAAATTAGTACCTACACGCGCGAGATATGTACACAAAATAAAAAAAATCAGCACGAGATCGCGCATAGATTCACCTTGAGCGAATTTTCAAATGATTTCATTTGATTTGGCGCTCCAGTCGTAACTGTTTGTGCCATATTGGAAAGTGACGTATTTTCGTCACGTGGCGCGTCCTGATTGGCTCGCGCTATTCGCGGCAAGACCCTAGTGGTCTCCTAACGAAAATGTTTCAACCTGCTGATTGAAACAGTTTGGCGATTTAGCGGGTTGTCCCAATGTACAATTGTGACAACGTTCTCCGCTTCTTGCGAAATGTCCGTAACTATGAACGGACCGGACCATGGTAGTCCTAGTTTTTTCTGCTTGTCTACTTTGAGCAGAACCCAATCCTTTTCTTTAAATCCATTTTGTTTGGACTTTTTATCGAAGTATTTCTTCGATTTTTCGGCAGCACTCTGGATATTTTTGGCAATATCCTCGTAAAGGTTGACTAAATGATTGGTCAACACAAATTTGTATGCCTCAGCATTGCTGTCCGGCATTACAATATCGTATGCTTTCGATAAGTTTAACCCGAAGGTTGCCTCATGACCTCTAAGCAACGAAAATGGGGATTGCCCCGTGGCTGCATGTGGTGTAGCATTGTAAGCAAACACCACAGCTCTCAAGTATCTTGGCCAGTTATCTTTTTCCTCGATGGCCACCTTTCTGAGCTGTTTGATGAGTGTCTGGTTGAACCTTTCTACCATACCATTTCCTTGTGGGTGGTAGGCTGTTGTAAATATTTTCTGACACTCTAATAACTTGCAGATCTCTTTCGTCAGATCTGAGGTAAAACAACCTCCTCTATCGCTGAGTAGTCTCCGTGGAGTCCCGTGCCTAAATACAATAGCTTGTAGAAAAGTATCTACAACGGTGCTAGCTGACTGATCTGGGATCAGTTCAGCTTCAACCCACTTTGTAAAATAGTCCTGAAAGACTATGACATACAGTCTCTTCTCACTGAGTGGAGAAATACCCACGATATCCACTGATACTATGTCAAAAGGACCTTGTGGAATAATTGGTATCAGTGGCGGAATTTCTGTGTTTCCCTGATTAGCCATTTGACAAACTGGACAAAACTTGATCCAGTGCCTGACATCCTTTTCAATTCCAGGCCACCAGAACCGTTTTTTAATCATAGCAAGGGTCCTTTTGAACCCCTGATGAGTCATCATTACGGCACCGTGGTACTGGTGCAAAGTATTGTCCCTAAGGCAGGATGGGACGACCACCTGATCATCCGATCCCTGTCCGGCTTCGCGGTATAGCACTTCATTTTGGATATAAAATCCACTATGATACTTGGTTGTCCCATTTGGACTCAATCTATCAAAGTATGGTCGTAGTACCTCATCTTTTCTCTGCAAGAGGGCCATGAGATCATCTCTAATTATCCCTTTTGGTAATTCATCTTCTTTGGGGTCTGCCAAAGTAAACTCTTGTTCCTTTTCTGGGTATAACCAGGTTACTCTTTTTTCCTTACCTTTGTCCCGGTTTCCCCTATTTACGTTTTCGTTGACCTGATTGCCGTCAGGCTGGATCTGAGCCTGATTACTCTTCTCGGCTTCCTTCGCCATGCTCCTTGTAGTTACGGCATTTACCAAGTCTGCAGGCGAGTTTGATTCTGGATCACCCTCAGAATCTTCTGGATAAATCTGGGTGAATCTCGGACTCCTATCAGTCCTCTGATTCTTCTTACCTTTTGGCTCCGGATATAACGGAGTACCGTCTTCAGGATTCCGATCTGTCAGAATTCTGAATCTCTTTACCAAATTGAGATGTTTTTTCTCAATTAGCTGTGCCTCAAGATCTTTCAGATTTTCGGACTCTCGTTTATCCTTTGAGAACATGTGTTCCCATTTTGGCGGTATCTTTTCCGCTTGATCGTCTGGTTCATCCATCCTGGACAAAAAGTCTGCCATGGCATTTTGTTTTCCAGGCACATACTCTAGTTTATGGTTGAACTGAGAGATGAATGAGTACCATCTCTTCAACTTACCATTGGTCATGGCATTGACCTTCATTGACAACAAAGGTTTGTGATCAGTTCTTATGATCACCTTATGACCCACTAAGTAGTGCTTGTATAACTTCAAGCCATACACAATTGCCAAGCACTCCCTTTCCGTGGCTGACCACTTTTTCTCATCCGCCTTTAAAATTCTGCTATTATAAGCAATTACCCAGCGGTCTGACTTGGTCTCCTGGTAAAGGACTGCTCCTAGTGCCGTTCCGCTGGCATCTGTCTGAAGGACAAAGTCCGCAGACCCGTCCAAAACCAGATACCTAAGGAATGGCACAGACAATAGTGCTTCTTTCAGGCTCCTAAAAGCCTGATGGTGAACCTCCGTGACTTCCCAAACACAGTTCTTCCCAGTTAGTTTATACAACGGTTCAGCGTGTTTAGCCAAACCCGGTATGAACTTTTTACACCACTGCAACATACCTAAAAACCTTTGCAGTTTACGTTTAGACTCTGGGAATGGGAAATCATTTATAGCTTTGACCTTTTTCGGATCTGGGGAAACTCCATCCGAATTTAAGATATGTCCTAAAAAATGAACTCTCTCAGGCAAGAATTCACACTTCTCCGGCTTCAAGGTCAAATGAGCCTTTCTTAGAGCTTGCAGGACTAGCTCTAGATTAACTAGGTGTTCCTCAAACGTATTTGAGAACACAATTATATCGTCTATATAGACTAGACAGATTTTCCAAACATATGGATGCAAAACTCTTTCCATCATACGCTGGAATTCGGCTGGCGCATTTTTTAGGCCAAAGGGCATGACTTTAAATTGATAAAGCCCTTCTTGGCATATGAAAGCAGTTTTTTCCTTGCTTTCTTCATCCATTGGCACTTGCCAATATCCTGATTTGAGATCTAGGGTAGTATAAAATTTGGCCTTACCTAAACAGTCTAGATAGTCATCCATTCTAGGAATGGGATACTTATCATCCTTGGTAACGTCATTTATACCCCTAAAGTCCACTACTGGTCGCTTGGTACCATCCTTTTTACCTACAAGGAATAACGGAGCTGCCCAAGGCGACTTTGATGGCTCTATTACACCCTTTTTGAGCATATCTTGAACATGCTCACGAACATGCGGCTGTAAATTAATGGCAGTCCTGTGGTACCTTTTTGCCACAGGTGCTGCATCCCCTGTATTTATTTTACAGGTCAGGTAGGGTGTAGTAGTTGGAGGATCATTGGGCAAGCTGAACACGTCTCTATATTTTGCGAGACATCGTAGAGCTTGTTCCAATTGCTCTGATGGTATGTTGGATTTAGCCAGCATATTGTACAAAGCTTCCTTGAATGCTTTCTCATCCGATTGAGGAGCTTCAGGTCTAGCTTGAACTGCACAGGTTTGCAGCTTCTCCAGATCCTCAACTATCTTCCCCTTAAGTTGATCTTGGTCATCGGTATCACACAACACGGAATTAGTATGGCCAATTATTTGATTTCTTTTCAAATGGCATCCTGATCCTGTGTTGTTGGATACCATAACAACAAAATCATCTTTTGTACCATCTACTATGGTACTATCAATGTGGAACCTTTCTTCGTTCTCTTCAGACTCTATTATGATTCCATTAAGGCGATTTTCGCCTACCTTATCCCAAAGTTTTGCCCTCAGAAGTATATCGGTACCACTAGGTAAGTAGATGGGATTCACACTCACCACTGGCACCGAAACCTTTAGCAGGCAAATCTTTGGCTGGTATTGGTCGGCGGCGCTCATCATGGATTCCGCGGCGCTCGTGGTCATGACCTCTCCACAATTGGATTGGGGCTGGTCCGGCGTCACGTATATCCATTGTTGACGGTTGTTGAGCGTCATCGTCCTATTCCTGAAATCTATTATGGCTCCTACCTGAGGATGAGCCAAAAAGTCTGTTCCTACAATAACATTTTCACCTGCTTCAGGAATTACAATTGCTTTGACGGGGAACTGTCCACACAATGTATCCATCCTAAATTGGATATACCCATGGGCTTGGACTGTCTTACCGTTGGCTACAGTAACATTTAATATCCTCGGATATTCAGTGTAATCCGGGCCCAAAGTTTCTTTCAGAAACTTAGCCGACATGACAGTGCACTGAGCTCCTGTGTCAATTAGAGCCATTGTCTTACGACCTCCTATAACAACCTCGATATGGAATGGGGCTGTTCTGGGGTACGTATCCAGCAAATGTTGTTCCTGAGGACTAGCTGGTGTGCCTCTCCTTATTACTTGTACTAATGGTACTACAGGTTGTGGTGCAATTGCATTCATTTGCACAATACTACCCAATACAACATTTGGGCAACTCACTCTCTGATTTACTTCACCTAAAGGACTCATTTGAGATTGCCTTGCAACCATAACACTCGAATAGTTCTTCTGGGGTGGCTGATTTGTGAATTGACCCTGTTGAAGAGTCCGAGTCGGACCCATAATAGCCTGAGGCGGCTGAGGTTGCTGTAATGCAGCTTGTTGTTGATATTGCTGCATCTGCTGGAACTGCTTCTGCAGCTCCTTTTGTTTCTTAAACTCCAGAAATTCATTATAATCTGAATTCTGTTGATAATTCTCGTGGCTATCCTGATAACCTGAATAGCCTACATTATACGCACCTCTACCTCTGCTATTATAGTTGGCATTTGGGTAACCTCCTCTACCTCTATAGTTACCTCTAGCAAAAGTGTTGAAGCCTCCCCTGTTGAAGGTGGGGAAGCTGGCTCTGCCTCTGCTCCTGCACTCGGACAATACTCTCAATGTCCTGCAGTCTGCAGTATTATGTGTTATGTTCTTATGGAACTCACACCATGGCTTTGTCGGATCTCGGGAAACTTGACCTCCCTGACTGGTACTAGGTATGGCCACATCAGACCGATTTTCCGCTTGCCTGTTATCAACCTTTTGCTGGAGCTGGTCGAACCTTTCGACCAGTTGTACCATCTCTTTAGAGATTTTCAATAGGAGAGATTCTTTCTTACCTTTTTCGGTCTGAGCCCTAGGGGCTTCCCGAACTGGAATCTCCTCTATCTCAGGAGAATCACTCCTTGACCTTTGGGTTTGGGCCTGTACCTGATTACCTACAGTTTGATATGGTTGCCGAAACCTTTGCCTCTGGCCTTGTTGATATCCTTCTGACTGGTTCCTAGCAACTACGGCAATTTCAGGATCATGCCCACTAGGCATACCTACTTCATTAATTACTATAGGATCCTGTTGTGTACCCTTGGGTCCATATCTCTGAAAGGCATTTCTATATCTACGTTCAATGTCATGAACTTCAACTGCTAAGTCATACCAAGTTCTAAAGGTATGTTTTGAATTCTTAAGTTCAGACTGGAACGTGGGGTCACTCTTATATATGAAGGTGTCAATGATCAGTCTCTGTTTAGACTGGTAGTCCAAATCACCTTTAACTAGTTCCACTAATATACTGACCCTTTTTAAAAACTCTACGGCCTGTTCATTGGGTCTTTGTTGGATCTCAAATAACTCCCTGGTTAACATTTCCAGGTTACATTCAGGTGCAAAGACATTTATGATGGCTCTCCTGGCCTCCCTATAGGTCATGTTGTCTCCTGCAACAGCCTTCGGTCTACCTTTAGAAAGCCTCAGCAGTGCTTCATATTTAGCTGATTCGGGTGTATCCCTACGGAATTCCCCTTCAAGTGCTGTTAAGAAGCTAAGCACCTGCTGATTTACCATACCCTCATCTAAGAGTTTGGGTAACACACCTTTAACGATATTCCTGACTACAATCTCTTGTGCCAAATTATTTGATGGCACTTCCCTCTGATCATAGGCTGCTGTTAATACTGGATCAAGATCAGAGTTCAGGGATTGCAGCATAATCCTATTTGGATCTCGTTGAGGTGGTACACCTCCTTGATATGATGGCATATTGTCTTTGTCGAACCTGTAATCCCTATATGGGAAACATGCCAATTGGTCTGGTCTAAGGGTATTTGGATCAACTATATTTCCTCTACCATCATAGACCACTCTAGTTAAAGTTGGATGCTGCGAAGCTATCTGACTTTGATTCCTGAAGTCTGCCGATTGCTCAGCTCCTTCGAATCGAAGATCTCTAGCTGGACCTCTCCAACTTTTGGGCTCAAAGTTAAGCCTTTGCCCTTCATCAATATCAGGCCTATTACTAGGCCCTGCGCCTGCATTCATTTCAGCAGCGAGACGGTTGTCTCTTTCTGCACCCCTATTACATGGTCTAACCTGTCTGTCCGGCTCCTGTCGGCGCCTGTCGGCTTCCCTTTTGTTGTCCTCTGTGGCGGTATTCGCGATTATGTCGAACAAGGCTTCGACGGTCCCTTTCAACTCGCGTAGCTGCGTCGCCAACTCCTGATTGGACATCTCTGGAGCTCTTTCCCGTGGTTGGAATCGCTCTTGTTCCTGGGGAATCCTCTCTAATCTTTGATCGATTTCGGGGTCCCTTTCTTCCAAATTCGGTCGAATTTCGGGCGTAACGACGTCCCTTTTTGGTCCTGCTAATTCGACCTTTGGCGGCGGTGACCTTTTGAAATTTTGCTGCGGCGGTCCATCGGCGTCTGGGTTCGGATTCGCCGGGCCTGCCTCCTGTGGATCGATGGCAATCGCTGGTGGTCGGTCAATTGGTACGCCTGCATCTTGAGGCGTAAAATGCATTGCATTTTGCTGCAATGGTTGAACCCTCGCGGGAGTTTGATCTGGGATCACTGGGTCCGGAGCAGCATGCCGTTGCTGATCTCCGTCTCCCAAATTGACTAGATTCCCAGCACTCGCCACTCTGGGTGGTGATCTACGTAAAGTATTACCTCTCGGTATCCTTTCGTTAGGCATTTTAAATCCTGCTAACTTTCTGTAGAAACCTGGAGGATTTTCTTTTCTCCTAGTCTGACTACGAAGTTCCGTGGTAAGGAGTTAAAAGCCACCACTTGTTGTGCAGGTCTTTCCTTAAGAGGCGTAAGAAAAGATTGGGTCTGAACTGACCTGTTAGAACTGATACCTTGGCTAAGCCTCGGTGATCTGTGCAACAGTCCGGTTATCCCCAGACCTACAGCAACAAAGATAAACTCTGTTCTAAATACGGGGGCCTTACCCAGGACCTCTGCAGTCTCCTAGATGAGACAAGGAATCCCCTCAGGGATAAACTTACTTGGGTATAACCCGAAAGGGGTTTCCCAAAACTTACTTGATGTAAGCCGGTGCCTGGGCCTCTGGCCCTCCGCCTTCGTCGACGCGGATTATCTAAATAAACAAACGAATATATTAAGCAATAAGTCCGGCGAAATATGTAAAAAGAATGTGGGTATACCACAGTGCAATACTCATAAAAAACACAAGTTGCTGGGAAAATTGTATTTGGGGACGCCAGCAATAATGTCAAAAATATAATAAAAACGATATAAAAGTGAAGAGTGATTTTCACTATCTTTTTGGTCTTTTGGTGGCGCTCCATTCTATGCAAATGTCTGCGCCGCTGGTCGTCCCTGTCGTCGATTTGCATGTCGATTTCCCCACACGAATTGGCATCAACAGGGTGCCCAACACATGTTTTCCTGCAGACTTTAACAAGGGCATAGCTAGTCGCTATAAACTTTTGAAATAATTACCCAATCTGGCTTCTTGGTGTCTTTATAAAATAAGTATGCTGCTCTAAAACCTTCCAATGCACAATCTAATTGAAATTGACTATCTTGTATGCTCTGTTGATAAATCTTGACTCAATAATCAACAGTTTCGGGAATATAAACTGTATGCATATTTTGCTTTGTAGATAAAAATAAAATAAATAAATAAATAAAGAGCATTTGTGAAAATCTAACCTAATGACAACATGTCAAAATGCAAATGAATGAATGATTGTGATAAATTCATTAGTATTATAAGAATGAAGGGAAATGTTGACAGAAATGTAATTTAACTATAATTTCCCAAATTGGAACAGTATAAATTCATTCATACTGTTTTTTATATTAATTTCAAGTATGATAATTTCTTTCAATTGAATGGGTATATAGGTGTTTCATATAATCAGCTCACTATATCCTTGTATTTTTCCTTCACATTCACTACTCATAAAAGTGCTGCTAGAGTATTCCCAGTAATTTGATCCTCAATGATGTTGCAGTAAACATAAAAATTCTGCAAATCATTTAAATTTGGTGGCTGAATCCCTAACATATACAAATGTTTATTCCCTATATCAGAAAGAAACACAGACTTAGATGGTGGTATATGAGCATTAGAACTTCGTGGCTTGTCTCCAATTGTAAAAAGATTAATTTTGACACACCTATTTACAAAATCATCAGGGGTTGCATCAGAAGCAGTGTTAGTAGCACAAAAATCAAGAATTTCTATTAAACAATGGCTTAGATCAATTCTATGCAAACTTGTACCATTTTTTATTTTTAAATTAACCAATCCTCGTCCATGTTCATCATGTGAAAATACAATTACAATATCCATTCCTGCAATAGCTGCAATTTGTCAATTAAATTCAATTTGTCAATTGAATCAGCTATATTAGAGTAATGTTTTTCAAAAACTATTACTTTTATTTCTTTAACAGTTTCAACCTTAGTTCCAATACCATCTGAAACTAATGTTATCATATTATCTACACCATGGTTGGAAATTGATGCCCAGATGTATGGATATATTATTTTACTTAATCCTACCTCCCAATTTCCATCTAGGTTTAAATGATAGGGTAAATGAGCTGAAAAATCTGAGGGTGAGTTTTCATATTCGCTATTACTAGGTAGAATAATATAAAATTGGTTGTCAAAGGTTGTCATTATTAGTACTTATAGTATTAGCTGTTGTTGCTATTGTCTTTAATGAGTTTGGAAAAGGTAACAGTAGTGTTGGTACAGAACTAGGTAATAAATATCCTATACAAGCAGACAATAAGCCAACCCACAATTGTGCATTATTATTGCAGAGAGATAAATTTATTATAGCTGTAATGACTACAATGTATATTAGTATGACCTGGCTAAAGAACGCCACATTGTTTCTAGGTAGACATTTTCCAAAAAGCTCCCAAACACTGATGTGAGATGTTTCTGAATGTGTACTATTACTACTGTCCACTTCAAAATAAAAAAAATTTTATTCAACAATTAACTAGTCAATCATAAATTTACAGAAAGGTGGAGTTAGTAATATAACCAATAAAAATTAACAAGAAATCCATGAAGAAGGTGCAGTTAACTTTTATAAATGAGTGCACAATTTATTTGGCAATTGACCTTTAACAGAAAATTTATTGTGAAAAAACTTACAAACTAGCTTATCATTATAAGCAAAATTTGTATTATTAAAACATTTTATGCATAGGAACATGTCATGCTTTATAATACAAAAAATACAAGGTATATATACCGCAAACTCTACTACAGGAGTTTTGTAAGCATTTCACATTTACATGTATTACTGTAGCATTCTTGTTAATATAATTCATGAAAGCAGGGATAATTGGTGGTAAACCATATGAATCAAGATAATATACAGAGTTATCACTATCAAAATGCATGGCAATCCAATGACTTCCTTTTTCAGAAGTTAAATCAGTGTTTGCAATTAGAACCATAGGTCTTTTAACTATCACTGGTAATGTATTGCAAGCAAAAACTCAGAGAAAATTTCTTGATAAAATTGCATCTTGTTGAACATAGTACATCAATTCAAAGTTGTTCATCATAATCATTGTTTTGTATTTACTTTTCTAAAATCCAGCTGTTGAAATTTTCAGGATAACTCCACCACTTCTCGAGTAGTTTTTTATTCTTTAATATCAGGGTTAAAATCAATTTTTTGTAGCTCTTTTCCATAAAAGCGTCCTTCTATATTGTCACCTTTCAAATCCAGAATTCTATAAAGTATTTGGTTTCTAGTCTTTACAATTTGTTTTACCTGAAAAACTTCCTCACTCCATTGAGGTAAATGATCTTTGTCGAATAAGCCTCTATACTTACTAATTTGCACATAATCTCCTATATTAATTTTAGGTTTTCTAATGTGTGCTTCTTCAGGATAAAGTCTCTGCCATATAAGTTTTTCATTGGAAAATTCACGTCAACAGGTTTTCCATCAATTGATCTATAAATAGAATGATTATAGTTTGAAACAACTGTTGGTAAAATATCTACCCATTTGTAAGTGGTGAAATCTGTAAAATATTTAAACCATTTAGTTTTCAAGGTTCTATTGAATTATTCCACTATTGAAAATTTTATATCTTCATTCTGAGAAGTAAAAAATTGTATATGATTAGCTTTTAATTATTTTTGAAAATCTTTGTTGACAAATTCTTTTCCTTTATCACCTCGCTATGTCCAAGGGATTCAACCTCTTTTTAATATATTTTGAAAGGCAGGACATACATTCTTTGCATGTTTTGACTTGAATGGTTCAACCCATGCATATTTACTTAACACAAATATACAGGTAAACATAAATTTAAATCCATCCTTAAAATGTGCTGAGGAAGACATAATAGCCAAATCAATTTCCCATTGTTGATCAACAGCTGTAACATAAATACGATTACGGGAAAACTGTTTATTGGCTTGTTTATGTAAACTATAACTATCTTGCTTTTAAAGTAAATCTTTGACATTTTTACATGTAATTGTTTTATAATGTTTTCTAGCCTTAACATATAATTTTTAAGTGCTAGCAAAAGCTGTAGGATTTCTGTGTAAGTTTTTGTACAATTTCGAAAGTAACCTATCCACCATTCTAATACAACAGTGTTTATGGTCTAAGTGTTCTAGGTTTTCTCCATATGTTCTTTTCTGTTGAGGTTTCTTTACTCAAAATTATATTTTCTTTGACATCTTCTTTGTTACTTGAAAATACACCAAGACCTTTCACAAGCAATTTATTCAACCATTTGACACTACCACTTGCCTGATTGTCTGATTCTTCTGCAGCTGTTTGGTAGGTGAGCCTCCGAGGTAGACTAAATAACATTTTATGTAAAGGATTTCCTATAGCCTCTAATGGCACATTAAGTTTTCTCAAAGCAGTAGCAAACTCATTTACTACTAACTGTTGTGTAATTTTTGAACATTTACGTGACAAATCATGTAATAAATCAATAATATGGGATCCTTCAATTAATTTTCCATCAACTAATATTTCTCCTTGCTTATTAACATTCATACTCGTCACACCTGCTTGAATAATAATGATGAAGAACATTTAAATTGTTTAAGAATTCCGCAGAGTAATTTCTCATCATTCAAGCAATCTTTTTCCTCAACATTTAAATTAATGCTATCATTTTCATCATTAGTATTTTTTAAAATTATGGTAGCAGGTTGGGCGTTTTTGTGTTTAAAAGTTGAATATTGTGGCAATAATTGAGAGTACATTTTATACTGTTTTTCGGTTGTTCCCTAATTCTGCCATTACCCTAATCCAAATATTACCCTAATTTTACTATTACCTTAACCTAGAACTTGTATGCTTAACAATAATCCCTATAAATCGACAAAAAAATTGAACATATATATTTACCATACTACCACAAATCAACCAATAAGGGCAAATTATAGGGAGCACACAAAAGATAGGGATATGCTTAACCATACTCCCTATACAGTCTGGTGTTACTGCTAAGGGGTTTTCCAATGGGGGTTATTCAATGGATGTGGTCACTTTACACAAAAAATCATAATTAGTGTAAACAAAAGTATTTCCGTAATTTTATCTTGGAAAAAATTTTGATTACTGTTAATTCAATTAATGCAATCACTTTACACTAAAACTATCTTACATGTAAACAAGATCCCGAATGTGAAGAAAGGAATTTCCCGGACTTTTTGGTGGGAGGGGTTTTTAACCAGGGGGGATTCAATGGATGGGGTCATTTTACATAAAAAATTATCCCTGGTATAAACAACTGTATTTTGGGGTTTTTTGATGGAAGGGATTCTGGACCAGGGGAGGGGGGTAATCAATGGATGTGATCACTTTACACAATAAATTATTCCGACTGTAAACAAATGAATTTCCCTGATTTTTTGGTCGAAAGAGGCTTTGGGCAAAGTGATCGTGCCAATTGAATTCTCAACTGCAGAAAATTCAATGGACACGATCAATTTCCACATCAGATTATCCTAAGTGTAAACAAATGTATTTCTGTCATTTTTGAGGGAAGGGGTTTCTGACTATGGGGAATTCAAAGGATGCAATCACTTGCACAAAAAATTTTCCAGTGTGTAAGCAAAAGTATTTCTGGGATATTTTGGTTGAGGGGTTATTGACCATGAGAAATCCAATCAATATGGTCACTTTACATTCTCTTTACAATGTGTTCTAGGTACTATGCAGTTTATACATCTTTTACTTCTACCAAAATTGACAATTCATAGCATCAAGATTGTTTTTTATTCTTTCTTTGATGCGAAGATGGCCAAATTTACTTCAGCGTGCTTCTATGAAGGTTTTCATGCATGGTAGAGGTCCACTAAAAAGAGGTGAAAGTAGTTTATTATTCCCAAGAAGAATATACTTACTTGGATAGATGCCAAGCTAGAAAAAGGAGCAGACTAGATTTTTGAGAACTTGGGTTAAAGTTGGAAAAAATTCGCTTTTCCAATACTAAATTTTCATTCTTTCCCATTAAAAAATCTTCCATCTCTGTGAAAAAGTATATTCTGCAACCGCGTGCATCAACACACTTTGGAACCATACATCTGCATCTTCGAATATTTGAGGAGGGCACTTAGGTGGATCCTGGTTTTTGGACGTCTTTTGAAACAACAAATCCAAAAAAAGTTGACCAAAAAGTTGTTTTTCATACAAAATTTTCCACTTTCAAAACTCTTGTGGTAGTTTGCACCCCCATGTCCCCCCTCACACATGTGGGCTTCCAAGTCGTTGAACTTTTTCACTAAATTTAGTGTGAATCAACTGTGGAAAAGTGACACATAAAATCCCAGTCAGTTTTTTTTAGAAAAACAGCTACAGCACAAAGTCTTCTTAGAACTAAATTGATTGTGCAGGATATATTTAATTCTCATTGTATATAACATATCGTATAGAATTCACTCCGTAAGTTTTTCTGATCACAAGCTATTAACAAACCTTTTCTCTCAGTATGGGTACTCGAAATCAAGTTATCACAAGTGTTTGTTGAAACTATTCAACAAACCAGCATTATTCACAGTTTTTGGATTTAAACTGAAATTTGCCGAAAGAGCACTTTTTGAGGGATTGCAGACAGGAAGCAATTTCACCCATCCCAGTCACTCCCGTCTTGTTTTTAAAACAGTGTACTGTTGCTGTGAGTCTACGAGTAGAGTGAGGGAGAAGCGTGTACTGGATTTGGCACACACCCGGGATATAGGCATGGCTGAATTTGGAGCTTTTTAATGACATGTTTGTATGCTTTACCCTGTTGCCCCATTTGCACATGGTGCCGAATGTCTGTAGCTAAGGCTCAGTTGCACAAAAGGGGTCTAAGCTCAAGCTCGAGATAATCTTGAGCAAAAATGCGACTCAGTTTTAGCTCAAGTTTGGTATAATCTCAATGTCATCAGGATTATAATGAGCTCAATGTCGAGATTATCCCCGGCCCTAGCTGTCGGCTTGCACGTAAATTTTTGCATAATTTTCTCATCTCTAAAAATAAACGTAAAAATGATTGCAATTTCCAAACTCGAACTTAAACCTCAGTATTAGTTGATCCTGAAGATTAGTTAATCCTAATTTCGGGTTAGTGCAACCAACAGGCTTCTTTATAGTTCTGAAAATGACTATAATGTGCCTCCCTAGCTATTTTTCAGCTAGAGTGAGAGGCAGGAGCTTTGAATCAGTCGGGAGTTAGAATGCTATTGGTTTACCATTTCTATACATTTGAGTGAAGTCAGCCATGGGCATCACTGCATATAATTTTCGTATAGAAAAAATTTTACTGATGTTGATGCCTGGAGAAGGAAAAAATGCGCGATGCTGCAGGATATACTTTTTCACAGACATGGAAAATTTTTTAATGAGAAAGAATGAAAATCCAATATATGAAAAGTGAATTTTTTCCAACTTTAACCCAATTTCTCAAAAATCTAGTCCGCTCCTTTTTCAAGCTTGGCAACTATCCAAGCAAGTATGTTCTTCTTTTTTCTGGGTTGTACAGGCCAAAAAGCAGACAGCAAAAATGAGCTCTTGTATAAGATAATAAACCATAAAGTAGACATAAAAGGAAGTGCTTTCTGCGCTATTATACATTATCAGACACAATGCAGCAACGATTGGGAGTTATAAACAGATATTCCGGGACTGAATACTTCCTAACAAATAGAGTTATCTCCTATCTGGAATAAACTTCCTGGAGTCAATAATCACACCTAGAAATAATAAAATTTTTCGTTTTAAATTGGATAAATTCAATTTTGGTCAACCGTAAGAGCTGTGTGCCTTTTTGCCCATGCACAGCACATTCGTGCAAATTTACCTATTGTTTATTAACGTTTCGTTGATTTTCGTGTATTATTTTAACATTGTTTAATGCTGCTGCGAATAAAATCATTATCATCATAATTGGAATGAAAACTACGAAAAGTAGAACGATACTCTTACGAGTGTAGTCTGTTTTTCTTGAAATACTTCCAAATAAGGAGAGTAAAGCAAGTACTTTTTCAAGCTTTTTTAAAATTTTCAGCTAAACTGTCACACAGGGCTGAGAACCTGTGAGCACACCTATAACTAACCTTGACTATTTTTTAAGGAAAAAATTTTATGGTCAAAAGTTTTCGATTGACTGATCGATCGACTGAACGTTTTCGATGACAGCCATTCGTCGACTTTCACTTCACGAGCATCTTATAAAAAACGGACCATAATTCATAAATTTGACATGACTCAGGTTGAGTATTTCACAGAAACCATCCAAATCAAACTAATCAAGTGCGGTTTGATGTATTGTAATGAAAGATCATAGAATTTTCATATTTAAGCAACAAATTCGGATGGACCGATAATCGTTTTAATTTTCTGTATGGTTTTGTAATCTGTCCCCCAACAGAGTTTGATCACATTCAGCATTTTTTCAAAGTCTTTTCAATCCATGAGACATTAACTTTTATGACTGTTTGACTTTGAGGATTTCGGAGGTTTTAATTCATCCTCAGCCACGTGCTCATGATCAGCCGTATTGCGATTTTATCCGTCGACGATTTGGGAAACGACCCGTGTTGAGAGCTGTCCGCTTAAAGTTTGTCTAACCTGAACTGCATCAAATGTCTTTCCGTATTTATTGATGCAGTTTAGCAATGAGCTGAAGTACTCCGGAGGGTTTTTGATGAAAAATAAGCTGAATCTCACACGTCCGTCGCAGATTTCGTAACGTTCTGTAACTCCTTCAACTTCGGGACACTGAAATAGCGATAATAACACAAAAAAAGCATGAGCTTGTTTGTAAGATACAGTTGAAATTTCTTCAGAAAAGAAATCTGATAACAAAAATCTGAGTGCGGGACAATGTAAAAAAGTTGGGTTGATCACTTTCAGCTGACCATAGATTGCCTGACTCAATATCGATATCATTGTTCAAAAATCAAACGCCATTATTATTAGTGAGTTTGTGTATGATTCACATCCATAATAATTTAGTCGTTTTTTCTGACTCGGCTCAATACTGTAGCCTACCACCGAAAATGAACATAACTCAACTTTTCACAAACATTATAATCATAATCATAATTCAAAAGAAGCCACGTATATCAAATTATTATTTTTTCTTCAGATCTGCAGATTCTTGCAATTAAAAGACATCGAGCTCACTTCAGTGCATCGTGCAGCGGTTGCAGACTCATCATCGGCATTGATACTAACGCAAATTATGCTTCGTTTTGTGAAATAACTACAGATAGCACTCGAAAATAACACTAGGATTAATTTGAACAAAAGATGGAATAAAATTTGCAACGATATAATGTAGTACCTGTGCACATTAACAAAGTAATCAGGACGTTCGAATGAGATGTCATGGTAAATTTCGATTTTAAAATATAAAGCCAAATTCATGACTTTTTTGACGTTAACCACTTTCAGGAGACATGACTATTTTTTTATTATAATGCTGCGTTAAGTCTTATCTAAAAGCTATCCGTTTTCCGAATATTTCCCACCATAAAATTCTTATCGAAATTTTCGAAGATTATTTCTATATATTATGCAAATAATGAATCCAATATCGGACCAAAAATTCATTTGAACTTATGATAAAAAATTTTCGAGAATTTTTAGAAAATGTCAAAAATGTTTTTTTTTCATCCAAAATGCAGTAATTTAAAGTAAAAAACTAAAATAATCACAAGTTTAGACTTTGTCTACTGTTCTAAGGCCGTTCTCTACCTGCTCAGACACCCTAAAGAAACGAAACATAGTTTTTTCTGGAAAGGTTAGAGGGCAGCTCAGTCAATTGAAGTTGTTATAACCGTAGGGTAACTTATATATCTTTTCGCTATTCGATATTTCAAGGTCCTTCATTGTGGTTCTGTACTCAATGACACAGACATCGAATCGAGCGATATCGTCTATCAGCCTATTATACGACTTTTGCAACAACGTAAGGATGCATGTGTATAATTCGCGGCGATGTCATTCAGCTACTGTAGAGATGCTGAGGAGAAAAATTTTGGGCATGATTCTATCGGTGCTTTTTTTTTGTGCCAAAACATGGTTTTTGGCCACCGTTTTTTTTTCCTCAAATGGGGTGTTTTGAGGAAAAAAATTTCGAAATGAGGAAAAAAATTTTGGGTATGGTTCTCATTGAGGAAAAAATTTTGGGGAATTCAAAACCGAAAAGATGCGTTTTGGTGGACTTAAAAGGGTCAAAATCTCAAAATTTTCCGGCGCTTCGCGCCGGTCATGGGTATAATCTTAGCTATTTTCTATCAGGCGCGGCCGTTAGCATATCTACTTCGACTTACTAAATAATGTTCAACAGTTTCCATCCATCAAATTAGCTCGTTTCATTTTCTAATCGTTAACAGTCCATTATGTCGCCCAAAATTGAGATTTTTCATCAATTCTCTCAATTTTTCCCAGTGTTTTTTTGTGCCAAAACATGGTTCTTGGCACAAGAAAATTTGGAATGGCACAAAAAAATTTGGAATGGCACAAAAAATTTTGAGCGTTTGTGCCAATTGGCACAAATTTTTTGGCTGGTCAAACATTGAATTTCCTTGATTTTTAGACGTTTTAGGGGCTGAAAATGCAAAAAATTTTCGGCGCTTCACGCCGAATCAATGAATATCATATTTCCTATTCGTATATTTGACCCGAACGCAAACGATTTCTTTTCGAACAGTGTATTAGTATCGTTGCAGCAAACTTTATAGGCTGTCAAGACTGATGAGTGAAAAAAATTCTGAATATTCTCTCTTCATTCAGTCGGATTCGGATTTAAAACTGAAATTCTTACTTTTTGTGTTTGATTGATTCAAATAGAAAAATCGATATCGGTGATAATGGTTCAATGTTTCGATCGAAAATTAATACTATTTTCGACTTTATTTTCTCTATTCTTTACATGGTTGTTAAATATACATAACAATGATATTCGTTCGTAGTCGAAAATTGAATCAATTTGAACTTCCTGAACAATTCTAGAGCTATTTAAATTGTCTCAACATTCCATTTCTTTTTGGGATTTCGTGAACTATTTTGTTGCACAGTTTTTTTCTCACTGACATGGTTAGATGAAAAATAGGTTGGGCACGATTTTTACAAAAAAATTAATGCGTTAAACGTTAAATTTTTATCAAACTTTTGGCCTAAAACTTTTCCGCAGTTTTCATTCATGTCTCTAGCAAAAAAAATTTTTTGTGCCATTGGCACAAATTTTTTTGGCCTCTTGTGCCAATTGGCACAAATGTCCGTGCACAAAAAAAAATTGCTGATTTTTCCTCTCGATGCTTGGAAGTTTTTAAACGTTTGCAACCTGGACTTTTGCGTTTATTGAAGATGGAAATTGAAGACATCATTCTAGACTGCGATTTTAGAACTTCTATTCATAAATATCTGTTGGAGAGATTTATTTTCTAGGGTTTTAGAATATAAAAACCCGAAAATTTTCCCGGCGCTTCGGTCCGGAATGGGGAACAAATTACAGTTCATTAGTTTGATTTTTATCTATTTCTCAACGTTGTGAAGGTTCATTTTCCAGCGTTTTAGAAAGTGAAAATCCAAAAAATTTTTCGGCGCTCTGCGCCGGACCAAGAGCTAAATAAAATTAGATGATTCTAATCGGAACCACCAAAATGTCAATAGAGTGTATAAATTCTCGAGAACTCTATCGTTAACATGCTTCACCTGCTCCTGTAGAACACCAATATATTCTTCATGAGCTCATTTTTAACAAACATAACCAGAATTTTCTCAATTTTTTCCTCATTTTTGTAGATTTCTGACTCCGAATACATCAAAATGCTTGGGTATGCTCTTAAAATGCATAAAAAAGCATCCGTAGCCACATTATAAGCGTTTTTGAAAATGAGGAAAATTTTTGGAAAATGAGGAAAAAAATTTTGGGTCCGGTTCTCATGTGGAAAAAATCTTCGAGGAAAAAAAAAACGGTGTTTTTGGCACAAAAAAATTTGGGATGCCAGAAAAAATTTTGAGCGTTTGTGCCAATTGGCACAAAATTTTTGGCTGGTCAAACATTGAATTTCCATGATTTTTGGACGTTTTAGGGGCTAGATGGATCAGCATTTTTTTTGTGCACGGACATTTGTGCCAGCCAATTGGCACAAGAGGCCAAAAAAATCTGTGCCAATCGCACAAAAAAATTTTTTTTACTAGAGACATACTGAAAACTGCGGAAAAATTTTAGGCCAAAAGTTTGATAAAAAGTTATTGTTTAACGCATTAATTTTTTGTAAAAATCGTGCCCAACCTATTTTTCAGCTAGCCATGTCAGTGAGAAGAGAAAAAACTGTGCAACAAAATAGTTCACGAAATTCCAAAAAGAAATGGAATGCTGAGACAATTTAAATAGCTCTAGAATTGTTCAGGAAATTGCACCGATCCAATTGCGCCATGTTTCATATGCGCCGTTACTAAATGTGCATTGTTCATTTGTGCCATGATTCTTATTGGTGCTAAAACAGCGTACGAAATGAAATACTGGGAGAGGTCTCTCAAGGAAAAAATCGATTTTTTTCGTGAAAAAGGTCCAAAAAATAGTTCAAAAAATAGTATTTATTTCTAAAAAGACAGAAAAAATGTATTCGTGGCGCGAAGCGCCCGTAAAATTCTTATTTTTGACCATTTTTTGTTCAAAAATTGGCATTTTTTCATCAAAAGATTAAAATTTTTCAGTATTTTTCCGACCAAAGGTATGGGGGTTCCTACGGCTACCATATGGCTAGCCATAGGATTGGAAAATCCTGGGGGGGGGCGGTCGCCCTATGGCTAGCCATATAGTCGACGATTTCTGGGGGAGGGGGGTTTCCATAGCACTTGCCCCCAATTACATGTATGGTATAATCTACATTTTGTGATCTTTTTCATTGAATATGTCAGGAATTAAAAAGCTAAACCTGCTTGCGGCTCTGATGGCTCCATTTATCGATCAACTGCAGTATTCGGAGAAAGGAGGAAATGGAACTGTGTAAAGACTGCTTTTGTAGAAATATTTCTTTGCTCACTTTGAAAACTATTACATAAATTTTCAAATTTCCTTATTTTGGCCCGTTAACTCAAGCAAAATTTGGAAAAATGTTTACTGCCCTGTTTCTGAAGATATTCCGATTACAAAGGCTCGGGACAATGAAAAGAGGTGATGAAAAACATCGAAGAAAATGACGAAAATTAGGCCTGGCTAAGAAAGTAGAGGTCTGAGGAAATGAAGACTCTGCAGAGAAATTTTGTGTTTTTGTAAATTTCTGTCAATTGTCACCTTTTACCGTATTTACAGATGCATTATTGTTTTTGTGATATATGGATCCTTGTGGAGTTTTTGACACTGTATCTCATGACATTCTCAGAAGTTGACGAAGATCGGTATCACCAGACTCGGTTTTAATTGGATTTCTTCTTTCTTGAACAACTGTACCCAAAGAGTTAAAATTGAGTGTGACATCTCAAAGTCATTGCCAGTAACTAGTAGTGAATTGGTTCTTTCTGCAGGTCTCAAAATTTTTAACCAATCAGTCAGCTCAGTTATTTTACAATCTGACCCAAACAAAATTGACCTTTGGTCCAAAAAATAGATTGAGTATAGCATTCAATAAATGTAATGTTCTGCATCTTGGTAAAAACAATCCATGTATAAATTACTATCTTGACAGTTATGTAACAAGTAAGACAACTTACAACACTTACAACAAAGGCTTTCATTACCTATGTTTAGAAAGTTCAGCGGAGATTCATTGAGAGAATACTAGGTTCCACCTGGGTTAAGAGCAATTAGACCTGCGATGGCTTCGTTTTGATCTCACTATGGTTTATAATATTGTTTCTTTGAATGCTTGCCAATCGGTAACTTTTTCTCTGTCGTTCGTAATTCTAACAGTGCCAATAACTCACTAAAACTGGTGTATTGTAAATATCGTCATGATTTGTTGAAATATAAATTCTGTAGTCGGGTGATCCGCGCTTGGGATCCTCTTGATGAAAGTACTGTAAATGCTAGTAGTGCAAAAATTTTCTCTGATAGACTTAAAAGGGTAAATCTGACACCTTTCTTAGAGGTGTAACTTAATTCTCTAATTTCTTTAGATGTTACGCCTTTCACGTATACTTATTTTTTATATGTACTAAATATTTTTTTCAACCTAATAAATTATTGAATACGAAGACGGCGCCTCCCAAAAGGCGCATTATACACATGGCGCAAATGCATAGTGTGCATACAACAATGGTGAATTTAGTAATCGGCGCAAAGGGGAAAGTGTAAATGAACTCGGGGCATGTGGCTACAAATCTATTTGACATCAGCCCAGATTTTTCGAAAAATTTGTCTTTATTCCTAGAGTAAATAAAACTACCAATCATAAATTCTCTGTTAAAATTAAAAATATTTCCTCAGATTATACAGGGTAAGCCAAAAAAGGCGATTGGTGCTGACTTCCATAACTTTTGAATGGGTAAAGCTTTTTTAATGCGGATTGCTGCATTAGAATTTCCAGGTTATCTTTGCTATAAAGGCCAAATTTTATGCTCCTTTTATGTTTCGATCAGAGAATTTTGGTAATTTCGAGTTCGAGTTCGAGTTTGGTCCTTTTGCTTTTCCGAGTTCCAGTTCGAGTTTAAAAATTGTTTTGAGTCGAGTTCGAGTAATTCACTATTGTATATAAGCATTCATTTTGTTACATAAATAGTCAATATTATTATGCACCTGGTCTGGTACAACTGAACTACATAGAACTGTTTAGCATATGTCATAGTTACTAGGTATAGAATTTTATGCAGTCACTATTTGTGTCATACTTGCAGGTTGAAGCAGATCGTATTTTTTAATCAAATGCATTATTCTGTATTACCACACCAATTATACGTTTTATCTATGTAAGCAAAATCTGACTTGACATCATTAATAAAATGCCTAGAAAAAGTATTATTTGGGATGGCTTTGAAGAAATGGTTTATCAGGCAATCGAGCAGAACGTCTATTGTTTTGCAAGTTGAATTTGATTGAAACAAAATTCAAGTATTGATTCATTAATAATGAAAAATGTGGTTTGTTAGATGAATAAAATGTTTGGGAAATTATGTTACTTATGACATATCTTCATCTTAAACACTAAGCAGGATTTCTTAATTCCATTATATTTTAAAGTTTAAACTCGAAAAGAACTCGAAATAATGGTTGAAAAAAATCGAGTTCGAGTTTTAAATTTCCAAGTTTTCGAGTTCAAGTTGCCAAAATTGTCGAGTTTTAATCGAGTTCGAGTACTCGAAACAGCCCTACTCCTAGCATTTATTGTTACTGTACAAACGGAAAATTAGTAAAAAAAACTTTTTTCGAAAAAGCAATTTTTTTTACTGAACCGAATTTTTTGGGATCCGGATCTGCACTAAAAAGAACCGGAAAAACTTTTGTATCCTGATGCTCAAAATTGTTGAAAGACGAATCTTCATGATTTAAAATTTGATATTTCCGGCCTAATGATGTTCAGACGTGAACGATGCGCGGATGTTTCCAATCAGCTAATCAGCTAAAACATCAGCATGAACATCACGTAAAATAAAACATCAAAAACTAATCAGCTAAAACATCATAGATTTTTGATAAAAGTTATGTTCACAAATTTTAAGGATTCGTAAAGACCACAGAAAAATTTTGCGAAAAAATCGTGATTTTCGTGAAATATTTTCATACAATATTGGAGATTAGCTTATTAAACCACGAGATGTGACCATATATGCACAGCATAGAAATTCTGCTGGGGGTCAGCCAGGACAGGGGGTGGAATACAAATTTTTTTCGTTCTCGATAACGAAAAGAAAGGTCTCATGAAGTCTTCTAACATCCAAGCAGCATATGTATTCTTCGACCTATATTAGTCAGATATGTGAAATTGTTTGCCTAGATAGCACTTTTTAAAATTTTCATGTTATTTTTTTGGAATCAAGTATGATTTGTTCAGAAAAATTGTCAAACTACAGCATCATTTCCATTTTTAAATGACTTTTTTTCTCTTCTCTCTTGCTCATTTTCCTTCGATATCTTCTCAATCATTGCTGCAAAGTCAAATCTGCTGGGGGTCAGCAAGAATCTGTTGGGGGTCAGTAAAAATCTGCTGGGGGTCAAAACCCCCCCAAACCCCCCCCCCCACGTGCACGTATGGATGTGACATTCTAATTGGTGACAACTATTGAATGCAAATAGTAACTGAAGTAGATACGCTTATCTACTTCAGTTACTATTTGATATCAGAAAATTTCGCAGTTTTAACCCCCAAAATGCCCAAAAGTCAAGGAAATTTACCTTTTGACCAGTCAAAAAATCTAGCGCCAACAAAATTTTGCATTTTCAGCTTCTAAAATGCCTGAGAGTAAAGAAAATTTTGCTCTTGAGCAGTCAAAAAATTTGTGCCATTTGGCACAAATGCACCAAATTTTTTGTGCCGTTCGAAATTCAGGTGTGTTTTAGAAGGTGGAAACCTCACAATTTTTTATCAGTATTGGTTACTTACAATAATATCGTTTAATTGTCATACCTGTAAGACCTCAGGTCGGTTGGGGAGGATTAAACCCGCAATTCATTGGGTGGGGTTCTCAACCTTTAAAAAATCCTGAGGGGGTCAAAAATGACACCAAAAAGTCGAAGAAAATCGAAAATTTTGAAAATTTTTCAAGAAAAGCAGAAAACAACTATTTTTTCGTAGTTTCCTCAAAATTACAGCTACGGTTAACGAATTATATCATAGTCCAATCATCAAATTTACTAAAACTTTAGTTTTTGCATAAACGTCTTTAGCCTTGGATGACTGCATTAACTCCGACTAGTTGTCTGCGAGGCCATTTTTGGGAAAAGGAATAGCCGGCTTTCCAAAAGTTTGGAGGAGGTAGTTAACACGTACTAAAATGTTTTTTTTTTCGGTCAAAAAGTGGAGAAAACACTCATTATCAAATCGATACTTTCCTGAATTCAGAATTATATAGAGCAGTATTTCGGCACGAAGCGCCGAAGAATTTTCAATTTTTCTGCCGATTATCAATCCAAAAAACTTCGACAAAAAATTTGTATTCTTCTTCGATTTTTTCGTATTTTCAATTTCATTTTTTTCCAATTTTCAAATTTAAAACTAATTTAAAATAAAATTTTTGTAGATAATTATCTAATTTAACGTTTTCCATTCGGAAATGGATGCCGCAATCTCATTTTATCTTGTCAATTCTTCGAAAATCTGTCAAAAATGATAAATAAAAAACCACGAAAATGAATAGTTCGTTTTCGTCGTTTTTCAACGATCAGTCTGTGAATTCCGAAAATGCATGAAATCCTGGTATACGATACTAGAGTAATTGTCAAACAGAAAAGAGTAGCTGTCAGACAGAAAAGACAAAAGATGTCAAACATATCTGCTCTGAACTGTGAAGCAACTTTTGGGCGAACCGTCCCTCGGATTGTGTCACAACTTGCGCAGCTTGGCGCCCGTCGCACATTGGCGTTCGTCTCTCTTTGACGACCTGTCTTACTTTTGCGCCCGCTGTGTCCTGGTAAACAAGCGATGTATTTTCATTTATGCAAATTTTATTTGAAGTTTTACATTACCATAAGGGCTATAAATAGCTGAGGCCTTCTTCAATGTTCCAAGTCTAAGTCTGAGCATAAGCCTGTGGTTTCTCGTGCCGAATATGATTTTCTCAAATATCGTGCTGGTCTAGACAATGTTAGTCATAAAGTTGAATAATATTTAGTATAACAACAAAATAGTGTGGTAGTAATCCAGGGCTTTTTCGCACAACGCTGATTTTTTGGACTCGTGTGCAAATTTTTTAGAAAGCTTTCCGCACGGAACAGAAAACTTTTTTAAAGTTTAGTGGTTTTCAATGGTGATGCAGAAATTTTTGTGATCGATTTCCTCAAGGTGCGGAACGACCGGTGCGGAAAAAAACTATTTGTGATCCTCTCTTACGAAATAACTGATTATAATGAATTATTGAAATATCAGAGTAAGATGGTGCGCCAACATGAGACGAGCACCAGGGTAAGACATCTGTGAAATATGGTAAAATATGAGAAGAAAATTGACACGGAGAAAATAAGGAGATAGAATATAGATGTTGAAGATTCGAGCTTTGATGTGGAAAGTGGGTAAGAAAATGACAAACATTGGAGAAGGCTAATATTAATGAAATACAGGAAATAGAAGAAAAACGTGAATGAGGATAAAGGACGAAATTGTAGATGGTCGGCCAAGTAGGACGCTGCTGTCACAATCAACTTTACTGTGTGTGTGAAAGAGTTTAGACAAAATAACATATAAAAATGACGAGAAAAAACTAGCCGACTAATTTAGTCAAAAAGGCCCGCACCATAACAATAAACAGAACGTGAACGGTTACGCAAAATTTATGAATATGGAGAAAATTATAGACAAAAACACATGAACAAATTTTATGAGATTGGCTATTATGGAGAAGTTTTACTGTAGGGGAAAATGGTGGAAGAATGGTAATATCAGTTTATCTAGCATCTGGTATATAACGCATCCGAGAAAGAGGGTGTCTGTCTAAACAACGGGTGCCAAGGTGAGATGGTGCCAATGTGACATATGCGCCATGCATGTAACGGAGCTCCGAGGTCTGGGGGGGGGTTGGAGCACTTTTTTGGGGCGGGAGGTCAGTAATTCCCAAAATTTTGGGGGGAGGGGTCCGTGGAGGGAAAAAAATCGATTTTTTCCATGAAAAATGTCCGAAAAACGGTTTAAAAAGTAGTAGTTTTTGTCTAAAAAATGATAAAATATGTACTTATGGCGCGAAGCGCCGAGAAAATTGACGTTTTCGACCATTTTTTGTTCAGAAATTGACATTTTTCATGGAAAAAATGACATTTTTCAGTATTATTCCGACTAAAACTTGGGGTCGCCCAATGGCTAGCCATATGGTCGACGATTTCTGGGGGGGGGGGTTCCCATAGCACTTCCTCCCAATTACATGTATGATGGGGCCGAAGTGAGACAGGAGTCAACATCGGAGGGGCAGCAAAGTAAGACTGTAATCGTCTTTTGGACCCCGCTGTATATTTGTTTTATATCTCAAAAGAGTCGAATAGGCCTGGTTGTTGTTGTGTAGCTTGTTCTTTGCACTTGAATGGGTTAAATTTGTAATCTCGTTTTACTGGCTATAACTGAAATTTCATACTTTAATTATACTAGTATTTATGTGTTCAAGATGGCCAGGAATCCGTATGATGGGACAGGCGCGCCTATTCCTTACGCTCTTGGCGATGCCAAAGTTCACTTACAAAAAGGGAGAAGAACATTCAAAGTTATTGTAGTCGGTGACTCTAATGTCGGAAAAACTTGCTTGAGTTTCAGATTTTGCAACGGTCGTTTTCCGCAATATGCAGAAGCCACTATCGGAGTTGATTTCAGAGAGAGATCGGTAAACATTGACGGTGATGTCTTAAAAGTGAGCGAAGTAATCTGACACAATAAGGTCGTTACAATATTACATGTAACGAAGCCCCAAGGTCTAGTGGAATATCCGGCGACTTTTTTGGCACCGAAGGTCATCGATTCCTAAAATTTTGGAGCTCCGGAGGAAAAAATAGTTTTTTCGCCGAAAAAGTTTGAACAACGGTTCAAAAAATATTAATTTTTTATCTTTAAAAAACCGTAAAAATTGTTTTCACGACGCGAATCGCCAAGGAAAATGGCCTTTTGACTATTTTTTGTTCAAAAATTGACATTTTTCATCAAAAATTGATATTTTTCAATATTTTTCTGATCAAAAGTATGGGTGTCCCTATGGCTACCATATCGCTAGACATAAGATTGCCAAATCTTGTGTGGGATCGCCCAATGGCCAACCATATGGCCGACAATTTCTGGGGATTCCTATGGCACTTCCTCCCTCCCAATTACATGTATCGTTAAAAGCAAACGCGACCGCTATTGGCATGTTATGTATAAAATCATTTGATTTCAGTCGTTTCATGGTTGGCCCTTATATAGTGAGGAAAATGTTGAATTCTTATGTAGACAAAAGCTCGGATCTTGCTTTCCTTCCCTATCTTTCGAGTCCTTCATAATTTTTCAGATTCAGCTTTGGGATACTGCTGGACAAGAGAGGTTCCGTCAATCGATAGTTAGCCATTATTACCGCAATGTTAACGCCGTCGTTTACGTTTATGATATGACCCGATCGACTACTTTCCGAAATCTGGTCCGTTGGATAAACGAATGTAAAGAGAACGGCGTCGGCGACGATGTTCCAAAAATTTTAATCGGTAATAAATGCGATATGGAACCGAATAGCGTCGAAGTAACGTCCCAAGAAGCCTTAAAGTTTGCCGACCAAAACGACATGCCGTGCTTCGAAACGTCGGCTAAAAGTGATTCGCAATCCGACCACGTAGAATCGATTTTTATGACGTTAGTTTATAAACTGAAGAATTGTAAGCAAATGCACGTCACCGGCAAAGAAGCAGAAAAAGATGCGAACTGCGAACACAACATCACTTTAGGGGACCAAAAAAAGAAAATCGAAGATAATTATTGTTGTTAGCGTGAAAATGGAAGTTAATTGACACCAGACAACCCAAAATGAGGATATCGCGGGAATCATCCCTAATCTAGGGTCTTTGAAAAGATTCACTCTATACCCAGTCTTCGGAACATGACTCACTGAATACTCATGTCGGTGGAAGTAGGTAATTTACTCCTAACCTAACCCCTCACGGCAAATCTGTCTTTGAGGTTTTTGGAACAAGTTATTGGTATAGATAGTTTGAAACTGATTCATGGCGTTGTGTTTCAACAAAAATGACCAGATCCCTATCCTACCTTGACTCGGTGTAGAAAGCCAAAATCGCGGTAAAACTCGTTTATTGAAAAAGTTCACATGATTTATAGTCTGTTTCGTTACGGTTAAACTTTGGAGCACATTATGCAGTTTAATAATGTGCCGTTTTTTGTGACCACGTACACGTCATATGACTGGAACTTTTTGCGCCCACTTGACGAACCACTTCACTTTTTCTGTGAAAATACTACTAGGTTCGTGTAAACGAACTTGAAGACCGTGCGTCATCTCTAGTTTTTTAATTTGTAAACATTTTTTCGGCAACATTGTTCTTTTCTACCATTTTGCGTACAAAAGATCATGCAAGGAAAATTAGATAAATCCCCAAGAAATGTCGAGCTTTCGTTCACAATTTGGTTTACAGCGGGCACTTTATTGGGTTGATTCTTTTATTAGATATTTATTTTATTAATGAACTCTGCTTCACGAGTAAAGGTTCGTTATGGGATTATAATAAATGATAAAATAATAAATTCCAAATTTTGTCGTGGCTATACGCGAAGAGTGCCGTCGTGCGTTTTCGTGCGACATCCGCAAACTTGATGTTGCATAATATGCATGTCATGGGCTCAGACCCAGGGCCGTATGTCAAGATCTACGTTGTACTTGATCCACCCAGAACATGCCCATAGCCCAGGGAAAGGCCAAAATCGTTGAATCACTCTACGGTTATCCACTGTCGATTTCGACAGAACTGTGTCGATATCTGACTGCTTCTCGATAAATTTTGACCACTTAATCAGGCTATTGGAATAACTTTCAATATGTTCTGTTCGCCGAAAAATTTTCCACCAACTACAGTATTACGCTCACTATTTTTTTCTGTATCAAACTGACTTTCGCGGGATGATTGCATCAGTCATTTCAAAATTGAATGAAGTATAATCTTTTTTTTACAAAATGCTTCTAAAATGACACAAATATGAGGTGATTAGAAAATCCTGTACATAATTTTTTAACTATGAAATTCATCACTCAAAAAATTTATGTGCTAGTTGAGTGTTTTCCTACAGTCTCTTGTTTTTTGAAATGCTTAAGTGGAAAGTATAAGTAGTATTTCAGATTTTCACGATTTTCTGATAAATAGTATATCATATAGGATTGGAATTTTGTGAGCTTACTGAACTCAACATTAGCAATTTTTAGAATGGAAAATTTTACGGTAAGAGCTCTATATAAACGATTTTGACAACGATACTGATTTGTGTCACGTTTCTATTTGGAAGCATTTTATAAAAAACAGACTATAAATGTTCAGTTCCATATGATGTACGGCTCGGTAGAAAGTGCTGAAAATGTATACTTGAATTTCAGATTCATTATTTTGTCACATATTGCGCCTTCCATGTCACGTGTATGACATGTGGATTTGGGAGAGCTGGGGAGGTTTGGGTATCTCATCAGGTAATACCGTGTTTTAGACGTCACATTGATGGTGAACCATATCAGATTGATCCTATTACAGTGAGTAATAGGCTGTGACTCCTGATGGATACTGGCATTTTCCCCAGGCTTCCCTAAATGGCGTTGGGGCCTAACCTGGCAAATGGTGGCTATAGAGAGATCTATAGTTGGTTCTCTTGTGTTGTCCTTGGGGTCTTGCTGTAGGGTAATGGACAACGCTGCCAGGCTAGGTGCGACAATCCCCGAGTCCTACTCAGTGAGAGTGGGGACAGGGTCACCCGTAAAATGACCTAATTTGTGGGACCCGATTATGAACCAGACAGCCCCTTTTAGCCCGAACCTGAGAGGTGGAGGCCCTACTTATCTGTGGAAACCTTGGGAAACCGACTCAGGAAGGATTTCCCAACAAATACCCCACAAATAACAATAATCCCCTGAGAAGACTCACCTAGTCCTGTTTCTCAAGCGATTCGACGAAACGGGCGGCAAGTCCCTGGATGCTTTCGGTCTTCTGGCACTGGGAGCGGGGATGCGATCCTCAAACGTCCTAGCGGCGAGCGGGAGGCGATACTCCAACGTTTTCTTCACGAACCGGGGGCGGTCGGACACCTGGCACTGATGGGCAGCGGGGTACTGTAGACGGTAAGCGGCGGACGCAGTGAACAAGGGTAAATTTATGCAAATTTATTGGTAATAAGGCGGCGGACGCACAGGTGTATAATAAAATATGCAAATTTGACGAGAAGGCGGCGGACGCGGAGTTACAACCGGACGAGAGCTTGGTGAACCCAAGAATGAGCGAAAAACTAAAGAAACATGTCCTTTTAAGGACATGTTTGGCTACAGCTGCAGCTTGGGCGGAGTTTCTCGGCGCTCAAGCTAACTTCTGCAGCTAGACGCGATGCAGAAGATGCCTATGAGCACATAGACATTTTTTCGTTCACATGCGTTTAGCACTGAGGCCGACTGCAGTGCCTATGCTAAGCATATGAACGTCTTTAGCTAAACTTCTTAGCTAGTCGTTTTTGCGTAACAAAAACGACGCTAATTTTTGATGATAAGAGGTGCGTGAACGCACCAAAAATAGCCATGTGCTCGTGGAGCACGACTGGCGGAAGTTTTTAGCTAAAGGGCCTACTGTAGCCCGCGTTTGTAAAGAAATAAAAATACAACAAAACGAAACATAGAAATGCATGAAAAATATAAAAACGAACACAAAATGCATGTGTAAAAATGAAATAAACAAAAGCATGATCGAGTAATAAACGAAACATGAAAAATAACAAAATGTCGGCATGATCGGAATCACGTGACGTTGGAGAATTGAGCGGCACGTGACACGGCGGTCCTTCGAAAAAGGGCGTCCTCGTCCTTGCAGTGGTTAGTAGTGAGGTTTGTGCGGCGTGTCCGTGGTCGTAGGTCGTTCCAAGGTGTGACGGCGGAAGTGGTCGAATAGGTCCGTTGGGTTGTCGGCGGATGGAGCCTTCTTTGATCGTAATTCGTTCGGCGGTATGGTAACCGGAGGTTGTTGATGCGTGAAGTTGCAGACATTGAATATCCTGTGCGACAGTCTAGAACACAGAAAAGAAAAATTTTCAGGGCAAGATGTAGGCTATCGCAGAGGATGCGCCCAGTGAGGTACAGATTGTCGGGTTATCGCAGAGGATGCACCCAGTGAAGTGTAGGCTATCGCGTGAGGATGCGCCTAAGGCGTGACGCTTTGGTTGCTGAACATTCTCTTCTATCCACTAAGATCCAGCATGGACAAGAGTGGATACTTCGTGAGGGGCACGGCGGTCCTTCGAAAAAGGACGTCCTCGTCCGTAAGCGGGGACAATGAAGAGAATGCATCTTGAATTAAGGGTCGGGGACCTCTGCATCAAGATGTGGGTCAATCAAATTCGGTGTAAAGTCCCGGCTTATTGATGGATACAATAAGGGTGCCGAATCTGTTGCCTGTGAAGTGGGAGGTGTATCCTCTGCTTCACTCGGTTGGTCAGGGGACACGTAAAGTCGAAGCTGGTTGACATGTACAGTGTCTTCCTGATCCATCTCGAGACGAAGTGTGACATTGGGATATGCCACACTTGTTACAAGGTAGGGCCCATCGTAGATGGGCAGCAATTTAGGAGTGAGTCCACGTTTGCTGGAGGTGCGCAGTTTGAGCACCTGATCCCCTACTTTGTACGAGACATCATGTGCCTTCCGGTCGTACGACCGTGCGTAGGCCTCCTGTGCTTTCTCAATCCGACTCTGGATTAAGGTTAACGCATTCGTGAAATGACGTTTGACCTCCATATCATATGAGGAAACATTAATGATATGGGCCGGAGGGTTGAATGAGAGCGCGGCATCAACAGGGAGCATGGGTGTGCGACCGTACATGAGTTCAAAGGGCGAGTACCCTGTTGACTCATTCATGCTGATATTGACGGCAAACACAGCGTATGGTAGGTGTTCATCCCAATCGGTATGTCCTTGATGAACATACATACGTAGCCGTGTGGCTAGCGTCTGATTAGCTCTTTCCACCTCGCCGTTGGTCATCGGATGATAGGCGGTAGAGTGGATTTTCTTCGTTGCGCAGATCGCAGTGATCTCAGTCATCAGTTTTGATGTGAAATCAGTGCCACGATCTGACTGAAGAATCTGCGGTGCCCCGTGCCGGCAGACAATTTGCGTTACAAACAGCCGGGCTATGGTGTGCGCAGTGATGTCCGGAGTAGCAAAAGCCTCGACCCATTTCGTAAAGTAGTCGATGAAGACTACGATGAAACGGTTGCCAGCTTCGCTAGTGGTCATTGGTCCCATACAGTCGACACCTACCCGATGAAACGGTCCCGTGATGGTGATAGGTTTCAGGGTCGCAGTGGTTTTCTGTCGAGCGGGCTTATTCCGTTGGCAAAGATCACACCGCTGACAGAAGGACTTGACATCCCGACTGAGGGAAGGCCAGTGGTATCTGCGAGCAATGAGCCGCGCAGTACGTTTAGCACCAAAGTGTCCAGCTAAGATGTCATCATGATGAGCCCGGATAATGGTAGTAACCATGGATCTGGGTATGACGATCTTATTGGACTCGCCTGTCCATTTCTGAAGAACGTTATCCAACAGATGGTAGCCTCGCACATCATTCTGGTCGCCCAGAGGCTTAAGAGAGCGAATGATGTCGGCTAAGTCCGGATCCTCCAGCTGAGCAGCGAAAAGGTCGGGGTGCTGCGCACCAACCGATATCTCGGCATAAGACTCTGATCGTACCGGGCGCTCCGCGCCAACAGTGATCGGTGCTGAATTACTTGAACGCGCCAGGTGCTGCACACCATCGGTCAAGGTTCTTGATCTCGCCAGGTGCTGCGCACCATCGGTGATCATCATAACATGCCCCTCAGGTCTGTAGAGGGGAGTATCATCAATACTCTGACCGGTGAGGGAGTTAGGATCCGGCAGGCGTGATAATGCATCAGCATTACCATTAGACTGACCTTTTCGCGGCCGAATTGTCAGTTTGAATTCGGCGAGCGCGAGTCCCCACCGAGCGATCCGAGCAGAGGGGTTAGGCTTCTCCAACACTGCTTTGACCGCGGTATGGTCAGTCTGAACGACCACCTCGTGCTGGAAGAGGTATGGTCGAAAGTGCTTGACGAAATGGACAACAGCGAGAGTTTCCAGTTCTGTAATGGAATAGTTTTTCTCGGCCGCTGTTAACCCTCGGCTGGCGTACGCGACAGGATGGTCGTATCCATGTTCGTCTAACTGGCTGAGAACCGCTCCTATCCCCGAAATACTCGCATCAGTTTGAAGGATAAAGGATTTCGAAAAGTCCGGATGGCGCAGGATAGGAGGGTTGGTCAGCAGGCGGCGGAGTTCATCGAACGCCTCCTGCTGAGGTTTTGACCACTGGAAAGTAGTTTCCTTCCGTAAGAGCTTGGTGAGTGGCTCGCTGAGCCGGGCACAACCAGGGATGAAACGCCTGTAGTAAGACACGAGGCCTAGGAAGGACTTGATGTCTTTGGCGTTTTGTGGAATGGGTAGGTTTTGGACGGCGGCCAGCTTGGCTTGGTCAGGTTCTAGGCCGCTCTGTGAGATGCGATAGCCTAGGTACTCTACCTCTGAGTGCGAGAATTTGCACTTGCTCAGTCTGAGCTTCATTCCACCCCGGCGAAGACGGGCGAACACATCTGCCAGGCGCTCAAGCATTTGGGTGTGAGAGTTCCCGAACACCAAAATGTCGTCGAGATAGGTCAGAACCGTGCGCCATTGGATTCCAGTAAGGAGGAGGTCCATAAGGCGTTGAAATGTCCCTGGCGCGTTGCATAAACCGAAAGGCAAATAATTGAATTCGTAAAGTCCAATAGGCGTATTAAATGCCGTCTTTTCCTTATCCGCCTCGGCAATCGGGATTGACCAATAAGCGTTAGCTTGGTCAAGGGTAGTGAAGTATTTCATACCCTTGAGTGTGTCGAGAATGTCATCTATCCGTGGGAGAGGGTAGACATCCTTTTTCGTGACCTCGTTAAGACCACGAAAGTCAACACACATACGGTGAGAACCGTTTTTCTTGCGCACCAGGACAGTATTAGTAGCCCACGGAGACGTGCTCGGCCGAATAATACCTTTCTCCTGGAGCGCCTTGACCTCCTGCATGATGAGATCCTTTTCCTTAGGTGAGGACCGGTAAGGGAAACGGCGGACTGGGCGGGCATCGCCCGTGCTGATTTCGTGCTGGACGAGATCAGTGGAACCTGTGTCCTTTTCATCAAGAGCATAAAGGTCGGTGTATGCAACCAGCAGATCGAGTAAGGCTGCCCGGTCCCGAGGGGAGATGTCCGGTGAGATTACAGCATTGGCCTCGACCCACTGACGATCGAGGACGGTGTCTGAGTCGACCGGTGATTCCCGTGAGGGCTCACTATGCATTTGCACATGACCGATGGTCATGTGCGGGTAGAGAACCACGGAATGAGTATTCGGGTTAACTACTTGAAGTGGTATGTGACCGTTGGTCACGCTACTCACGCTTCCAGCAAAATATACGTGTCTTTGAGATCCGGTGAGGTGCTTCGGAAAGAAGGCCACCTCAGGTACGTTCGTATAGATTGGTGGAACAGGTACAGTGAATCGTGTCAGGGAGCGAGGCTCCAGAATTACCAAGTCCTTCAGGGGCAAGGCGCCGCGGGCAGAAGGTGGGCTGTGGATGAGACCGTCACAGGGGATTCTACTTTCTTTGAACTGGAGGAAGGATTTCTCCCAGTTCAAGCTGACACAATTGAACCGGCCGAGGAAGTTTGTTCCAAGGACCAGTTCAGCTGAACAGTTCTCCTGTATTTGGACCTGAATCCGTTCAGAGACATCAGCCACTGTGACCGTGATGTAGGCTGCTCCTAGCAGTGGGATCGGGGACCCATTGGCTGCGATAGGGCGAGCCCTGGTTGGTGAAAGTGACAAGTTGGGCAGCTGGGCCGCTAACTTGTGGTCCAGGAGTGAGAAAACAGCTCCTGTGTCGACCAGTGCCTTTGCTTCTACCCAGTTGTTGAGGAGAACTTTGATATGGGGTGTCCGAATATCATTTGGGTAAAAAGCAGAGACCACATGACCGGAATCAGGTGTGGTGGCACCACTGGTGTGTTTGGTCTTACCGGACCGCTTTGGAATCGGCAGTCCCGTACGACGTAGTAGACCTACTAGAGCGTATCCGACGGAGGGTTCCGGGTCGTTTAGAAGGGTGGACTCATCCTGTACCGTGAGTACGTGGTCTGAGTGGTCCCTTGGGCTCTGAGTAGCTCCTAGTGATTCAATCTCGGTGTCCGATAGCGGTGGCGCGTTTGGCACGGGTGATGCCGGAGCATCTGAATCACTTGGCTCACGGTATCGGCCTTTCTCTAGCGTGACTGGAGAGGTTCCAGGCGGAGGTCGAGGGCAACCTGACCCGTGCAAGGTCGACAGATGACGACTTGCCCGTCTAGAAGAGGCCCGGGATCCCCTGGTTGACCCACGTGATGAGGCAACTGAGGAGGCCCGTGAGTGTGGCCGAGAGATGGACGAAGCCCTGGACCGCGATCGTGATCCCGACCTGTGTGAGTTTCGCGAGAGAGCACGGGTGTTCTCCCACCAGGGGTCGATCTGGTCAATCTCCGGCGTGGTCAGCAGGAGGGGTAATTCTACCGCGTCCAGCCGACAAACATTACGTTGGTAGTCAAACATAATGTTCTTGAACTGTTCTAAGAAGTCCAGTCCGAGTATGAGGTCAACAGGTGCCCAGAAGGGAGACGTAGTCTTGCACACATGGAGATGTATATCGATCCGTGTGTTCGGCTGGCGGTTTCCGGGCAACATGATTTCATATGGTCCCGAAAGGATGGTATGAACGGCTTTACCATTGATGCTCATCAATGGGTTAAAGTCGTGATGTTGCTGGAACGCCATGACCGCCTTCGGACTTTCTTTAGCCAAGGCCTTATGAAGACGTTGGCTAATGATAGTGCGGGGGCAACCCGTGTCAAGGAAAGCAGGAGTTTCCTTGGTATCCAGCAGCACGACGAAACACGGTGTGATTCGGTCAAGCTGGGAGGGCACATCGTTTTGCACGTAGTGAAAACCGATCCAGCGTTGGACTTTGCGGTAAAGACCCAACGGGGAGAAACGGCTAACAAACCTGACCTGTTTGCTCCGCAGACGGTAGCTGAGATAATAAGATACACCAAGATAGGCAAGGTATCCGACACCGATCAGCACTGTCAGGGTAATTAGGATGTTAAAGATCAACTGGACCGGCCCGCTCAGGACAGCATGCAAGCCCTGGGCGAGGGTGTGTTGTTGACCCGTAATAACATGGTTTGCTGCCAAACCGACACCTTCCAGAGAGGCCTTGATGTCGGTTCCTACCCCTGCAAAGGCCTGGTAGATGGCGTCTGGTTGCAGGGATAGACCAGCGGTAAAGTTTACCAGCCGGTTGAGTACCGCTTCAATTTGCTCAGTCTTGTAAACGTACTGTTTAAAGAAGGCAAAGTTTGAAGGGGTCATCGCCAACTGGTCATGGAAGAGCGCCGGTGCCTCAAAGTGAGTGATGTTGAAACGCTGCTTCCAGAAGAGTTCCAGTGGGATGTGGCTCACATGGACCGCGCCAGACTCAGTAAACCAGCCCGAGCGATTTCGGAAAATCCCTGTAAAGTGGTGATGACACGGCACAATTGGGCTAGATTTAATGAGATCCGGACCACCGGGGGTGGCGAAGTAGATGGTACCGCCGACCTGTACAGGTAAGTACTTGTAGCAAACGTTTCCCACCCGGTACGAGTGGTAAACGTAGGTGGCGTTGACCTTCTGACACGGCCATATTGTCAGCGCATCGCCTGTGAATTCCGCCGTCAGGTCATTCCTCTGGAGGAATGCCCGGGCACCCAAGGTAGGGTCGAAGCGAAGCAACTGCCAAGTCAGATCAAGATAGCGTTGAGCGTGAGAGCAGAGCTCAAGCCACGTGAACCGGAAACCGTTAATTTCCGACTCCTTGATCTGCTGAGCCAGATAGTTCAGTTTGGCATTGACAGGATCGGGACGGGTGTCCTTTGCCATTCTGAACAAGTTTTGGGTCAAATTGTATCTCCCGTGGATGCGAAGGAGAAGACCCTGATCCGTCCGGACTGTGGTGGAACGTAGTTCTGGGCACAGTTGGAAGACGCGGGAGTTTCCCGGGATCTTGAGGGCAACCTGTAGATCATCGATGATGACGTGGTTCCCTGACATGGACGCAGTGTAATTTCCCTTGGGGTGATAATGACACCGCGCCGTGAAGTTTTGTGCAGGCCAGACAATGACCCCGTCTAGAGTAGTGCACTGGCCTGCAGTGGGACTGCATCCACCTACATCGCCTAAGGTGCTTAGGGCCGTAGTGCCGTCCCACGAAGCGACTTGTCCCTCCTCGATGAAGAGGTTAGTCACTGTCTTGCAGACGTCGCTGCAGCACCATTCGTACATCACTTCCAATGTTTGGTTTGTGCTATAAAAGCCAGGGCGAATGCCGACAAGTTTTTGTGAACCAAACATCTTAGTGCGATGTGCTAGCGTGCATGCCGCAGGCGCTAAGTGCTGAGTGGTGATGACGTCTGCAGTGATGCCCCTAGAGCCGAAGAAACCAGTGTTGGTGCAGACTTTGCGGGAGCGCAATGTGCATTTCCACGCTGTGGTTGTAATCGGGTCTGAGCTAGGGACATACACCGTAACATTCATGCGCCGCGGGCTCCATGAAGATTGCGGTGGTTTACACTCTACACGCTGGGGTAACTCAAGTGGATGTCCGCTTCTTGAGAGACCGCAAAATTGATACTGAGCCGCCGGTGCTGACAAACTCACCCCTAGAAACAGTGATGCTACCAAGGTCAATTTTATTATCAAAAACAACTGTACAAACGTAATTTGTAAGTGTTCACTCATTTTCACAAATCTGGCCTGAGGGGCAGTGTCAGATTTCTTCTTCGTCGCTGTCGGACGAGATGGGTTCCTGGCCGGGGAAATCGAGGACCAATCCACCGCACGGGTGGATTTCCCGGAGGATACCGATTTTTGGCGACCGTGGGGCGACTGCCGTTGGGAACGGAGATTCCTCAACGATGCTGACATCTTCGTTAACCGGACGTAAGGTCTCGTCGACGGCCATGTGTTCGACGACGGGCGACTTGGTCGCAGCGGTCGGAGATGTCTCTTGGGCTGGCGCCGGCGATTTGGCTTGGGCTGTTGCCGACGATGTATTTTGGGCTGTTGCCGGCGGTGTAGGATCATTTGCGGGTTCCTTGGCCGGGGGCGAGGAAGCAGTAATGTCCATTTTTGTTGGCGATGTCGCGGCAACAGGTGGCGCTGCTGTCGGTGATGTAGCGGCGACAGCAGGCAGGAGGATCCGACTGGCCTGTTCGACTGCTCGGCGGACGGCATCGACCGAAGGCGAGGATGGCTCCCCGTCCAATAAGAACTTCTCGACGGGCGAGATTGTGATAGTCCCATTGGCAATGAACTCGAGTGCCCGTCGGGCGACGTCGGGTCGTAAGAGTCGCATTGAAACAGGTGCCGCAAGCACCACGTCGGCGGCCGTGAGCGCTTCGACATGCGATGGCTCGTTGAGCAGAGTCCACGGCAAATGCGGGTATTTCTTGGCCAGGTCAACTGACCAGATGGCCAACATCGCGTCTTGGACGGGCGATGGCGCTGTGAACAAGAAATCGATAGAGTCGTGGACTGAGATAGATTTCTGGTTCCTACTCTAGGATCACCTGAAGAAGAAGGTAGTATACCTGACAAATTCATGGGCTCGACCTGGTCGAGGACTTCCGTAGCCGAATCCGTGGGGATCGAAGGCGGTGGTCCTGGAGGGACGATGCGGGCCGGTGGCGCCGAAGACGTCGTGTTCGCGGCTGGAGCTGGCTCGGCAGTCTTAATTTTGGGGATGCGATACGATGCGAGGATGTTAGCGTGGCCAACAAACTGCGGTGTCGTCGAGGGGTCCAGAGTGACCGGCATCGCATACTTTGGTGGTGGTGGTGGCAGCGGTATGTCCGATACATTTATCGGTACGGGTACCTGGGCTGCTTGGACCACTGAAAATCCAATACTGATTACGCAGACAGGATAACACTGTTGTGAAGAATCTGTCAGGTGTTCAGCAAGTGCCTCATCATCCAGGTCAAGAGGATCTGGATGAGGAGGGCCATCGGTAGCCCCAACGGCGTTGTTGCGACGTATGGGCTGCCGATATTGGTTTCCCATCCCGTTAGGAGGGTGATAACCATTTCTCTGATGATACACATTTGTCCCCTGGGAAGAATAACCAGTATCTTGGTAGACATTCTCACCCGTGTTTGCCGGATTGCGCTGCGGACAGGCAGTTGATCGGTGCACTCGCACTTGACGACAATGAGGGCATGGCCTATCACATCGGTCCGTGGGGTGGGCACGTGTACGGCAAAAATAACAGCGACCACCGTTAGCGGCGTTGTTACCGGGAGCGGCACCGGTGGGACGCTGGGCCCGGCAGTCGGCGTCGCTATGTGTACACAGTCCGTGGAAGGAGCACGTTTGAAGGTGTGCTCCCGACGAGCGTCGCCCGGCGGACTGATTTGGTGTCGACGGCTGTGGAGGCGGCGTCTGTTGGATTGGCGCTGGTGCACGTTGCTGGGCCGTGAGCTTCGCTACGTGGGCCGTGAGCCTGGCCATTTCCTGTTTCAAGCGGCGAACCTCATCGGCGGAGGATGACGACGTTGGAGCGTTGCTCTGACGACCGTTTGCGCTTCTGTTAGGCATATCGGGATTATATCCGGCGTGTTTAGGTTCTGAAGAGAAAACGGCGTTAGATGGAGCAGTGTACCGGATCTCGTCCCGAAAGATTTGGGATTCTGCGTAACAGGCTGCCTTGAGTGTCTCTTCAAGAGTCGTAAACTCCCTAAACTTGATACTATCTCGGAGGACCGGCTTCAATCCTCGCAGAAAGATAGGTTTGATGATAGAATCTCGGACATCCGTCGCGAGATCTGGATACGCTACCCTGGATAGTCTCTTGAGGTGCTCAAGGTAGACTATCGCGGACTCTGTCGGCTTCTGCAGTCGATCTTGGATCAGCTGCTGATGCAGATCAGAGTCGCGCCCTACCGGAAAATCTCTCCGTAGAAAAGCCGTAAACTCTTCGTAGCGGGTAGGTATTGGAGTGCTGCTGCTAAAGTCCCGGTAGGAGGCAAGAGCAGGACCCGTGAGGCATGACTCCAGAAAGGCGATTTTATACGCATGATCCGTTTCGCTTACACCCTGGAGTGTAAAGAAACGAGTAAGATGCGACATAAAATCGGTGATAGACTCACCAAAAGCACCGGAGAAGGTGGGAGGGGCCATAAAGCTGGACACGGGAGGGTGCCTCCGACCATTCATGGCCTCTAACTTTTGGTTGAGGGGTCCAAGAGCATTCTCAAATGCTGCTTGGACCTTGTTCTCGATCTGTGAAGGGAGATCAGCTTCCGACTTCATGTCCGAGGGTTCGTTTTCCCGTAAGGTGGTTAGAACAGACGTCCTTGCCCGTGAAGCAATTAAGTCAAATTGAATAGAGAGCGGCTCACTGGTCTGTACAGGCTGGGTACTGAGACGGCAGGAACGACGGGGTGTCTCTATTGTGTAAAATGAAAGTGAGTACTACTTTTGAATTCGCGGCGAAAGAGCGCGTGAATTCGGAAAACGCGTGCGCGACGGCGTTTGTGACGTAAACTTGATTTAGCTTAAGACTAGCGACCACGAAAAGGGAGCTAGAATGGAATAGGATTATAAGATGCAAGATCAGAGTACATCAGGGTGACGCAGAAGGGAATTTATCTGGTCGCCCGTGATGGACAGAGGCATGGCCTGAGATATGGGGGAATCGATCCCGACCAAAAATGTAGAGTTGGGGCCTGGACCCGGCAATTAGAATAGCTGAAGAGGACAGAAGATCAGATATAAAAGGAGAGAAAAGGCGGTTTTTCCTGCCGAGAAATAAGATGACGGATGAACCCGCTCAGGAGGGATTTTTCCTGGAGGTTCGACCGCTGTACTAGTTTACAAACCTTGGGGCGAGGCGGACTCGTAGCCGGCAAGATCCTACTCACCAGGAGTAGCGCATAAAGTGGCATAAAGTGAAAAGGATGGGGACAACTGAAGGTGAACTTAAGAGGGAGCAATAAATAGGGTCAAAACTAATTTACAAACCCAGTTACGCAAAGGGGTCGCGCAGTTACGCAACGGGCCTCACTCGCCAGGAGCGATTGCGATCTCTGCATAGTGAGATGGACTATACAGGAGGTTCGTGTTGGACGACATTCGCAAGTAACTTACAGCCGTGTCCGAAACGGGAGCCCGCATTCCGAACAGAACGGACACTCTCCAGGAGTATTATATACAGCTGGTGGCCGGGTTTGCCGATCACTGAGATGAAGTGAGGTTCGCAGGTCACACAGTGGAAGAGAGAAGGAGCACGGGTACCAAGGGTGCTATTCTGACACACTCAGTCAGTTAAAATGAATTACTCTGGATGTTTTGAGGGCGCACCCGAAAACATCTAAGGGATCACGGGTACAAGGTGTCCCTGGGTGAATATGAGTGTAAAATAACTGAGGCGGACGCAGTTATGTATCGAGGCGTACTCAATACCTTCGCTGAGGCGGACTCAACGGTGCCTATTACTTTACATGACTAACAGGGGTGGACCGCGGAGGCGGACTCTGGGTCAGTGGCGACTCTAGCGCGGGCATCGTTAAGCCAGTTAACGAAGGCGTTCGAGTGAATGAAATATGACAGGGGGTCCTATACACTCTAGGCCCAACCGGAGGCTGTGCCGCGGTCCCTTGGGAACCACTACGGCGGGGACACTAAAGAAGATCTATGTATGACAGCTCGATGAGATGAAAGAGAATGAGTGAATTTAGATAAGAAATTTACAAGAAGATTGCCGAACCCTTGCAGACGTCAGACACAGGCAGTACCGACTGCAAATGCCTGCTGCCTGCACGAGTCAAACAACCAACCCAGCTGAGGCCGAGTGTAACTCGTTCAAACCTGCAGTTAAAGCTTGAAAACAGCCACGTGCTGATCAACAGTGCCGCTACCCGGGCGGACAACCTGATCAGTACGCAGGCTAGTGAGCATCTCAGGTGGTGTATATATGTGGACTGATGTTTCCCAGGCATCAGCCCCCAGACACACACAACCCTAGGACAAGAGAGGTAGGTGATAGGACCATGCGCCAGCGACCACCTACAACTCAAGTGGAATACTCATAGGACCGACAGTAACCTGGTGCTGACGTCAAAAGGTAGGGGTATGAACCAACACATGACCTTGGTGCTGACTGCAGGTGCCTGGGATAAGAGTATTCAAGTATCATGTCGCAGTTGCAGACGCCAGGGGTGAGTGCCTAAGGCCAACAGAACCCCTGCAGTAGCACGTAATGTTACCGTTGCGGACGTCAGAAATAGGATCATGTAACCTCAATTCCTGCTGCGAGAACATGATACATTGTCATTGCTGACGTCAGCAATAGGGCCCTGAAGCCAACTATCGGTATACAGCAACACGTGATGGTGCCGTTGCTGACGTCAAAAAGGTGGAACCGAGGGTCTGATACCTTAAGTCAATGACATGAGATGCAGTTGTTGCAGACGTCAGATGTGGCACCCGTAAGACCTGCACATCTTTGAATAGTGACACGGTGCGTCACCATTGCTGACGTCACAGATGGGGTGCAGAGAACCAGCCGAACCTGTTACAACAACGTTACCTTCAGCTGTTGCAGACGTCAGAAGTCATTACTGCAGGAGTGTTGACTTAAACAACAACACGTAATGTCGGTTGCTGACGTCAGGAGTAGAACCCGGAGGGCTACCCACCCCTTAAAGCAACAGCAAGTGAAGCGGCTGTTGCAGACGTCAGTGGTTGCATCCGTGAGGCTGAACCACACAACAACAACAACCCGTAACGTTGTCGTTGCTGACGTCAAAGAACATGACCCGTAAAGTCTATGGTCTAGATGCAACAACCCGAGAATAGTAGGAGAAACAGACCTTACAGTAAGTAGAAATGAGAAAGAGAGAGAAACTTACGTAAGGGTGTCATACTGTAGCGGTGGCATCAGAAAAAAGAAAAAAATTTTTTTTTTTTTTTTTTTTTACACCGCTCAGATGACCGAGAAAAGAAAAGGGAGGAATAACCAAAGACGGGGAATACGAGATTTGGACATACGCGTGTTAAATGTGTAAACAGTAAATGGAAAATTTTGGGGCCGGAAAAGTGAGCAATTCCGACAGTTTCCGCCGACATACAAAAATACTGTACACAATTAACAGATCGCAGCCACGTATGACGTCCAGAATCATATGTGGAGGGTGTACGGTATCATGGGGTCATGGACCACCAACAGTCAGGAGAGGCCGTAAACCCCTACAGCTGTGATACCAGTACCCGCGTATGGGTATACTGTAGTTACAGTACGGGAATGGGCACAGGCGTACTGTAATGGCACCCACCCGGAGGGCTACAGTATACCACCCAGGATTAGAGAAGGGGGGGAATAAGGGAAAAGAAACAGATAAGGTAGTTTACAACACAGATTAAGTATGCAGAATGTACAGAATTAATCAGAGGAGAAATACAGAATACTCGATATATAACTCAACTCTGGGACAAATAACTCGACTCTGAGGATAAATAACTCGACTCAGGGGGAATTTATTACTCATAGGGGGTTATACACACGCATGAGATAATTATATACACATATAGATCACATTTAGATCACTCGTAAGGGCAAATCCCGTCTTACAGTAATTAAATTTGATGTTAAGGGATAAATTCCCGACCTACAGTAATAACTCTCGGTGGCACGGGAAAAATTTCCGACTTACAGTAATAACACGCGACTTGAGGGGAGGTAGCCGACCTACAGTAGCGGTAATCCGAAATAAGGGACATTCCCGACCCATTAGGCAGTAAACCCGAATTTGGGGGGGTCTCCGACTTATTGGATGGCTAGTACCCGATTTTAAGGGGGCTTGTCCGACTTAAAATGGGAATTGACCCGACCTGGGGGTAGTTCCGACCCAAGGGTAAAGTTTTTGCACTTAAGGGCGAGTGCCAGACTTAAGGTCGATTTTCCAGCCTCGCCATGTCACATATTGCGCCATCCATGTCACGTGTATGACATGTGGATTTGGGAGAGCTGGGGAGGTTTGGGTATCTCATCAGGTAATACCGTGTTTTAGACGTCACATTGATGGTGAACCATATCAGATTGATCCTATTACAGTGAGTAATAGGCTGTGACTCCTGATGGATACTGGCATTTTCCCCAGGCTTCCCTAAATGGCGTTGGGGCCTAACCTGGCAAATGGTGGCTATAGAGAGATCTATAGTTGGTTCTCTTATGTTGTCCTTGGGGTCTTGCTGTAGGGTAATGGACAACGCTGCCAGGCTAGGTGCGACAATCCCCGAGTCCTACTCAGTGAGAGTGGGGACAGGGTCACCCGTAAAATGACCTAATTTGTGGGACCCGATTATGAACCAGACAGCCCCTTTTTAGCCCGAACCTGAGAGGTGGAGGCCCTACTTATCTGTGGAAACCTTGGGAAACCGACTCAGGAAGGATTTCCCAACAAATACCCCACAAATAACAATAATCCCCTGAGAAGACTCACCTAGTCCTGTTTCTCAAGCGATTCGACGCAACGGGCGGCAAGTCCCTGGATGCTTTCGGTCTTCTGGCACTGGGAGCGGGGATGCGATCCTCAAACGTCCTAGCGGCGAGCGGCGGCGAGCGGGAGGCGATACTCCAACGTTTTCTTCACGAACCGGGGCGGTCGGACACCTGGCACTGATGGGCAGCGGGTACTGTAGACGGTAAGCGGCGGACGCAGTGAACAAGGGTAAATTTATGCAAATTTATTGGTAATAAGGCGGCGGACGCACAGGTGTATAATAAATTATGCAAATTTGACGAGAAGGCGGCGGACGCGGAGTTACAACCGGACGAGAGCTTGGTGAACCCAAGAATGAGCGAAAAACTAAAGAAACATGTCCTTTTAAGGACATGTTTGGCTACAGCTGCAGCTTGGGCGGAGTTTCTCGGCGCTCAAGCTAACTTCTGCAGCTAGACGCGATGCAGAAGATGCCTATGAGCACATAGACATTTTTTCGTTCACATGCGTTTAGCACTGAGGCCGACTGCAGTGCCTATGCTAAGCATATGAACGTCTTTAGCTAAACTTCTTAGCTAGTCGTTTTTGCGTAACAAAAACGACGCTAATTTTTGATGATAAGAGGTGCGTGAACGCACCAAAAATAGCCATGTGCTCGTGGAGCACGACTGGCGGAAGTTTTTAGCTAAAGGGCCTACTGTAGCCCGCGTTTGTAAAGAAATAAAAATACAACAAAACGAAACATAGAAATGCATGAAAAATATAAAAACGAACGTAAAATGCATGTGTAAAAATGAAATAAACAAAAGCATGATCGAGTAATAAACGAAACATGAAAAATAACAAAATGTCGGCATGATCGGAATCACGTGACGTTGGAGAATTGAGCGGCACGTGACAATTTGGAAGCATTTTATAAAAAACAGACTACAGCAAAATTACTATTAAAATATAAAACCTATAGTCTTGTTTTTTTATAAAATGCTTCCAGATGCAAAAGTGACACAAATCAGTACTGTCGTCGAAATTGTTTACATAAAGTTCTTACTGTAAAATTTTTCACTCGAAAAATCGCTAAAGGTCAGGCCAGTATGCTCAGAAATTTCCAGCCCTACATGATATTTTGTTCATCAGAAAATCGCAAAAATCTGAAATACTACTTGCTTTCCACTTTCATTATTTGGAAGCATTTCAAGAAAAACAGACTATAGAATCAGATTTTTCTTCCGTGCGGAGAAAAGAGTACAGCAACCACTCATGGCACCGCACGGCGCGTGCGGCGATGTATAGCAGCTCAATGCAGCACCGTACGGCGAAGTATAGCAAGCCCTTGGCAAATAACCGACTTGGTCATCTTGCAGGAGTGGAAATTGCTAATTTTTGTGATTTCTACGGTTTAGACTGCGCCACGACTCGATACGAACAAAACGATTGAAATGAAGGTATAAGAAATTGAGACATGTACATATTTACTGTATAGAATACAGGAAACTCGGAATATTTTTCTTTGCGCGGCGCAGGCGCGCTGTTTTTCTCCACGAACTTTTTTTCCACAAATGTGGAAAGAGGCATACCTGTAATTGGGAGGGATTGGGGGGACCCCCTCCCAACTTGGCCAACCATATACCCAAGACCCAACCCCTCCAGTTTGGAAAAAATTAGCAAAAAAGTGTATGTTTTTGGCTTGGGAAAAATTTCGACTTTTTTCGACCTCCTCCCCCAAAATTTCGGATTTACCCCCCCCCTCCCCCAACTGGTCGGACCTTTTACAGGTATGGAGGCAGGCCCGTATTTAGAGAAGAGAAGGGGGAATTCGCTTTCTAAATTTTTTTTAGAATAAAATTTTCAACAATATCATTGTACTTTACATCACAATTCCCAAAGTAAATTATTTACATACTTTTCGTCAAACATAGAATTTAGCCACTAATCCACCCAAGCACACATAAACTAACTGAAAATAAGTCGTCTTTAAATGATTTTGATTTTCTTTTTATTCAGTAAATTCTAAAAAAATTTTGGAAACTCCCCCCCCCCCCTTTTTTTTGAAAATCCTGGATACGGGTATGGAAAGCAGGGTTTTTTTGCACAGGCCAGGTTGCAATGTGCAACTTGGGGAAAAATTTTGGTTGCACAGATAAATTTTTAGTTGCTCACTCTAAAATCGATAAATTTGCTTAAATTTATCGGAAAAACCATCGCAAACTGTTTTCTTGACATTTCATTCGATCCGCGTCGGTTTTTGGCATTTAAAACCCAATTTTTTGAGTTTTTTAGACCAAAGGAAAAAGTTAATATGTCTAGACTAGAGTAATTAGTTCGGCGCACGTAGCGCCGAAAATTTTTTCGGGATTTCAATATTCTGGAACGCTGGAAAATGAATCTTTTCACCTTTTATTTCCCAGACAGAAGGTTTGATTTCGCGGTGAATTTAATGAATTTTCAGTGGGGCAAACTGAAATCCAAAAACTAGGCAAGCGGCTTTCAACCGCCAAAAATTTCTAGCATTGTCTTACACTCAAAATGTTTTAATCACATGAAAGTCAAAATTCAAATTTTTTTGTGAAGATCGCAAAAAATTTTGGGAAAATTATCGAGAAAAATGTTGGTTTTCATCAACTTCGTCAGAAAACAATACAGGATCAAACATTTAACCATAATATGATGATAATTAGGACCATACATGTAACGGAGGTCCGAGGTCTGGGGGGGGGGGTTGGAGCACTTTTTTGGGGCTGGGGGTCAGTAATTCCCAAAATTTGGGGGGAGGGGTCCCGGAAGGAAAAAATCGATTTTTTCCATGAAAAATGTCCGAAAAACGGTTTAAAAAGTAGTAATTTTTGTCTGAAAAATGATAAAATATGTACTTATGGCGCGAAGCGCCGAGAAAATTGACGTTTTCGACCATTTTTTGTTCAGAAATTGACATTTTTCATGGAAAAAATGACATTTTTCAGTATTATTCCGACTAAAACTATGGGGGTCCCTAGGACTACCATATGGCTAGCCATAGGATTGGAAAATCCTGGGGTGGGGGTCGCCCAATGGCTAGCCATATGGTCGACGATTTCTGGGGGGGGGGGTTCCCATAGCACTCCCCCCCCAATTACATGTATGATTAGAACCTTTAAGCACTAACTAGAATGACCATTTCTAACCGCGCACTAGAATAATATAGGGGTAAATTAGGTGTGGCAGTGGTCGCCGAGTTTACCCTACCTTTAAAATTCTCCTTAGGCTTAGGCTTAGGGTACAGCAGCTGCGCCCGAAGGGCGCAGCGCCGTTGAGGCTCTTCCAAATGAATAATTTGAAGAACGATGAAGAAGAAAAGGTGGACGAATATGGGGACATAATTGCATAAGTGAGGTGAGTCATATGCAAATTTTTTCCCATAACTTCGCTTTGGCGCTTTTCCCATGCATAATTTCTCTTGTTCTTTCTTCCCTTCATCATGAAAACCCCCAAAAACCGGCATCAGAGAAATTTCGGCGTGGCCACCGCCATCCCTAAAAATTCCTAATATAGAAAATTATAAATGAATTGAAACCCGGCGCGGAGCGCCGAAAAATTTTCACTTTTTTCTATTTTAGAACGCATAAAAATGCATCTCCGGACAGAAAACCCAATAACCTTATCAAAAGAGCAGTCAGGCCTCAAGTTGCACTGTACAACTTGGCAGAAAAAATTTGGTTGCACAGCCCGAAATTTGGTTGCTGTGTGCAGGTTAAATTTTTTTCCACATGTGTAAAAAATTTTTTTTCGTCTTAAAATCCTCGTTTTTCGCTTGAAAATGCTCATAAACACTTTATTTGTTTTTGAACTTTTTAAAGCATTCTGATAATCATTCTGATCATATATTTCAAAAATTACATTTCAATTTTTGTGTTCATAGATCGTAATTTCTATAAATTTATCATTCGAAAAATTTTAAAATCAATTTGTTCTTAATCTTTCATAAATTTGGTCGAAAAGCTATGAGTCAGAAGCGTAGAAAGTATCCAAATATACTTCCATGAAGCTTTTGAATTGAATTTACCTTAAGAAAGGAAGGAACGCTTTAAAATGCTTAGAAAGTTGACGTATTGATCTTTCTCAAAAAATCTATGAAGCAAAAAATGTGGATCTTCATTAAATATAAAGATATAATATTTAAGATTGCCAATCAAGCATGAAATGATTAAAACTATTGAAGATTAAATGGTAAGTGAAGGTAGACATTCTAAAAGCCGCGCCTGAACTTGGTAATAAATAATAATGGTTATTAAAGTTGAGATTTGGACCTCCTAAAATACACCAAAATACATCTTTCCAATATGAAAACCCCACATTTTTCTTCCACATTTGTGGAAAAACTTCAAAAAATTTTTCCGCATTATAGTGCAAATGTAGAGAAAAACAGTGCGTAGGCACACAGTTTTTTCCTCAATCCAGGCCCGTATGTAGAGGGGGAAGGGGGCAATTCCCCCCTAAATTTTTTCTAGAATAAAATTTTCAGCAATATGATTGTACTTGGGGTAAAACACGTTACATTGGACGCTCTTTAATCTTCGATCATACCTGTAAGAGGTCCGACCTGTTGGGGGAGGGTTACCCTCCGAGGGTAAACCCTAAATTTTGGGTTGGGGTCCCAACATTTATAAAAAATTTTAAGGAGGGGGGTCGAAAAACCCCCAAAAAAAGTCGAAAAAATTTTGAAAATTTTCCCAAAAAGGCCAGAAAAATCCGCTTTTTTCCTAATTTTTCCGAGTTTGGGGGGTGGTTGGGTATAGGGTTGACCAAGCTGGGGATGGGGGTCCCGACATTTGGATGTAGGGTTCGACCAAGTTGGGGGTAGGGGTCCCCCCAACCTCTCCCCGATTACAGGTATGTCTTCGATGGTCCAGCGACGTGAAAAACGAAGAGCAATAATTTTTTCAGGAGTATTAGGCACACTATCCCTCTATAAAATAGCTAAATTTTATACAACAGCTACTTTTTCCTATGGAGATGTGGGCCTTTTTTAAACCTAGTACATGTCCAAGGTTGGGGTTGAGCGGACTCCTACCTAAAATTGGACAGTAAAATTTTTTTGAAAAAGTCGACTTGAACGCTTTAAAAACGATAAATGCGACTTAAGGTAACACAATAACGATAACAAAAGTTTATATTAATGACATAATGCAAAAACAACTGATTTTATAATGAAACAATAATAATCAAGCACATAATTTTCAAGTTTTTCATTCACTGTAATACGTATTTTGATCATTCATTTACTCATTCTCTTATTCATGTAAATATAAACTTAAATGTCAATTGTAGTACAGAGCATATAAAAAAACTAGATTCATCGAAATTTTGAGGTAATAAATAATTATTACAGACTAACGTATTTGTTGAACTTTAATTACGTATGTATTTTTCGAATGACTTCGTTTATTTTCATCGGACTATAAATCTTATAAGCTCTTTTGACATCATACATTGTTTCCTGTTTGAACCAAAAAAAAACACGAAAAAACGCAAAACAATACACAAATTATACCTAAAAAATGCACAAGTATCAATTAATACGAATATCATCCAAAACATATATCTAGCAGAAGCAAAAAAAACCCTTTAGATGCAAAAACAAGGGCTTAAAAATGCGAAAAAATTGTTGTCCAATGTTAGGTGGACAGTGCCCAATGTTTGGTAAAACAATGTGAGATAAAAACCCAATATTTAAAGCATTTTCACTTAAATCCGTGTAGATATTCTGGTAAAGCATATTAAATAACCCAGATAAGTAGCTGTAGTGGCCATATAACATTGGATAAATAAAGTTCTTACCAACCAAATTTTCGATATTTCTCAGGCCAAGGCGCAAAAACGACGATTATTTTAAAAAAATTAAACTAATAATTCAAACACAGCATATTCTTATAAAAGGAATGTTTCTTAACCTAAATGTCCAAACCTATTTACTTGAAGATTAATATTCATTAAGATACAGCACTTCGGAAAAAAGTGTTCAATCTTTAGATGTGTCCAATGTAACGTGTTTTACCCTACAATTCCCAAATTTAATTTATATTTATTTACATATTTTTCGTCAAACATAGAATTTAGCCAAGCACGCATAAACTAACTGAAAATAAGTCGTCTTTACTGCAAAAATTATTCTCTTTTTATTCAGTAAATCCTAAAAAAATTGTGGAAAATTCCCCCCGGTTTTGAAAGTCCTGGATAGGGTATGTCTCAATCGACCATTTTTGAGGAATTTTTTTTAAATTAGGAAAAAAATTTTTTTTCTTAGGCATCACTATGAGGAAAAATTTTTGATGGTCCAACTTTTATGTCAGATTGTCAGCCGTGATTATTTTTCCAGAAAATTACATTATTGCTTTGTTATTTTCCAACAACGATTGCATTTCTCCCTTATTTTCTAGTTCCACGTCACAAATTATCCTGACTTTACGAAATTTAACAAACTTTTTCTGCATTAACCAAAAGAAGAGAAATGCTCGAATCTCAGTAGTCATGAAAATGTATATTCTGGAAATTTTGACGATCAAATGTAAGTTGGAACATCTGCTCAAGCCGAACCCGAAATTCCTGATGATAATGAATTTTCTGAAACAGTTATTGATTTAGAAGCTTGTGCTTTACTGAATTCTGCAATTAATTCAGATGTCCAACAGTTAAGACTGATCGCAGTGATGATGAAGAAATGCTGCTGGATGATGCACAAAAAGACTCTGCAACAGAACAACAACAAAAAATGCCGTTTCAAATTCATTAGCAATCTGAATTCACTTGGCTAGGAATGTTATCAAATAATGAAGTCAAATGTACAATCTGCGAACAAAACAAATGAATTATTCTCTTGCTTGGATCTTGTAAACTCGCTTATTTATAAGCCGGTCATCATACCTCAAAACTTTTTGCAAAAAATGTCGGTTTTTTGGTGAAATAAGATGTAAGCTAATTGTTGTAGTGGTGCGTCTGGCTATTCACTACATGGCGTGCCCCGCACTTACCACCATTACAACCACAATTCCCGAACCATCCATGTGGCTCGGTTAGCGCAGTTGGATATCACGTCTGCCTTGTATGCAGAAGGTTGAGGGTTTGAGCCCCTCACTGAGCATAATTTTTTTGACATGCCGGCCACGTGGATTTGGGCATACGACATAATGAGAAATGTTCAAACAACACATCAGAAATGATTTTGAACGATTTTAAGCAGAGAAACTAAAAAAATTGATTTTTCCTCATGAGGAAAAATTTTTCAGGGTTTTTCCTCAAATAGAGCAAAAAGTTTTTGGCAAAAAAACTGGAGCGGCATCACCATTTTTCTCCTTAAATGGGTTCTTTCGAGGAAAAAATTCTAAATAAGGAAAAAAATTTTGGGCATGGTTCTAATTGTGGAAAAAATTTCAGTGAATTCAAAACCGAAAAGATGTATTTTGGTGGACTTTGAAAAGCCAGGAAAAATTTTTTTTTTAAATTTCCGGCGCTTCACCCTGGTCATTTATATAATAATAATCATTATTTTCTATCAGATGCGGCCATCAGCATATCTGCTTTCATTTACTAATTAATACTCAACATATTCTATCAGTCAAGTTAGCTCGTCTCATTTTGTATAATCGTAACAGTCACTGTTTTTTCCCCGCCAGCCTTTTCCCCAAATGGGGCAAGGGGTCAAAATTTTTTCCCGAAGTCGTTTTTTCGTCTAAGGATTTTCATAGATGCTTCATTTTAGTGTTTTTAATTTTTTTAAAACATTCTGATGTTTTTAGAGCCGTTAATTCATTAGAATTGAACAAAACATTTGTATTCGAGTGTTTGAAGTCTGATTTACAAGCATTGTGAGAAAAGTTTTCCATCAAACTATCCACTAGTATAATGACTTTGAATCACATGAGAAATCGACAGTAAAGGCCTCAATGATGATAAGCAGGGTTCATACACAACCTGGAAAACCTGGAAAACACAGGGAATTTTTTTTCAGGTCTGGAAAACCTGGAAAACCTGGAAAACACAGGGAATTTTAAGGAAAAATAAATATTTTGTGTTGAAAATTACAGGAAAATCGTCAAATTTTTTCGCCGTGCTGCGGCGAGTTTTCTTATTCGACTATGCACATTGAAAGTGAAATTGCTTAAAATCATCGAGTATTCGAGATGGTTTTTTTTAGTTTATCAACTTCAACTGTTAATTTAGCCTTTCAATTATTATGTCAAAATCAACGTTTCAATTGGATTGTAAGGGTAATATTCGAGAAAACATTCCAACTCCTCATTTATGCCAGAAAATTAGAGACTAATCAACAAAATTTTTTCGGCTTGTAGAGCATTCATATCTGCGAGCGAAAAAAATCGAGTCTGGTCAGGGTTTTTTTAGGTTAATTAGGAGCTATAGTTCCTAAAAACTCTGAGTGACTCCTAAAAATTTAGGGGCACAAGCCAACATGGCTTATAAAAATTAGAGTCTAACGACCCCTTTGATTGGTTGAGTTTCCTGTCCGGAGATGCATTCTTATGCGTTTTTAAGAAAACATATCGAAAATTTTCCGGCGCTTCGCGCCGGTTATAACTTTAATAAGCATTATTATTTATTTATTAGCTCAGGTGCGGCTTCTAGCATGTCTACCTTCACATATCACTTAATCTATTTTCATCATCCTAAACGTATTATCTCATGTTTTAATTGGTAATCTTCAATATTTTATCTTGGTATATAATGAAGATTCACATTTTTTCCTTGACACGTTTTTTGAGAAGGATCAATACGTCAAGTCTGTAAACTTTTTGAAGCGATTGATCCTTTCTTTACGTAAAATCAATTCAAAAGCTGTATGGAAGTAGTTTTCGGAAATTTCTACTCTTCTTACTCATGTCATTTCGGCCAAGTTCTTGAGAGTTTGCAAATAAATTACTGGTTTTAAAATTTTTCAAATAAAAAATTTCTAGAAAGTACGAATTTCGAACAGAAAATTCGAATGTAATTCTTGAAATAAATGTTCGGAAAATTGATTTTCTAGTGTCGCTGAATGTCAATACCCAAAAAATTTTTCCGGCGCTTCGCGCCGGAAACATTACTATCTTTTTTGGGCTCTCACTTGTCATCAAGAGGATTTCTCATGTAATTCAAAGTCATTATGCTCTCATATAGTTTGCTGGAAATTTTGTTCCACAATGCATATAGATTAGACTTCAATTAAACCCAAAAATTTCAAATGTTTCCTCAATTTTAATGAATTAAGTCTAAAAACAGCAGAAGGTTTGAAAAAGATCAAAAATACACAAATAAAGCGTCTATGAGCATTTTTGTGCGAAAAAACAGTAGTAACAGGAGAAAACCGCGGTGCAGAAACCTTTTCTTCGCTTTTCTGTGCTATGCAGAAAGCCCAGTGACGAAAAAAACACTGATGTGTGGAAAAAATTTGACGTCTTTATTTGTGGAAGAAAAGTTTGTGGAAAAATGTGACTATTTAGCGTACAACAAATTTTTTGGCGTGCAAAACTTTTCTGGTGATTTTTTTGTACCGTGCTCGTGCAAAAAAAAACACTGGTTTATACGTTGGTTTATATGTATATATCATAAATAATTATGATTGGTAAATTACTGGCTCTTGATATACGAAAACGTTAGAAAAATGTTTTAACGCTTCCACCTATCAAATGGTGAAAAGATCACGATTGATCATCGGTAGCTGCATAAGAATGTGCTGAAAAATTAATTTCCCGACGTTTTAGACGCCTCGGAATCAAAATTTTTCGGCGCTAGGTTGTGCAATAATTTGAAATAAATTTTTTGATTTAGTACTCTATTTTTGATGATACTTTAGCTCACACATGTTTCTATTATCCAGTATTTTTCTTCAGGATAGTATATTTCATCATTATAAAAACCTGGAAAAATTTCGTTTGTCAACCTGGAAAACCTGGAAAACACAGGGAATTTTTTTTCTCCAACTTTGTATGAACCCTGGATAAGTGAGAGCCCCGCGCTGAAATTTTTTTAGGTAATTAACATTCTGCCTGTGACACTGGAAAATCAATTTTCCAAACATTTATTTCAAGAATTATAGATTCAAATTTTCTGTTCATGAATCGTAATTTCTAGAAATTTGTCATTTGAAGAATTTTGAAACCAGTAATTTATTCATAACCTTTCATAAATTTGGCCAAAAAGCTATGAGTCAGAAGCTTGGAAATTTTCCAAAAATACTTCCATAAGGCTATTGAATTCAATTCATATTAAGAATAAAACAAGTGCGTCAAACAGTTTTAAAAGTTGACATGTTGATCTTTCTCAAAAAATGTATCATGGAAAAAATGACGATCTTCATTAAATACGAAGATACTTATAATATAAATCAGGGCCGCGCACAAGGGAGGAGCAGTGGGCCGCCCCCCCTCCATTGAGGCAGCATGCACATAGCGTATCACGTAAAATCAACATTTTTTGGGGCTGTTCAGTAAAAAAACCTAGTCCGCCCCCCCCCCCCATGAAAAAATCCTGCGCACGGCCCTGATTTAAATATACTCATACTTATTAAAGACACTTAAAATATTAAATGCATCAACCGCTGCATTATAATTGTTCTTAAAAATGTGAAAATTTTGGAAATTTCTGGAAAAAATTTTGGGTATGGTTCTTTAAAAAATCTTCTAGGAAAAAAACAGCGATTGCAATGCGAAATTTGGAGAAAATTGATTGCACAGAGACTAATGCAGTTGCTCACTCTAAAATTGATAAATTCATAGTATTTGGTGAAAGCTTGCGATTGGTGTATAACATTATGATTCTCCATTTCTCGGCCCTACAATCGCGTAAAAATAATATAATGTTTTTTATTCTGCCCCTAGGCACACAACAAACGACAATACAGTGGTTATAATAATGCGACGTTTCATTAGTCTACCTACTACCTTCCTCAGACGACAACTCTTTTTCACAAAATTTGCAGGTGGAGGAAATTGAACCCTGTATGTTTGATTGAGAGTCTAGAGTGCTACCACTGGGCCATCAGGGCCAGTAGTAACTGGTTTGGAAGTTCTATATATCCTGACTAGGGGGTCCTAGTTCAGATTTGGGTTCCTGTCTGTTGCCCCTCTGAGGAATGCTTGGTTCCATATGTGGCCTATTTCAATGCTCTTACTACCTACCTTTTTTGGCCCTGCTTTTTCCATCTCAATGGTATCTCTGATCTTCCTTTTGTAGGCATTAGGCTCTTGGGCAAGTATGGTGGTATTGTCAAAATTGGGTGTACATCCACATAATAATGTTCTGCTACACCACTTTTCTCAAGGCTCAGGTTCTTAAGGGCATTCCTGTGTTCTGCAATATGGGTCTTAAGCGTTCTGCCCGTTTCTCCTATCTATACTTTCCCACATGAAGCCATGGGTATGTACTTGGCAGTGTTTTTTTTTATTTGTACTTTACAAACGAAATGATCCAGAGTACAAACGAAAATTTTTGCTTCATTTGTACTGGTCAAAATTTTTAGGACAAAAAAATTTTGTGTCACTCAACAGCCATCAGTATCAATAATGGACTTGTTTTTTATGCGTCCCCATCGATAACGACGTACTAGCAGCGATAGCATAATAAAAGCTTTTTGTGGAGTATTTCACTAGCGCATGTTCTGTGTCTCATGATCAAGTGTTTTATGTGTCTGAATTCATAGCCTTCCTATGTGTCTCTTGAAAATAGCCAACATATTTCACAGCATGTTTGTTGCATTTTATAACAATGAATGCTCTTTTTAGCAATTTTTCGCAAATTTCCAAAATATTCGCGAATTTTCCGGTTTGTAGCGCCAGAAAATTTTCGCCATTCTTCATTTTGAAATGCATAAAAATGCATCTCCGCACAGGAAGCCCTATAGCCTAATCAGAAAGGGCGGTCGCTCTCATTTTTAAAAGCCGATTTAGCTTGTGCCCCTGAATTTTTAGGAGCCAATCAAAATTTTAAGGAGCCACGACTCCAAATTGGCCTAAAAAAACTCTGTTTGTAAGCCTTAAATTTTTAATTGAAGAATATTGAAAAACGGGCTTGTAACACCCTGTTGAACGTGCATAATTAGACTAAATAGATATTCCGTCAGTATATACGTGTTGAAAAAAATACTGTTCAAAATTTTATTTCCAACCAGCGTTTGTCGCTTACAGGCTTCTTTCTACATGTACAAAGATCGGCCAAGAAATCTTTGTGCAAAGAAATTGTTTTATGCAAAAAACACGACATTTCGTGTGTTTTTGCACAAAACTTCTTCCAAGTAGCACTTGAGTTCCTTTCCTTCTAGCACAAAAGTATAGGGTTTTGAAAATGCAGCTTCTGTTGTTACCTATATCTTTCCGCGCTATACAACGAAAATTTTTTAGAGTCTGAGACTCTAAAATGCTAGAAAATCAATTTTTTGTAAGGATAAATTATTCAATAAACATAAGGCTCGAAAACATGCATATATCATTTTACAAATTGAAAAATATGTTTATATACTTTCATGAGTTTGAAAAAATTCAAATTAAACTTGAAATTTTTGAAAATCACCTCCATTATGATTAGGAATTCAAACTAGGCTTCATTATCTAAAATTATAGTTACATAAAAGGTTAGAAAAATTGAGATTTGACCTCTTAGATGCACCAAAATGCATCTTTTCCTTGTCGTACCCCCATATTTTTCCCCTTTTTCGAAAATTTGGTTCTAAAAAGTTTGATTTATATATAAACAGTGAATAGACCAATCCGAAAAATTATAGTAGAATGAAATCCAGCGCGAAGCTCTGGAAAATTTTCGGTGTTTCATGATTTAAGAGCCTGTTAAACACTTACTTTAAATCTAAAATTGAATGAAAATAACTATAATTCACTAAAATATAAATAAATAAGTCAAAACTTCAGGAGCCAAAAGGGCTCCTAGACCTAAAATTTTAGAAGCCATTTCCAAATTGTTGAGGGCTAAGGCTCCTAGCCTGCCAACAGGTATTCCATAATAGAAAAATTGATGTTAGGGGGCCCTGGAAAAAGGAGAAAAATAATTTCTACTTGGAGAAGGATTCTTATGATTTATTTGTTTTCAGAAGAAATTTTTGGCTTTCAAGTCCAAAAAAGTAAATTATCTGCTACATCCCTAAGGCCTGACACAGAGAGCATTGCGGATTTTACTCCTACCTAAATCCCAGGCCTTGGGGATGTCTCGTGCAATAGACGGTCAAATCTCAATCTTTTCCGACGCTTTGCGCCACTGTTTCCGCAAAGCTGATGTTTCTGGCAAAAACATTTTTAAGTGCAAAAAATGTTTTGAGCTCTTCCACCATATGGCGAAATAATTTTTGAGGGTTCGAGAGTTTTTAAAGAGGTTTAAAAGGCCAAAATATCACATTATTATAATCATTGTTCGCTATTGTCATCAAAATGTCTCATCTCACTGTTTAATCGGTGATCACCAATATTTCATTTGATTTGAACTATCGAGGAAAATGTAGATTATTTTCAAAAAAAATTTTTGCGGTTTTTTGAAGGTTTTGAAGATAAATTTTTCATTTGGAAAGGCATTATTCGTGTTAGAGCAATAACAGAAGTTCTTGCTGGTTGAACGATCCAAGTTTTTGAGTTTTCGTTCTGATATTTTCTGAATGAAATCTCTATATGACTAATTAGTCAAAGATCGAAGCTGGAAGTTTACCAATTTGTTGTATACTATCAGTTCGACTCGTTTCAGAAATGAATTCTACGGCCGATTAAAATTTTATAATTATGAACGGAGTTGTAGAATCTTCTACATCCAGCAATAACGCCAGAATAAAAAGCATTAGCAAGGTCGCCGTCTCTTTTGGCGAGACGTCCATTGTTGTACCCGTATCTGCCGATATGACTGTTGCTGACTTGATCTTTGCAGCCACTTTGCGTTTCAATCGTATTAACCAGGTTAGTAACAAACAATATATTTGGGTAAACATCGGCAATTAAAGATTACACAGGTATAAAGTAGAACGGAAAAATTATACTCGTCTCGTATATATGTGTATCATGCTTTTGGTGCTGGAATGCATTTTACTAGAGAATGAAGTGGCGTAGCATACATACACAAAGGGGTAGGGAGTAAATCCGCCTACCTGATACTTTAGGCACCCCGTCTGACCCGAAAAAATGTTCAATTAATCCTCTAAATTTTTTCAGACAGGTTTTCTGATTATTTTTATGCATATTATGTATGATAAACATGTTTGTGGAGTTCTTTGTTTTTTGCTCACTTCCCCCCCCCCCCACCGCTCCTCGACGAAAAGTGCTAGGACTTTACCCCTGGATTGGATAATTCTTGCCGTGCATGTCTGGGGCGCAGTGATCGTATAACTATTTTCCTTCTGTCCTTGAGCCTATTTTTATGTTATCTGTTGAATTTATCTAATTCCAGAGTGAAGCAAAAACGCTTATTGTTCTTCCTCTTCGTACCGATAGTTCAGCACCCTATAGTGCTAATGAAGTTCAATGACGCCAATTACACTAAGGCTTTGATTGAGAAATGTAAATATCTCCGTATTCACGACCGTACATTGGCCTAGGGTGATTCAAAATGGCGTAATTCCCATTTTCATAGAGTCATGGGTGGCTAAAGTTTTTACTACAGCCCAACCGATCGAATGTTTGCTTTGAGTTGTCCAATCTACTGTGCTGTCAAAATTTTAATTTGATAGATCACAGCGTAATTTGTCATCTATCTATTGCATTGATTCTTTTAGAACTTCTAGGAATTGTTTGGGCATTTTGTTCCCTAAAATTTTATTTAGATACGAACACAAAAGCTTTATTCTTAATGAATAATATCAATTTTTCAAAGTATTCAAAAATTGAGATAAGCGTCTATGTTGTTGCTGACTGATACACCTTTCACTTGTGACGAATTATTGCAGTTTTGTTTGTAGCAAAACTTGTTTTTGCAGGGTGTCCAGTCCAGCCAACCTGGAAAACCTGAAAAAGTCAGGTAGTTTTACCTAAAATTCTTATGATATAGATATCTTTAGAAGACAAATTTGGCTGTCAAGATCAAAAATTCAAATTATGGTGCGTTTTACAAAGTCAAAATCTCACAATTTTCCGGCGGTTTCAGGCGTAACTATAATTAGCTATCTGGATTTGCCTCTACGAAATCTGGTACCATTACTCAATTAAGATTTGATAGTGCGTCTTTAATGTTTTATTTCATCTCTAGGCATTAATATTGAACGTTTTTTCATAACTAATTAAGATCTCAACTTTTCTGCTAATCTTATTTTTTCTGACTTCGTGAATATTATGGATTATAATAATCATAGGCGAATTGAAATATGAAATTTTCTCAACTTTATCATTTAATGAACATTAAAACATCTTTAAAATGCTTACTTTCCAATTTTTTCAAATGTCCAAGAGCTATATTTCGAATGGTTGTAAGCCTGGAAAAGTCAAGGAATTTCGTCTTGAAAAACTGTCGGACTCTTCGTTTTTGCTTCAAAAACCTATTAACCGTACTTTTTCAAAAACTTCGAACTGGCGTCCTTAGCTGCTCAAATAGATTCTGGGATAAATTCTTAATATCACTTTTCATTCGTAGAATTAATTATAGGAAACATTCCGACCCGACTCTATTCGCCTTAAACTTCACAAAAATGCGCCGATATGGTAATTATAGCATATAAAGTTCACTACTGTGTGTGTGTGACTGGTATTACGTTTGTGGCTGGTTACTAACCAACCAACGCGCCCGAAACGTACAATTTTTCATCATGTAGCGAACGACTAGTTTTCTGAACAAAGTGAACCCAGCACAGCGTTTGTTGAGTGTGTTTGCTCTTTACGTCAATCAAAGTGTGACAAAAAAGCTAACTAGCTTTATCGTTATTTTGTCCCCCTTTTTTCTTCATTTCGCGTAGTATTACTATTGTATTTCATCGCTTAAATTTGGAGAAATTTTTTCGTTTATTTTACGAATATGCTCCGAAATTCACCGGAACAGGATTTCATTACGGTAAGCCATTTGTTGTGTCTATTTTTTTCTTTATTTAGAATAACGACAAAAACAACAAAAATATACGTATCAAATATTTGCGATCGGCGATCAACGGTGGGATTTTGTATTCGGCTGATCGTCTAATCCATGTTGTAGACGATAATGACCAGGTTCATGATTCTTTCTCCTCAGTTCAATACTAAAATCTGTTACTTGCTCTGAAACATTTTTTAGAGCATTTCGCTCTTCCACGTCGATTTTTTTTTAGTTTGAGCACCGTACAACCCTGAACATGTTTTTCATCTACTATTCTGCTTAGAAATGTTTCACTCTACATTTGATTCCCCGTTGATATCATTAGCACAAAGTTCATCTTCCATTATATAACTTCTCATTTTTTCTAGCTTGTTGCCATTTACGACGATCAGTCATCATCCATACACGGTATTATTAATAATCAGCAAGAACATGTTGACCACTCTGTGAAAGTTGCCGGCCAAAGTGGAAAAGCTGGCCATGATCTAGATGACCCATCTAAACGAGTTTCGACCGATAGTCTATTATCAATGACGGAAATTTCGCATGAAAATAATGTTTGTAATATACAAATTAAATCGACTTCGTTGTCGGGACAACGATCGAAAAAGTTGAATTATGCGAATCAGAATAAATTTTCTGACGATCCATGTTTAGCGTCAAATTCGGTGGAGGTTAAAAATCTGAACGATATTCCAGGTAAAATTCGGGATAAGTATCCTAGTTAAAAAATGAATTGGGACTTGAATATTTGTTCCGAAGAATTAGTTTTTTCGTCTCTGGATGGAAACCTACGTAATTAATTTTTTTAGCACAGGAGCATTGAACTTTCCTTAGCTAGAAAGGAGTTTCATCGTATAGATAAAGGAAATCATGTCTGAAATATTTCTTTTTGCCATACCCCGACTAACCATATGAAACCACCCCCCGAGAAATTGTCGGTCATATGGCTAGCCATTGGGCGACCCCCCAGGATTTTCCAATCCTATGGCAGCCATATGGTATTCATAGGAACTCCATACTTTTGGTCATAAAAATACTGAACAATGTTAATTTTTGATGAAAAATGTCAGGTTCCGAACAACATATGGTCAAGAACGTCAATTTTCTGAGCGCTTCGCGCCATGAATACATTTTTTACCGTTTTTTAGACAAAAATTACTTATTATTGCTTGAATCGTTTTTTGGGCTGTGACCCCCGACCCCCAAAAAATCGTTTGACCGCTCAAACCTCGGAGTTCCGTCACATGTACGGTCAGAAACTAGGATATACCTACACTTCGTATATTTATCCGACCAAAACTAAACGAAGTGCAATCGTCAGAAGCGATTTTCTTGTTCTTATTTCATTGTCTGACGTCCTTAGGAAAAGTCGGCTTCAAGGTGATGAAGATGTATTTATGGTACTCCTTTTTCTGTACATTCAATAAAATCAGCCCGGACAAAATACTTGATCTGATGTTGCGAAGTTACCTTTTCTGGTACCGTATTCACGAACACTTTGACAAATAGTTCAAGCATGCTTTGTGCTAAATAGCCAAAATATCACGTGTTTCTGCATCATTCATCTTGCTTTCCATTGAAAAATTTATCACTGAAAAGATTAATCAAAATAATACACGGCAAAGCTTACTATTCCCCGAGCACTATTCTGTGAAAACCAAAAAAATCAAAAAGTTATATGTTTTTAGTTAACGAATTTGCGAGCAAGGTACCTCATTTCCTTCTTTTTATTGCTTTAGCTTCCACCAGTTCACTTATTGTCAGACGAGAATCCGAACCAGCTTTTAATGGTCAGCTCCCGCGGAGACCTACTATTGTTACTGCATCCAGCATCAAGCATAAAGCACCACGAGATAAGTCTTTGTCGCCCGTGAAGTTGGGAGTTAGATGGCAAGCAGAAGAAATAGTAAGCAGTTCTTCCATATCACAAGGAAAAATTTCAGTTTTTTTCTGAGTTTCGAATCTTTTCACTGAACTTTTGTATCTTGGATACAATAGTAATTTGACGGCCATCGGAGGTACCGAAAGATTTGAGCGCAAGGTCATTAGAGCGCAGAACAGAAATGTGCAAGGACATTAGAGCGCAGAACAATACAGCGCAATGACAATGGAGCACAGAAACATTAGCTCAGAGCAAAATATAATGATATAATTTGAAAAATAACTATATTTCGACTCAAAATGCTGATTCCTCAAATTTTTTCATGACTCTGGAGAAGTTCATGTCGATACTTTTATCCACTTTTTCCCCATCTTTTGTTCTTTTTCTTCCTTTTTCTCTTTTTGTTATTCCCTTATTCTTACTTTTTTTCGTCTCCTATGCTTTATGTAATCTTTCTTCTCTTTGTTATCATTTTTTTGATTTTCTCTTTTATTCTTTTCATATCTCATTGTTCATTCACTCTCTCATTACTCCTATGCCTTCATGTTACATTTTTATTCAGCTACCGTGGGAATTCTTTCTGTCTCCGTTTGAAAAAACACTTTGTGCGTAGATAAACGGGGGAATCAATGCTTGCTCGAAAAGTTAGTACAAAGATGGGGTGTGCACATTTTGACACAGAAGAGATACAGAAAATTGCAAATATTTTACCATTGAATCCAATTGTTTGATTTTGTTATTTTCGCATTCATCTTGAATTTCTAACTCGCATTCAGAATAGTATACGCAGTTTACAGGAAAAATTTCTTTTAAAACAAAGCTGCTTGCTTAATATTCTTTTTTTATGTTCAAAAATAATTTGAAATTTGCGTTCATTGCAGACCAGGGAACCTCGGTTCGAAAAAAATCAGTTTTTTTCAAACGCACTCTTAACGTTCCTGCGCTCTAATGCCCACGCTCTATTGTTCTGCGCTCTAATGTCCCTGCGCTCTGTAGTCTTGCGCTTTAATGTATTTGCGCTCTATTATCCTGCGCTTTTGTGTTCGCTCACGCTCATCGAAAGTTATTAAATATTAAAGTAATCTTTTATATACATATCCAAATTCCATACCCCATAATCAGGCCCGTAACTAGGAATTTTTTTCAGGGGGGGGAATCACCAAAATGTTTTTACTTACTCAAAATTCGGCGAATAGAGGTCGCGCAGTGACCAACCAGTAGGCTGAGGGGTCCAGGGTGGCGCGCTTAAGCGCCCCCTGGTGGGGTCTGGGGCGAAGCCCCAGAAAAAATCAATTTTTAGCACTGTTAGTGCTCGAAAAATCTCTTAAAACGCTATATTTAAAATACATAATTGAGAAAACTCAAGATCAAAATTTATTGGCACTATACAACTAATAAAATCTATTCAAAATTAATGAAGTGCTATTCTTCATTTTCTGAATTCAAAATTATAATTCATTGTGCATCGAAATTTATTGTTTGAATTGAACTAACCTGCTGATGATGCTACTGAAAGGTCTGCTGGCGTCGACGATTCTGTAGAAGCGGTAGTTGACGCTAGTGTTACAACTGGATTAATATTTAAATAAATTTTAACTCATTAGAACGATGATACAATTTTATTCTAACTAACCTGTTGATTCTGAAGGTTTTTGAGAATCATTCACAGCACTAGATTCACGTGAAGAAGCTGAATTTGATGCTACACACTGACGTTTTTTGTTTAAATTTGAAGATATAAAATAGCTAGTGATACCCTTCATATTGTATTAGATTCAAAAGTTGAAACAATCCCAACAAAATTTTCATAAACTTCAACCCCCACTATTCATCCAAGGCAAATTATAAAATACGTACAGCAAGAAAAAGCATAATATTATGTAGGAAACAGCCAAATGAAAGTCAATCAATATTCAACAAATGCATTTTTTTAAATTTTATTATAAAATATAATATTTGTACCTTTAACCCTTCATTTTTATGATTCAATAAAGGAATAGAAAAAAATTCACAGGTGCCAAGAGTAGTCACTTGTCCACATACATGCGCTCGATCAGATTCGCTAAAAATTTTTTTCAGATTTCATTTCAGGGGGGGGAATTCCCCCCATTCCCCCCCCCCCCCTAGTTACGGGCCTGCCCATAATTGATATGAAATATTGTGGGTATGACTTTTCATCTCAGCCATTTGAAGAAGATTATAAAGCTCCTCTTCCGTCGTCTTTTTCTCGCGGTGGTGCGCGAAAATCTCGAGTTACCGACGAAATGCTGGATATTGCTGCTCAATTGGCGGAGAAAGCTCAACGGAACCCGGTAGAATGACCACTTCAAAAATATCGTGATTTTTAATTCATCTCACTTTTTCCACATTTAGTCGTCCAGCAGCGAATATTTACCCGAAGTCAATGGTGATTCCGCAAAGTAAGTTTACTAATATAATGTGCATTAAAAAGCAGTTAGACTGCGATTTTTTTCAGCGAAACAACTCTAAATTTGAACAATTCCAAAACAACCGTTGGAAATGAAATAAGCGGGGACAGAACAAGAATCAGTCGATCGGCATCGCCTCTTCTGTCTTCAACATCAACGACGACGATTAGCCAACCATTTTTGTCAGATTTACAAAAAGGCAATACAAAAAAATTAGGCCGCCTGTTAACCGTCGAATTGATGAAAGGGTCAGAAGGCTTAGGCTTCACTGTAACAAGTCGTGATAATGCCAGAGCGGGTGATAATTTCACATGCATTAAAAATATTTTGCCCCGAGGCGCGGCATTGAAAGACGGACGTTTACGAGAAGGAGATAGGCTTTTAAAGGTAAGAGAGGCTTCAAAAGTCGTCTAGATTATTGTGCTTAGTATAAGTGGCTCTTCTTTTTTGCACGAGGCAAAGATTTTTGGCTCCGTACAAAGATTTTTTTGATATCTTTGTACCAGTGATTTTTCTGCACCCAGCTTTCTGCTCAGTGCAGAAAAGCCAAAAAAAGTTTCTGCGCTGCTATTTTCTTCTGTTACCCCCATGTTTTCCCGCGGGCCTTTTCCCCAAATGGTGAAAAGGGTCAAAATTTCTTTCCCATTTTCCCAAAGTCGTTTTTTCGCTTAAAAAAGCTTATAGATGCTTTATTTATGTGTTTTTGAGCTTGTTCAAACATTCTGGTGTTTTTAGAGCCGTTAATTCCTTAAAACTGAAAAAAATTGAAATTTTCGAGTTTGATCCAAGTCTAATCTACAAGCTTTGTAGAACAAATTTTCCAGCAAACTATCCAAGAGCATAATGACTTTGAATTACATGAGAAATCAAGTCCTCTATGATGACAAGTGTGTTAATGTTAATGTTTCCGGCGCCAAGCGCCGAAAAAATTTTTTGTGTGTTGGCATTCTGCGACGCTGAGAAATTAATTTTCCGGACATTTATTTCAAGAATTAAATTCGAATTTTGTGTTGAAAAGTCGTAATTTCTAGAATTTTATTATAGTGAAAAAATTTTAAACCAGTAATTTATCTGTAAACTCTCATGAACTCGAAAAGATAAGAGTAAGAAGAGTAGAAATTTCCTAAAACTACTTCCATGAACCTTTTGAATTGATTTTAAGTTATGAAAGGAATAATCGCTTCAAAAAAATTTGAGACTTGACGTATTGATCTTTCTCAAAAAATGTGTCAAGGAAAAAATGTGAATCTTAATTAAATATCAAGATGAACAGGGTTCATACACAACCTGGAAAATCTGGAAAACACAGGGAATTTTTTTTCATGTCTGGAAAACCTGGAAAACACTGGGAATTTTGTGAAAAAATAAATATTTTGTGTTGAAAAGTAGAGGATAATCGTCAAATTTTTTCGCCGCGCTGCGGCGAGTTTTCTTATTCGACTATGCACATTGAAAGTGAAATTGATTAAAATCATCGAGTATTTGAGATCGTTTTTTTTTTAGTTTTCCAACTTCAACTTTTAATTTAGGCTTTAAATTATTATGTCAAAGTCAATTCAATTGGATTGTAAGGGTAATATTCGAGAAAACATTCAAACTCCTCATTTATGCCAGAAAATTGGAGACTAATCAACAAAATGTTTTCGGCTATAATAGAGCATTCATATTTGCGAGCGAAAAAAATCGAGTCTGGTCAGTTTTTTTTAGGTTAATTAGGAGCCATGGCTTCTAAAAACTCTGAGTGACTCCTAAAAATTTAGGGGCACAAGCCAATATGGCTTATAAAAATTAGAGCCTAACGACTCTTTTGAGTTTCCTGTCCGGAGATGCATTCTTATGCGTTTTTAAGAAAACATTTCGAAAATTTTCCGCGCCGGATTTCAAAACACCTATGATTCTTGTTATCATTTCTGTTGTGCGGTTGGAAAATGTCGGCCTAGCCTACGCTGGCTTATAGCTTTTAAACATCAGCATGTTATGGACGGATGTTTGACCTTGTATTGTTTTTTCACATATTTGACTCATACATGTAATTGGGGGGGGGGGAAGTGCTATGGGAACCCCCCCCCCCCCCCCAGAAATGGTCGACCATATGGCTAGCCATTGGGCAACCGCCCCCCCCCAGGATTTTCCAATGCTATGGCTAGCCATAGGGTAACCCTAGGGACCCCCATACTTTTGGTCGGAAAAATGTCAATTTTTTGATAAAAAATGTTAATTTTTGAACAAAAAATGGTCAAAAACGTCAATTTTCTCGGCGCTTCGCGACATAAATATATTTTTTATCATTTTTTAAACAAAAATTATTTTTTGAACTGTTTTTCGGACTTTTTTCGTGCAAAAATCGAATTTTTTTCCTTCAGAGACCCCTCCCCCCAAAATTTTGGGAATTACTGACCCCCGGCCCAAAAATGTAGCCCAACCCCCCCCCCCCTGACCTCGGGGCTCCGTTACATGTATGATTTGACTAAAACCTAGATTTTTCTAGATTATTTCCACAAAATCATTTTGTGGTTCTTTAGCATTTTCGACTTTCGTGAAGATAACTTTTTGCATTGGGAAAATGATAAAGCGTGGGACAATAGCAGAGGTTCTTCTGTCTGAAAAAGTCATTCAATTCATTGCTGCTTGCCTAATTTTTGAATTTTAGTTTGTCTGACTGAAAATATGTTGAATTCACTGAAAAATTAGACTTTTCAGGCAGGAAATAGATATTAAAAATAGTCATTTTCCAACGATATAGAATATCAAAATCTAAATTTTTTCCGATGCTCTGCACCGCATTAATTACCGATCGATATCCGAGTCCAAAGTAAAATATCTATCACACTTTTTTATGGTTTATATCAGTGTTTTTTTGGACTGTGCAAAACTTTTTCCGCTCGTGCAAAACTTTTTTTTCAGATTTTTTGCACCTAGCAGAAAAATATTTATCAAGTGTGAAAAAAATTTGGTGTTTTCATATAGAAAAGATGCATTTTGGTGCATTTAAGTAGGTGCAAATCTCAAAATTTTCCGGCGCTTCGCGCCGGTTATAACTTTAATAAGCGTTATTATTTATTTCTTAGCTCAGGTGCAGCTTCTAGCATGTCTACCTTCACTTATCACTTAATCTATTTTCATCATCCTAGACGTATTATCTCATGTTTTAATTGGTAATCTTCAATATTTTATCTTGATATATAATGAAGATTCACATTTTTTCCTTGACACATTTTTTGAGAAGGATCAATAAGTCAAGTCTGTAAACTTTTTGAAGCGATTGATCCTTCCTTAACGTAAAAGCAATTCAAAAGCTGTATTGAAGTAGTTTTCGGACATTTCTACTCTTCTTACTCATATCATTTCGGCCAAGTTCATGAGAGTTTACAAATAAATTATACTGGTTTTAAAATTTTTCAAATGAAAAATTTCTAGAAAGTACGAATTTCGAAGAGAAAATTCGAATGTAATTCTTGAAATAAATGTTTGGAAAATTGATTTTCTAGTGTCGCTGAATGTCAATACCCAAAAAATTTTTCCGGCGCTATGCGCCGGAAACATTAGTATCTTTTTTGGCCTCTCACTTGTCATCAAGAGGACCTAACCGTCGATTTCTCATGTAATTCAAAGTCATTATGCTCTCATATAGTTTGCTGGAAGTTTTGTTCCACAATGCTTATAGATTAGACTTCAATCAAACTCAAAAATTTCAAATGTTTCCTCAATTTTAATGAATTGAGTCTAAAAAACAGCAGAAGGTTTGAAAAAGATCAAAAATACACGAATAAAGCGTCTATGAGCGTTTTTCAGCGAAAAAACAGTAGTAACAGGAGAAAACCGCAGTGCTAAACCTTTTTTGGCTTTTCTGCATTCTACAGAAAGCCCAGTGACGAAAAAACACTGATGTGTGGAAAAAATTTGACTTCTTTGTGGAAGAAAAGTTTGTGGAAAAATGTGACTATTTATTCAGCGTACAAAAAATATTTTGGCGTGCAAAACTTTTTTGGTGATTTTTTTGCACCGTGCTCGTGCAAAAAAACACTGGTTTATGCGTTGGTTTATATATATAATAAATAATTATGATCGGTAAACTACTGGCTCTTGATATACGAAAGCGTTAGAAAAATGTTTTAACACTTCCACCAATCAAATGGTGAAAAGATCACGATTGATCATCGGTAGCTGCATAAGAATGTGCTGAAAAATTAATTTTCCGACGTTTTAGAGGCCTCGGAATCAAAATTTTTCGGCGCTAGGTTGCGCAATAATTTGAAATTAATTTTTTTGATTTAGTACTCCATTTTTGATGATACTTTAGCTCACAAATGTTTCTATTATTCAGTATTTTTCTTCAGGATAGTATATTTCATCATTATAAAAACCTGGAAAAATTTCATTTGTCAACCTGGAAAACATGGAAAACACAGGGAATTTTTCTTCTCCAACTTTGTATGAACCCTGATAAAATATTGAAGATTACCAATTAAAATATGAACGTTTAAGATGATGAAAACTATTATACAGGGTTCATACACAACCTGGAAAACCTGGAAAACACAGGGAATTTTTTTTCAGGTCTGGAAAACCTGGAAAACACAGGGAATTTTGTGGAAAAATAATTATTTTGTGTTGAAAAGTAGAGGAAAATCGTCAAATTTTTTCGCCGCGCTGCGGCGAGTTTTCTTATTCGACTATGCACATTGAAAGTGAAATTGCTTAAAATCATCGAGTATTTGAGATTGTTTTTTTTAGGTTTTCAACTTCAACTTTTAATTTAGCCTTTAAATTATTACGTCAAAGTCAGCGTTTCAATTGGATTGTAAGGGTAATATTCGAGAAAACATTCAAACTCCTCATTTATGCCAGAAAATTGGAGACTAATCAATAAAATGTTTTCGGCTATATAGAGCATTCATATTTGCGAGCGAAAAAAATCGAGTCTGGTCAGGGTGTTTTAAGGTTAATTAGGAGCCATGGCTTCTAAAAACTCTGAGTGATTCCTAAAAATTTAGGGGCACAAGCCAACATGGCTTATAAAAATCAGACACTAACGACCCTTTTGATTGGGTGAGTTTCCTGTCCGGAGATGCATTCTTATGCGTTTTTAAGAAAACATATCGAAAATTTTCCAGCGCTCCGCGCCGGATTTCAAGTCACTTATGATTCTTGTTATCATTTCTGTTGTGCGGTTGGAAAATGTCGGCCTAGCTTACGCTGGCTTATAGCTCTTAAACATCAGCATGTTATGGATGAATGTTTGACCTTGTATTGTTTTTTCAGATATTTGACTAAAACCTAGATTTTTCTAGATTATTTCCACAAAATCATTTTGTGGTTCCTTAGAATTTTCGACTTTCGTGAAGATAACTTTTTGCATTGAGAAAATGATTAAGCGTGGGACAATAGCAGAGGATCTTCTGTCTGAAAAAGTCATTCAATTCATTGCTGCTTGCTTAATTTTTGAATTTCAGTTTGCCTGACTGAAAGCATGTTGAATTCAATGAAAAATTAAACTTGTCATCCAGGAAATAGATATTAAAAATGGTCATTTTCCAACGATATAGAATATCAAAATCCAAATTTTTTCTGATGCTCTGCACCGCATTAATTACCGATCGATATCCGAGTCCGAAGTAAAATATCTATCACACTTTTTCATGGTTTATACCAGTGTTTTTTTGCACTGTGCAAAACTTTTTCCGCTCGTGCAAAACTCAGATTTTTTGCACCGTGCAAAAAAATATTTATTAAGTGTGAAAAAAATTTGGTGTTTTCATATAGAAAAGATGGAATTCGGTGCATTTTAGTAGGTGCAAATCTCAAAATTTTCCGGCGCTTCGCGCCGGTTATAACTTTAATAAGCATTATTATTTATTTCCTAGCGCAGGCACAGCTTCTAGCATGTCTATACCTTCACTTATTACTTAATCTATTTTCATCATCCTAAACGTATTATCTCATGTTTTAATTGGTAATCTTCAATATTTTATCTTGATATTTAATGAAGATTCACATTTTTTCCTTGACACATTTTTTGAGAAGGATCAATACGTAACTTTTTGAAGCGATTATTCCTTTCTTAACGTAAAATCAATTCGGAAGCTTCATGGAAGAAGTTTTCGGAAATTTCTACTCTTTCCTTCATATATATCTTTTCGGCCAAGTTCATGAGAGTTAACGAATAAATTACTGGTTTAAAAATTTTTCAAATAATTAAATTCTAAAAATTACGACTTTGAACACTGAATTCAAATCTAATTCTTGAAATAAATGTTCAGAAAATTGATTTTCTAGTGTCGCTGAATGTCAATACCGAAAAAATTTTTCCGGCGCTTGGCGCCGGAAACATTACTATCTTTTTTGGGCTCTCACTTGTCATCAAGAGGACTTAACCGTCAATTTCTCGTGTAATTCAAAGTCATTATGTGCGAAAGCCCAGTGACGAGAAAAACACTGATGTGGAAAAAAATTTGACTTCTTTATTTGTGGAAGAAAAGTTTGTGGAAAAATGTGACTATTTATTTAGCGTACAAAAAATTTTTTGGCGTGCAAAACTTTTTTGGTGATTTTTTTGCACCGTGCAAAACAGCTCGTGCAAAAAAAAACACTGGTTTATACGTTGGTTTATATATATCATAAATAATTATGATTGGTAAATTACTGGCTCTTGATATACGAAAACGTTAGAAAAATGTATTAACGCTTCCACCAATCAAATGGTGAAAAGATCACGATTGATCATCGGTAGCTGCATAAGAATGTGCTGAAAAATTGATTTTTCAACGTTTTAGAGGCCTCGGAATCAGAATTTTTCGGCGCTAGGTTGCGCAATAATTTGAAATAAATTTTTTGATTTAGTACTCTATTTTTGATTGTACTTTAGCTCACACATATTTCTATTATTCAGTATTTTTCTTCAGGATATTTCATCATAATAAAAACCTGGAAAAATTGTATTTGTCAACCTGGAAAACCTGGAAAACACAGGGAATTTTTTTTCTCCAACTTTGTATGAACCCTGATTATAGATTAAGTGATAAGTGAAGGTAGACGTGCTAAAAGCGGCGCCTCAGCTAGGAGACCTAAAATGCATCTTTTCTCTATCATATCCCCAAAATTTTCTTCCCCAAAGGAGAAAAGAGCCCAAAATTTTTTTCCTTTTTCCGATTTTTCTCCAAAAAGCACGATTTGGGAAAAAACAGTGCCTGTTACAACACAATAATAGTGAATATAAGAAAAAAGCAAATTAAATGTGTAATTCAATGTTAAATTTGAACGAATTTATAGTTTTTTGACTAGACATTTTAAAGTCTTAAAACAAAAAAAATAATTGATTTTAGAAGTTCAGAATCAATGACTGACACATTATAGAAGAATATGTGTGGTCAAACACATGACTCAAAAAATTCTGCAACCAGTGCGGAAATCACAAAAAAAATTCTGCACAAAGCCTAAAAAGACTGCACTGTGCAGAAAAAAACACCGCTTAGTACAAAGTACAAAGAGATTCTGTCGACATTACCTGGTCAGAAAATGCTTCTCAACTAGAAAACAGGGAAAAATTTCACGCACTTCTGGCCGAAGGCTATGTTATAATTCTTCGAATCGGTTCGTCCACTGTTTTTCCTCAAATCGTGCTTTTGGGGGGGGGAACTTTTGAAAAAGTGAAAAAATGTTGAGAATTCGACATAAAAAGGGCGAATTTCGGTGCAGTCTAGACGTTCAAAATCCCAAATTCTCCAAATTTTTTTGTAACTACTTTTGAACTTGGAGTCGAGTTTAAATTTAGAAGCATCATGGAAGTAATTTGGTGGAAATTCAGTTTTAAATTGAAGTTTTTCAAACTTATGAAAGTAAGAGTATATTTTTTGATGTTGAAATGATGAAGACATTTTTTGAGCAGAAAATTTGAGCCTATGTTTCTTGAAAAATGATCGAAAAATTGATTTCCTACCAGTTTAGAATGTCAGAAAGGCAAGAAGCAACTTAAGCTGTATTCTCCAATACCGCGTACTTTTGTGTTATACAGAGTGAGTCAAAAAAGGCGACCTGTACTGACTTTTATAGCATTCAAATGGGTGAAGCTTTTTTTAATGTAGTTTATTGACGTCGATAGGTAAACGTCTGGCATAAAAACTGCAAAGTTTCAGCTAGATTGCTCGAATATTGACTGACTAGAATCAAAAATACTAAACGTCGATTTTTTGAGAATAAATTTTGAAAAATTTATCAAAATTTACAAAAATCAACATGTTTTATAACAGATAAAAAGTAAAATAGATCCGTTCATAACAACCATATAACAGCTGGAAACTACAAGAGAGCCGTTTTAATGTGTCCTACTTTCTGTTTCACCTATAATCTTGATCGTTTTTGGATCTGATCAATGACAAAATTGTTGACTCTAAATTACGTGCAACTTACAAATCTGTGTGATTTTTAAAGTCTTGTGTGTAAACAGATTTACAAAACTTTTTGACAATAGGACAACTTTTACTTTTTGAAAAATGACCACTTTCACTAAATTTGTGTTTGTACAGTGCCTGACCTTAAACGCTAGGAGCATAAAATTTGGCCCTTGCAACAAAGAAAAAAGGATATTTTAATGCAGCAATCCGCTTTAAAAAAGCTTCATCCGTTCGAAAATTATGAAAGTCAGCATTGGTCGCTCACCCTAATGAAGACGCAAAATCGTCTTTTTTTAGTGTTTTTTACAAAAATTTTTTCAACAAAAAAATTTTTTTACATGTACAAAGAGGCTCAAAAAACACTGCCAACAGGTGTTCAAAGTATACGAAACAACCGAATTCTCGTATTTAACGGAATTTCCTAGATTTTTTAGTTACTGCAATAATAGTGTTTTACCTTCTCATGACCACATAATATTATATTAGTGTTCACCTGAAAATAAGAATAAAATGTGACTTTCTATAGGAAAGTATTTATATTTTGTAGATTAATGACGTAGATGTTGCCGAACTTGCTAAAGAAAAGGTGGTCGCTGTTTTACGAACTGTTTCCGAAGGTGAAATCGTTAAATTAGTTGTCTCCCGACAAAGCGAAAATATTGCAAGTACAATCGCAACACCGTTACCGCGATTTATTGTGAGTAAATGTTTTTTTTTCTGAGTTGAGTGTCACTTTGATTGTTGTTATTATTGGTTCAAAGAATACTTTCTATCCAGAGGTTCCCAAGGTCGAAAATTTAGGTAGGGGTAAAATCGTCAATTTTAAGGGTAGTACTTGAAATATGTCGTGACCTTTTTTTTGCTCTCAGCTTTTTTGCCGAGGGGATGGTGTTTTACGCTTTTCCCAATCATGCAACTTGAATCTAGTAATTATACGCAGAGCATAGTCACACTTTGAACATTGTCGTATCACCTGATTCCTGCACATTTCAAGAATCTGCCCCAACATACTTTTGGAAACATTATTTGAACCAGCATCCTCAAGAGTATGAGCTTATTCCATCACTGATTACGATTGGAACACTGCTTCCAATTGAAAGTGCTGATGCAGATTGTGGCTTTAGTATTATTAATCCCATTAGATTATGAACCAAGTTTGAAACCAGGTACCACTCCTACGTCAACAGACCTCGCATGTCTCAACTCATAGCAGGAAAGTATGCTACAGCTTGGGTAATCATATGCGCGCAGAAGACCCAACGCAGAAGCGGGGAAAAGGAAAGGAAAGCATGAAGAAGAAGAATTTTAAAAACATAATGTTTTTCTCCCCAAGGGGCGATTTTTTGATAAATCACATATACATAACTCATTATTTGATCTCCCAATTATATATATAATGATTCCCTAGTATATATTAATGTGCTGATATCCTTCCCTAAAAATCTCTATATGGCACAGAAGTTGTATACTTTCCCATTATCATTTGCTCATTAAATGTGTCAAAAAGAGCAGTGAGTAATTCCTCAGAATCACACATTCTGCAATTTTTCTCGAATAAGTATAACCTACTGGGGAAAGCATGAAGTCGACCAAAATTTTTGCTATAGTGAGCTGTTTTTATGGGGGTAGTAAATGAATTTTTAAATCTAAGACCGGGGTAATACCCCCCCATGGGGTGCTCTGTTTCTGTCCGTACGGCTTCGTGTCTTATGACTTCAATGGTCGAAATCTTCTCATACAACTTGAATTACCCGATGACTAATTTATTTGTTGTTGTCGTTAAATCACCTACAAAGGCATTTTTGTTGGATAGTATGTTTTTATTTTGCATTTTTTCAGCCTCCTGAACAGAGCGAGTTGTCTAAACATAAGCTCAGAGTCAAAAAACGCCTGACATTTGATGTTCCATTAAACGATAGTAGTAGCGCCGGTCTAGGAATTAGCGTTAAAGGCCGAACTAAAAGACTTGAGGCCAGTGATAACCTCGGCGATAACGCTAGCAGTCCCGAAAGTTCTTGCGGAATATTTGTCAAATTGATCATTCACGGAGGGGCGGCTTATAAAGTAAAATTTTAGCTTGTTTATAGTCAAAAAATATCCATTTACAGTCGAAGTTTTCATCTGTTAAGCACCTGACAACAATCGCATGTTTGTGGGACATAGAAATGATCCAAAAGTCTGAATAGAACTCCATGTACCGCTGTATTTAACGTAGGTTTTCATCCCTCAGGAGGGGAAATATAATAGAATATCAAAAAGTTCGACAGAGACAAAAACAAAATGTTCAGAAGGAGCGAATTTTTTGAAAATTTTGAGAAATAAAGGAGTCGTTCCACTCAAAAGAAAACGCAGATTAATTTTTAACTAAATTTTTTGTACCTGATTTGATTTCTTGATTTGTTATTCCGTATTACTGCTTTTCAAGCTTGAACGAATTGGACTTTATAGGATGGTCGTTTGAGAGTGAACGATCAACTCCTGGGTATAAATGGTACGAATTTGACGGGTTTATCGAATAAAGATGCTATGAACACTCTCGGCTCAGTTATGCAAAGAATCGATCCGAATGAAAACAGCATACGTCTAACAATTTTGAGGACTTTGCTGGATGAATCATTAAACGTCGACCCTGGTTTATCAGAATTATCGAAGCGCCATTCGTCGTCTTTTAATATTCTGCCTGGAACTCCAGATGGAGCAGCAAGTTTATTATTGGAGACATCAAAAAAGCACGAGCAGCCTGTTATTGGTACGTGACTGACGGATTTTTGTTAAAATGATTAAAATATGGCACTTTGACATTTAAAGTGAATCGTCGTCAGAATACGTCATCTGAGTACATTTTTAATCTCGAATCCTTTTCGGCATTGAGGCAACAGCTTCAATGATTTATCCGTTCGCTTGTAGCGGCATTCGTTCATACAACTCACCGACTTAAAATACGTGTATTTTAATTTTGCGGGGTTCATCAAAAATTACGAAAGAAATTCATGAAGACAAAAAGACAGAGTTTGAAAACTTAGGCTAAAAAAATTAGACAATACTTCCTCTCCTTGAGGATGAAAATTTCTTATCTTTATTGCTTGTGCATTAAGCAACGTTTGGAAAACCTCCTTTCTTAAGCAATTTAGGGCAACTTGCAGAGTATAGTCAAAATATTGTCTTTTGAGTCTCTTCTAGTCATGGAAATCATTTCTGAAGTTGGACCTACTTTCAGCCGACAAATCTGTCGAATACGCTGTAATAATCAAGAATAATCGACAATCCGATGCCAAGCCACCATTGCCATTACACTCGTCGTTAACTAACGAAAAAAGCTCATTACAACTTGTTTGCAGTCAAAATTCGAATGATCCAAAACCGGAACGACAGTCTTCTATAGCTGATCACTCAGAAAACAGATCTGAAACGTAAATGAATGTACCCTGGCTTTAAAAATTTTTACCTAACATTTTGCTCTTGCAGATCTGCCGTCGAGGAATCTGACGTGCAAGAAGATCCGTTCGTTAGAGAATCTAGAGGAAGACAAAGCATGTCCGAAAAACGTCGTGGCGCGTCGAAAATAGATCCATCAAATTTAGCTACTTTCCAAAATATTGTGCATCAGCGTCAAACCAGTGGTAAAATTGCGTGCAAATTTTCATCTGATTCATTACATGGCTTTTCGTGGGAAAAATTGACAAGCAGGAATTTTTGTTGATTTACGAAATTTTAAAAACTTTACATTAATCTAACGCTGTATTTTTGCGTATACGTATTTGTGATTTTCCTAAGTCTTGTTAATAATTTTTTGAATTCACTCTAAACTTGCTTTTTGACATTTTGTTTTTGCATCCACCACTAACTCCTAAGGAAAAAATTTCAAAATTACTGTTTATTTGTTTCTTGAAATTTTCAGCCCCATCCCTAGTAGTAAAATCTGAGCTCGAATCACCGCCATCGAAAGGAAATTGCCCGGTCACGTCCGCCGAACAGCCTGTTGTGGCCGATCGTAAAACTTTGTCACTCGAAAGTATTAGCACAATTAATAATGCTAATCAAATAGTTTACAAGCGCGATAAAAATTATCAAAAACCGCTTTTGCACGAACAAATAGCTCAAAATATTACCTCAGGAGGACCGAAAATAGTCGATTCTAGACAAGCTATTTCGCCGAAACTATCGAAATTGCGATCTAGCCCTCAGCGGTCTCGCCAAACATATCACGAAAATGCCAATTCTGTTGATGCATTTATAAGTAAGTTCTTGAATAACGTTGCTTCAGTCATACAACGGTCAAAGCGATAACGTTGAGCGACTTCTCTGGATTATATAGGTTTTCAAACACTGCCTTACATCCATATATAATTGGGCGGAAGTGCCACAGGAACTCTACCCCCCCAGAAATCGTCAGCCATATAGCTAGCCATTGAGCGACCCCACCCTAAGACTTTCCAATCCTGTGGCTAGCCATATGGTAGTCATATAGACCACCATACTTTTGATCGGCAAAATACTGGAAAATGTCAATTTTTTGATTAAAAAATGTCAATTTTTGAACAAAAAATAGTCAAAAACTCCATTTTTGTCGGCGTTTTGCGCCATAAATACATTTTTAGCGGTTTTTCAAATAAAAATTACGACTTTTTGAACCGTTTTGGTACTTTTCTGGTGAAAAAATCAAATTTTTTTCTTCATAGCCCCCTCTCCTGAAACGTTAGAGAATCAGTGGCCCCGGGCCTTAAAAATGTCGCCCAACTCCCCCCTCAGACTTAGTTACATGTGTATGCTTATATCTGGATATCCAGAGAATAGTGCCCATGAACGTCGCTGTTGGAAAAATATATGGTATTGTCGCTATTTTAATTAGAAAAGAATTACTCTTTTGTTGAGCTATAAAGAAATGAACAAAAACGAATAAGCAACAAAACTTGATTTCGAGTTCTGTGTTTGTCCTTGTACGAAATAAATATTTTTAACTCCGCAGAAAAGTTTTTTGCGGCTTTTGTACAAAATTTAGAAGGATTTCCTTGTTAGAAACTGCATTTTCAAAAAGCGTAAAATTCTAAAAAAATAGTGGCACCCCGCACCGTAGTGTATTTTATACTTTTTTGAATTGAATTTTCGAAGCGGACTTTAAAAAAAGTCACCATACATTGTTTTCGCGCAGTCTATTCAAATAGCACCAACATTGGACATGAATAGACATACAAAATGCAAGAAAGTTTCCTGTGGAATGTGTTTTGTGCAAAAAAGGGCAAAATTGTTTTTCTTTATACAAAAAAAATTTTTTCTGTACAAAAATTTTTCGGCCGATTCTTCTATATCCGCAAAAATGTTGTCCAATAAACATTGAGCTTTGTGATGTAAGGAGAGGATTTTGTTTGCTTTGCTAAAGGCGTCCGGTACTGCTGCAGATACCGACTGACTGGTAGGTGAAAATCTTATTAGATTGTCGGAATTCGTAAACTGACTACTAAAGTATGTTTTTTACTTTATTTAGCGAAGCAACGCTCTTCTGGTCGCATCAACTCAGAGTCGCCTTCGAGCCCTCATTCCGTATCTCATTCGAGAGAGCGCGGACGGAAATGCGCCACATCCAGTAGTCTTTCAACGTTGAAAAATTTGTTCAGGTTTGATCTTTTTTAATTTTGGTTGTTTTGCCAAATCATATTTCTCCAAAATCAAAAAAATTATTTTACATTTTGTCGGTATGGATACGTTTCATTAACAGTGGAAAAAACAGTGTTTGTAGAAATTATACCTTTATTTACTGTCTGCTTTCCTTTTCATTAACATGAAAGTGTTCAATTTTAGGTTTGGGAGTACCGGTAAATCGTCGAAAAAGCTGTCCATTCCAGACGATAATCATTCGTTTCCTCTCAAAGACAGTACCCGCGGCTTGATTGGCGACGAGGCTGAATTTTCTAAGCTAAGAGCAAAAGAAGAGCAAAGAAGGTAAGATTGGCGGAATTATGCTTTTGAGTAATTCTGAAAGTTAAAATAGATTCGATCCTCGGCAACATTCTGGTTTTTACTCCTTTGTATCTGGATCAGACATACACGGCAAGAATTTTCTAGGGGAAAGGGTCCTCGAACTTTTAATCGAGCGAAATAAGGGGGACTGAGCAAAAAAAAACAAAAAAAGATGTTATCATATAAAAAATGCATAAAAATTGTCAAAAACCCGCCTTCAGAAAAGTTCAGGGGGCGTAAAACGATTTTTTCGGTTCATGGGTATCCAGGGTCTCAGGTAAGAGGGTATACCCCAACCCCTTATGTGCATGTATGATTTGAATCTTATAACCTACACTTTTAATTATTGTTCGTTCTTTTAGGATTCGATTACAGTACGAACGCTTGAAAGCACAACAATCAAAGCAGCGACATCCGGATTTTCGTCGGAAAAGCAATATTCTTTCGAATAACGTTCCGATTTTTCCTGATTACGGCAATTATTACCGAATTCCACCTTCGTCGTCGGATCATTTACGAAATTCGAATTACATAATGAACGATTTACCTAGTGTTTCGACATACGAAGATGATCGATCGGCGATGATCCCCATGTCCAAATCGCAACCTTTCGCAACATCGTTTGGACAGCCCATGCCGCCACCGGATCCGGCTCCGCATCGTAATAGTAGTCATCAAAGCCATAATCATCCGTGTTTAAATGTTAATCATCGTCAAACGATCGCAGTCGATTATTCGCCTTGCGGCAACCGATATGAAGTAAGCAAGTTACGAAATTCCACAAAAAATTACAAGTTTATAGTGTCTGTTGCGCATATCCACACTTGCATCAGGAATTTATGGTTGAAGCTTTTAAACCTGATTGGTTTAGCTTCCAAAGGGAAATTACGCGCCAAGTGTTATCTGACTTCACTGTAAGAAAAACGATTTCCGAATTTCGCAGATGTTATTGGCACGGTACTAATGGCTAATGCTAAAACTCATGCATCAGACGCTTATGAGCGAACTGTTGAAAATTTACAAAATTGTGTAATATGGATTGCGCATTATGTAGTCATTTAAGTGTGGAATGGGAATAGTTCTCAAATTTATAGAATTGATAATACCATAGTACTGATTAAACTAATTAATTCTTTTAATTATATTTGGCGGTCAAACCAGTGCAGTCACATTGTACTATGGAATTTAATGCAACAGTGATGATACGCCTGCTGAGAAAAATGGTAACGTTGACCTTTGTGGCTTGGATTCTTTCGTTAACAAGTATGATAAAGATCTTCTAGATCATCCTGAATATCGACCGAAACATTCGGATAAGTGTCAAAAGACCATTAACCTTTGGAAGACTTGATCAAATATGTAATTTTACTACCTTGCCAACATAGTAAAAGAGATTTAGGTTATGTAGGCTATAGGGGAATTACACAAAGACTTGAAAGGAAACTTAGGATGATAGTATAAATTTTTATAACGCTTATTTATTTTAGTTCTGAAAATTTATCAAGTTTGGCAGTGAAATAGAGTCGAACAACACCACGTGGACAAAGAATCCCTGAAGGAGGATTTCTCAGCCAGTAGGTTAACACTTTCATGAAAAGGACACTATGAAGTATATTTAACAGATCTTCAAACTTGAGCTCTGTAGGAAAGTGAAGGATACCCTACAGGTATTGAAGCAAGCGAAAAACTTAATACTTGGTTTCAAAAAACACTGAATGTTATCTGAGTTGCGTTTACTGTGTCAATGCTTCTTATGTGATAAAATATTATAATTTATTTTCTCTTATACTTTTAGAGCTGTCGAAAAGTTATATTTGTTAAAATTAATTAGCAAAAATACAATTATAAATATTGGGAGGTATATAACTACTGATAACATAACAGGCCCGTATTTAGAGGGGAGAAGGGGAGGAATTTCCCCCACCCCAATTTTTTTGCGAATAGAATTTTCAACAATATCATTGTAATACACGAAACACGACAATTCCCAAATTAAATTATTATATTTACATACTTTTCGTCAAACATAGAATTTAGCCAAATCCAAGCACACATAAACTAACTGAAAATAAGTCGACTTTACTGTAAAAATTATTTTCTTTTTATTCGGTAAAATCCAAAAAATTTTGGAAAATTCCCCCTTTTTTGAAAATCCTGGATACGGGTATGACTGATAAATTGGTTTTCAGCAGCATAAGTGCTCTAAAAGTCTCATATAAACCCGACTAAATCCGAAACAAATGTCAAACTACTGAGGTTCGGATTGGGGTATCTGAGAAGCAATTTATTCGGCTTCGGGTAGCTGAAAATGGTTCCGGTACATGATATTCCAGTTCAGGTTCGGATACCCATTGCATCAATAATGGGTGAGCATACTTGTAAGAGCTCTGAACCGTAGAGCGGTAAGGTACAATTTCAGAGTTAATATTATGTTGAATTCTCACATTTGTGGGGTAGTTAGTTTGGAATTTTAATATTTCAAGACACGACTTCTAAGATACCTTCCCTATGATAAGTTGAAAATAAATCATATCTCAAAATGAGATACTTTGAATGGTTTCGTGCGCTGAGTTTCCATGGTATCATTGGTTTTGCTTCAAAGTGGAAATTTTCGTCGCCAGAATTTGTCAAAGTTTGGAAATCTATAATTTTTTGGCATTTTTCAGTGGTCTTGCTAGCCGAGTGATATTGCAGGATTGGAATAATCTTATTCGATAAATAAATATTCATTTTACACACGAGAAGATAGGCATTTGGAGTAATATTTACAGAAAATTATTGCATATTAGAATTTTTAATGGAGTTTAACAGAGGTCCCCAAGGTCGAAAATTTAGGTAGGGGTAAAATCATAAATTTTAAGGGTAGTACTTGAAATATGCGGTGACCTTTTTTTTTTGCTCCCAACGCTTTGCGAAGGAGGGGGGAGTTGTAGTACTCTAACCACATAGAACTTACAAAAATGAATAATGCCCCTACTTCATGCTTTTTACAGTCAAAAAAACATTTACTCCATTTTCCAGCTCCCAATCATGCAACTTTAATGCACTAATTATACGTACAGAATAATCACACTTTGAAGACTGTTGTGCCAACTGATTCCTGCACATTTCAAGAATCGGGCATAACATACGTTTGGAAACATTGTTTCAACCAGCATCTTCAGCAGTATGGGCTTATCCCATCACTGATTAGGCTTGGAACAGTCCTTCCAATTGAAGGTCCTGATGCTGAATGTAGCTTTAGGATTATTAATCCCATTAGACTATGAACTACGAGTTTGAAACCAAGTACCACTCCTGATCCACGTCAACAGACCTCACATGTCTCAACTCATAGCAGGAAAGTATGCCACAGCTTGGGTAACCATATGCGCACAGAAGACCCAACGCAGAACCGGGGAAAAGGAAAGGAGAGCATGAAGAGGCAGAATTTTAAGAACATAATGCTTTTCTTCCCAAGGGGCGATTTTTTGATTAATCACATATACATAAGTCATTATTTCATCTCCCAATTATATTTATAATGATTTCCTACAAGTGTTATATTAATGTGCTGATATCCTTTCCCAAAAATCGCTATATGGCACAGAAGTTGCATACTTTCCCATTATCATTTGCTCAGTAAATGTGTCAAAAAGAGCAGTGAGTAATTCCTCAGAATCACACATTCTGCAATTTTTCTCGAATAAGTATAACCTACTGGGGAGAGGATGAAGTCGACCAAAATTTTTGCTATAGTGAGCTGTTTTTATGGGGGTAGTAAATGAATTTCCAAATCTAAGACGGGGGTAATACCCCCCATGGGGTGCTCTGGAGTTTAAAGTGTCTAGAATGAGCCGTCAAAATTGGAAAAATTTTATGTATGAGCACTCTCGAGCACTTTATCATTGAATGCCGCTGAATTTTATTTTCTTATTAGCTCATGCATTCTTACTGTCTCCGTAAAATTTTTATCAAGATTATTGTATCGCTTGGGGGGTTTTACAGCTCTGATGAAGGCATACTTATTGAAGTCGCCCAAAAGTCGGTGCATTTTCCAGGCGACCCTTGTCTACCCCTTATGATACATTTATTATCTGTACTATAGAATTATCAAATAAATAACAGATTATACGTAGTTTGATGTACTCATTTTTTCACAAATCAACATTTTACACTCCGCAGGAAAGTTTGAACGTTTTTTGCACTGTGCAAAACCTTTTCCGCTCGTGCAAAACTTTTTTTACAGATTTTTTGCACCGTGCAAAATTATTTATCAAATGTGGAAAAAAAATTTGGTGTTTTCATATAGAAAAGATGGATATTTGTGCATTTTAGTAGGTCCAAATCTCAAAATTTTCCTTCGCTTCGCGCCGATTATAACTTTTATAATCATTATTATTTATTATCAAGCTCAGGTGCGGCTTTTAGCACGTCTACTTTTACTTATCACTAATTTTTAATAGTTTTCATCGTCTTAAACGTATTATTTGTTTGTTTGTTTCTTTCTTAACGTAAATTCAATTCAAAAGCTTCGTGGAAGTATTTTTGGAAAATTTCTACACTTCTGACTCACAGCTTTTCGGCCAAATTTATAAAAGGTAACGAACAAATTATTGGTTTTAAAATTTTTCAACTGATAAAATTTCTAGAAATTACCATTTATAAACACAAAATTCAAATCTAACTTATGAGATCTTTTTCCAAAGAATTCTCCACATGTGGAAAAAATTTGGCCTCTTGTGGAAAAACATCGTGGAAATAAGTGCTACATTTATTTATATTACAGAAAAAAATTTTTTCGTGCAAAACTTTTTTGGTAATTTTTTTTGCACCGTGCAAAACAGCTCGTGCAAAAAAAGCACTGCTCCCGGGCATCTTGACTTATGATGCCGAAATTTCATCTGCTCATTCTTTAGTTCATACATTCCTACAGTAGCTGTGAAGGTAACATTATCATCGTCGCTAATCGTATTGGGAGCTGTAGAGGTTTGCACACACTGCACCGTCACTTTTTAATCTGGAATGCCCAGCAAATAATGTTCAGCGAATACAGGACGCGTCTTTACCTAATGCATAAGAAGATGAAATGTGGCTGGAAGTCCTGAAAAATTTTTATTGATATAGGTTTGATGGTTGCTGAACGAAGTGCTCATTAAATTTCAGAAAGCGTGTGTTTTTTTGAAATCGATTCACAGGAAAATGGCAAGAGTTATTTGGATGCCCTTTGTTGTATCGCAAAGGCACTTCAATCCATCATCTATTTTCGTCTGGTTTACATCACGTGGTGTGAAAGAGGGTGCCTCTAACTGTGGAGCACGCTCTCATAGCTTATAACATAGGCTAAAGTCATAGCGGACATTTATTTTGTAACATTAAATTCGCAGGTTCGATTTTTCCAATCAAATTCATGAAGAGAAGAATTTTTGTTGCATCACTTCCGAGACACTCTGTTGCACAACCATTGTAAATAGATCGATGAAATTTTACCAGTGATTCTACTGACGTCTTTTCTTTTTATTCGTTTACTCTGAATGTTCTCAATTTTTCCTGCATCTCGTTGATGGCATATTTAGCGGGATTAATCAGCACTCTTGTATGAACTTACAGAATGTGCAGTCACTTTAGGTCGCAAAACGTTACCCAAATCTGATTGAAATTTTAACACAATATCTTGAACATTATTAGCTACAGAACTAATGACATAAATTCTGCGGCATCCTCCTGGAAGGTGTCCAGGGAAGACTATGATTTTTCGACTTATTCCGCCTCCACTAAAAATAGCATGGAAAGTGTAAACTGAGGTATTGAAAATTTTTTTCATACGTGGATATAGAGCATGGTCTTCTGCATGTAGTGATCATTCGGCTACAGAGTCGCGTCTTCTCTGAACTTTGATATTTCGAAACACATATACAGACTAAAAACGTAAAAATTCCAAACTATGGGGTGTGCGAATCTTGACTATAATCTGGTACGAATGCTGTCGCGATACTCTAACTAAGTATCTCATTTTTAGATATTATCAATTTTTAACTTGTTATAGGTCAATGGAACAGAAGGTGGAATCTCTCAAAAATCGTGTCTTAAAGTACACTAAATTGCACTTAACCGGAGCGGTGAATAGTTTTGTCGGAGGTCTAATGCTCCGTTTGCACTAGACATCCACTGAAATAGTTTTTCGGATTCCTTTTGACTCTTTGACTCGAGTGGCGGCCAGTGAGTAAAAAACAAAAAGGAGAGCTCGAGAAGAATTATTATTATATATAATATGCGGGAAGCAGAGGTCCCCAAGGTCGAAAAATTAGGTAGGGGTAAAATCGTAAATTTTAAGGGTAGTACTTACAATATGCCGTGACCTTTTTTTTTTTGCTCCCAACTTTTTGCGAAGGAGGGGGGAGTTTTAGTACTCTAACCACATAGAAGTTACAAAAATGAATATTGCCCCATCATGCAACTTTAATGCACTAATTATACGTACAGAATAGTCACACTATGAAGTCTGTTGTGCCAACTGATTCCTGCACATTTCAAGAATCGGGCATAACATACGTTTGAAAACATTGTTTCCACCAGCATCTTCAGCAGTATGGGCTTATCCCATCACTGATTAGGCTTGGAACAGTGCTTCCAATTGAAAGTCCTGATGCTGAATATGGCTTTAGTATTATTAATCCCATTAGACTATGAACTACGAGTTTGAAACCAAGTACCACTCCTGATCCACATCAACAGACCTCACATGTCTCAACTCATAGCAGGAAAGTATGCCACAGCTTGGGTAACCATATGCGCACAGAAGACCCAACGCAGAAGCGGGGAAAAGAAAAGAAGAGCATGAAGAGGCAGAATTTTAAGAACATAATGTTTTTCTTCCCAAGGGGCAATTTTTTGATTAATCGCATATACATAAGCCATTATTTCATCTCCCAATTATATTTATAATGATTTCCTACAAGTAATATATCTTAGTGTGCTGATATCCTTTCCTAAAAATCGCAATATGGCACACAAGTTGCCTACTTTCCTATTATCATTTGCTCAGTAAATGTGTCAAAAAGAGCAGTGAGTAATTCCTCAGAATCACACATTCTGCAGTTTTTCTCGAATTAGTATAACCTACTGGGGAGAGGATGAAGTCTACCAAAATTTTTTGCTATAATGAGCTGTTTTTATGGGGTAGTAAATGAATTTCCAAATCTAAGACGGGGGTAATACCCCCCCCATACCCCCCATGGGGTGCTCTGGCGGGAAGTAATAAAAAAACTGTTCTCTAAAAAAACCAGAGGGGTATCTGACGATTTTTCTCACCAGAGGTATCCAAGGTCTCGGGCACCGTTGTTCACCGCCCCCTAAGCGCATATATACTCTATGGGAAGTAATCATCGAATCGCTGTTCTGGCTTGCTGTGTGAACTCATTCTCTTGAAAATGGCTGTCATGGTGGACCCGAACAACAGTTTGAGTTCTAGATCCGTTGGAGCACACATTACAAAATTCGCCATTTCAAGATGCTGGATTTATTGTTTATCTCGCTAACATGTCAGACAATTGACTCACACACGCATGTCTTCGAGACTCCTTTCTTAAAAGACAATGCAATCTTTCTGGGAGGAGCAGATGCTTAAAATCCGCACACATTACCGAAAATTTACTTTCTATATTTTATAGATGGATTACTATTACCAAAAAGGCACAGGTTATCGAAGGACGATGGTGTTTCCTGACGATGCACCTAGCTACGATTTCGATAGGTAATTTTTCCATGCAGTGCACTATGTTCATGTCACAGCTACTAGACGCTGGTCGATCGGCGACCTTGAAGTGATCGAAGCGATGAATTTCATTCTCAAAAATTATCAAAAGTTTTATATTATCCACACTTTCTTGGTCTAAATTGACCGTTTTTAGACAAAGAATCGACATTTCTTTCATAACAGTTTTTTTCTGATAAGAGTGAGAGCTCGAACTGCTTTGAATGTAGATACCTTGTTGCGCATTACGTGTAAGAGGTCCCTGATGCTATGTAGGTTAGTAAGCGGCTTCTTAGGGGGTAGCCGATGTAGCTCATCTGGGTGATTGAGTCTGGAGTAAAACCAAATATTGCCGTGCGTCGAAAATGTGCGTTTAAATCCCAAAAAGGGCATATGGCGCTAAGCGCCAAAAAATTCACCTTTCCCGCATTTTTTGATCAAAATTTGCCATTTTTAGCCTGAATATTTAAATTTTTTCTAGGTTTTGGTTTCATAATTGTAGTAGTTCAGACACTTGTCCCGAGTTTTCTGAGTTCCGGTATCCTGTATGGGACGCAACAAGTATCTCAAAAAGTGTATCCTAATTAGTTCAATTCTTTTTGCAGGCTGCAAATTCCAAACGCTACTCAAACAATAACAAATTCATCGGATCCGACTGATAACGAATTCTTTGAACCCAAACCCGATTACCCGGATTCAGTCTATAAACAATTCGTATCACATGCGGTGCAACGCTCGGCGCCAGAAGTTTGGTCGAGTGCCGAAGATATATTGGACGGGACCGCTCGCCGCGTCGTCGATCCTGTAAAATACGCGGCGCCTAGGATTCCTCCCCCCGATTATGAAGAATATATACGATTCGCAACGACGGCTATGACTAGCAATAAATCGCATTTTCCCAGATCGGTCAATCTCAGACATCCCAAATTTCGACCAACTTCTGAATTTATAACGTACGCGTCGCCTGGTCCGAGTGTGAGTTTTTCCGGGTACCCTATTTATGATCGGCGTCAATTTTTTGGGATTCAACAACAGCAACAGCCGCCAATCCACGGTAGTTTACATCGAAATAAAGATTCACGAAATGTCACGAGGATACATTTTTAACTTCTAAGAAATTCGACCAAAAATGGGACTGGTTTTCCTGTTATATGCGTGTATGCATGAAATATTTTTTTAGTCTTAAATATTCAGATTTGCCAGGATAATTTGAATTTGCAACATCATATCTCAAGTTCAAAAATTAAAACAACTAAAAAAGCATATAATATGTTTCATATGTTCTCTGTCCAATTCAATTTTTTGCCATTCAAATACGTAGTTTTAAACGCGTGAGAGCTGTTTTTATCATAAGTGCATTCAATATGAAGTGCCATATTATCTTCTTCGTGTAAAATCGAATCTTTTTATACGCACATATTTATACGTTCGTTTCTAAATCGCGGGGAACTCCTGCACATTCGTATTTTATAAGAAAAAAGTTCTCTATGGAAGATTTCGCTTGCGTTCAAATTTTATTCTTTTTCGCGAATTTTTCTCCGTTTTATTTCCTCTGTGTTTATAGGATTTCGCGAAGACCATTTTGATGTTTTACAAATTTATGCACCTGTACAAGATTATATTAGCGAATAATTGACCAATATGATTTTTTGGATCTTTTTGTACAAAGTTGCACACAATTTTATTCCGTCCTAAGTGAAGTGAAGTTTTCTAATGTTTGTATATCGCATGATATGTATCTGCAAGTGACCAACGTGTAAAGTGACCTGTCAATAGTGCTGTTTTCGCTTGTGTACGTATGGATATTGCATAAACTCATTAATAAAACACAACGTATACCACGAACTTATAATGCGTCCTTAGATATCCTTGAAGGAAATCTTTGCGAACCTGTAACGTTAACAAAATGAGAAAATTTCCATCGAACTTTTGGAAAAAATTGAGAAAATTTGCTTTTAACTATATCGGTGCCGACGAACTGTCAACGATATTTCTTGCAACATTATGATAATCACGAAGATTAGTGTGCAGGTGCATATGAAGTGGCATTATCAATCAATTCGATCAAAACGTACTGTATTGAATGGTTGGATCGAGAAAGCATTGGCAGTGTCTATTGACCGGATCCGGTCAATATTTTTTTAGCTATTGACAGGATCCGGGCAGGAGAAGATGCTATGGGAGCGTGATATTGACCGGCCGAAAAAAACAGTAATTTAATTGATCACGTGATTCTTACATGCAAAACATTAAAACATGTCGATCACACTCAGGAATATACACTCTGTTTCTTAGCGAAAACCTCATTCGATGTATATGACGTCATGAAGGCGAGTACTGCGTTTTAGCGTCAACGCTATACAGAATAAAGTGCAATGGTTTTTAGCAAATCGATGTTGCAATATTCAGTTACTGTAGGTATGAAATCTATAAACACGTTTTTCATGTTTATCCCAGTGCTTTTTGTGCCAAAGTATGGTTTTTGGCACACAAAAATTGGAATGCACAAAAAGTTAATTGGCACAATTTTTTGACTTTTTCAAAACTGAATTTCCTTGATTTTTAGTCATCTTAGGGACTGAAAAAGCAAAATTTTCGAAGCGCTTCTTGCCCAGTCTTCTAATATTACTTTTATTTGTCTAGAACGCGAGCGAATTCTGTTTGTATGATCGCAACAGACTTGGAGATTGAGAATGACTGATAAATGAGTTTAACTTCCTCCCCTTATTCATTCAGTGGTGATTCGGAACCGAAATTTGGTGTTTCATTCGAACAGAAAAATTAACATTGTTTTGTTGGCACAATTTTTCAACAAAAAATTTACGCGACGGGACTATCAGGAGAAAGCAATTATAGACATCGTTGAATTAGTATTTACATCGGTTTTAGAAAGAAAGTCAATATAAAAGAAAGTCAAAACACAAATATTGACTGCCTGACAAATTCTATAAAAATATCTGAAATCTCGCAGGGTTGGGAAAAAACCCATTTGCAAAATTTCGAATTTAGGTTTTTCGGGGCTTTTTATGAGTTTTTCTGGGTTTAATCAGGGTTTTTTCATTTCACAACTGTGGATCTGAATTAAGTATGAAAGAAAAGCAAATGCACATATCTAAAGTTTTATTCTTCGTAATGCAAGACATTTTCATATCATTTTTCCTGATTTTAAGCGAAAATACAGATTCCTTATCACAACAAATAAAATCCTAACTAGTGCACCGTCAAAAAAATTTTTGGCATTGAATTTTATGGAGACTAGATTTTCGACTGATCCAGATAGCAATCGATTATGGAACTTGCTGTGAACAAAGCCAAATGTTGAAAAATTACGCTCTGATGACGCAATGGACACCAAAATGGAAAACATGTAATTCTAACATGACAAAATAAATTTCGCTTATTCGCCATTAATAGTCTTAAAAAACGTATTCTCGAGACAATTTTTTGGAATGAAGGCCACATTTTGCTTTCGGTCAACCAATATTGCATAGCAGATTTTTGGTCACTCTAGCATTTTGTAACGAAACATATTTTTTCTTTTCACGCTCAATTTTCTGAATGGGCCAACCAAGGGGAAAACGAGTTGGAAGAAAAGTTTCTAAAAATGTTAGGATAGGTGAAAAGAAAAAACCTAATGGATTTAGGGCCTTAAAAAAGCCAAAATCTAATGGTTTTTACCTTGGATCTGATTCCGAAGCATTTATTTTTTGTATTTATCAAAGCCCTTGGTTTACTAAATTTATTCCTTGATTAATTAAAACCTTAATTGGTTATTCATTCACTATTCAATTTTGGTACCGAGGTGTGAAGCTATTGCTGGGGTAAGTGGTAAATTGATGGCAGCCAACGTGGAGAAGCAAGAGGTGGTGCAAATGTGAGGTTCCTGAAAAATTAGTGTAGCATATGCATTAACCACCGGGCCTGCTTACTTTTTGACTTTGACACCTAACTCCTCTAATTAATTTACTTTTCCCCACGCTAAATCTTTCTCTCAATTTGGTGCCGGTCAAATTTGATTATTTAATTAGTGGTGGTGACTTAATGCCTGATTTTTAAAGGGTCAAGGGGCAAATTATTTTTGATTTTTAGACTATAACATCAAGCATCTGGTCTGCATCAGAGGTATCAAACAATGGTTTGCCAGCTTGATGGGTTATTTGCCACAACAAAAAAATTGAGCCGGAACAGGTCTACAGCAGCAACATCGAGCCAATCCTGAAACAATTGGCCACAAGCCAGTTTCGGGGGTTAGGCGTTGTTGGGTTTGAAGTGGAAAAGGTTAAGAAGACCGAGGTATGTGTCATACCTTATAGAATAGCGATCCAGAACTCCGAAGGGAAAGAGTTCGCTAGGCTGGTGTCATTTGCACATATAGATGGTTCCAGCTTTGCTATCGACCTTAAAACATTGAAGCCACAGGAATGGGATCTTTTGATTTCATTCCTTTCATTGGTGCATCATTTGTTGGTCAGTTTTAAAGTTCTGGACGATCTAGTTGCAATTTTGAACATCTACGGATCCAGGTCAGGGGCCTCGGCTCATGATAAGATGAAAATCATACAGGACCCTATACTCCAAGGATTTGGAAAATACTGGGACTGTGAGATTTGGGTCAAAATGATGATGCGGCCCATGGCCAATCACGCTTGTGATTTAGGATTGTGTCCTGAAAACCTTAGGTTAAAAGAGCTTTTCGCCAAATTTTACTTGGCTGATGTCACCGACTTCGGTGACAAAAAAGTTCAAGAAAGGTTCTTGGCCCCCAAGATTCAGGATACTGAAATTGTGTATGCTGGTTTAGATGCCTATTACTGAATTGCCGTATTTTTGGGGTTTTTTCACTATGATTTTTGCAGCGAATTAAGTGGGGTTATGGCAATATACTCCCATGATATTTTGTTGCCGGCCCAAGTGAAAACCTTGGCTTTCCGCTTTTATACTGTCTATTCTCAAGACCTAACGGGGTTCGAGGATCGAAACTTCATAGAAGAGAAAGACATAGTAAAAAGGCAGTTATTCAAGGTACACCCATGATGCGGCAAGAAGTAATGGCCAGGTGGGCTACGCAATTTCATAATGACCTGCTGGAGTATTTGTGTCCTGCGGATATTGAAAATCCCGCTAAAGCTACGGACCACACTATACTGTCTGGGGTTTATCCCAAGGTGCTAAAAGCTGGTCCAAGCAAAAAGAAGGTAAATCAGTGGAAGATGTAAGTGATCCGGATGACATGGATACAATGGAGCAACAGGTACACAGGACAAACAAGGTGATAAACCTACTGCATACAGAAATGTTGCAAGGGGTTTCGTTTTTCAAATTGACGGATCCGGTAGATGTTGTGTTATATATCACAGCCGGTCTTGTCATGAATAAAACTCCTCGACAGGACTGGTCGAAGCAGCTTTGATCGTTTCAACTCGTAACGGACTGCTACGAACCAGTGGAAATCCACACCGGTATGGCTTAGTATGACAGAGATCATTGGATTGTGGACTTGAGGAATTATGAGCATGTCATGGACTCAACAAAGTTCTTTGCGTTGGAAAAGGCATGCAACCTAATTCCTCTACCATTCTTTGTTTTCTGGCCTCATAGCCATGCCCAGTAGGATTACATACTGAGGGAATATTTCCTCAAATCCTACTCGAAGGAGGATGCAGAGTTAATCAAGAAGATGGCATGGAAGACCGATGATAGGGTTTTACAGAACTTCAGCATAGTGACATCTTTACAACCAACGGAACCTAAACATGCTGTAAAAGGCAAAAGGGTTACGACTTCGCAAAACAGGTTTGGCTTTATGCCTATTTGGTTGCACTTGCGCGACAAAATAGGCCTTTTAATGTCGACAGAAAAAGCAAAGGACAATATAACTCATAACAAGGATTATTGGGCCAACTGCTTTTTCTATGTCAGATTCTACTATGCTGAATTCAGAATTAAAACCCCGTCCCTGCAATATGGCCTGGCACCAGACACGCCTACTCTTCAGATGGGTCAAATTAGATATATACTGGCTGACTATCTGATGTATACATATGATATTCCTGAGAAGTGTATTCACCGGAGGCCTCTGCTGACGGAATTACCTATGGTCACCTATACAAATGGTAATGAAACCAAACAATCTGATTTTGGGATGAAATCCGATATACTTGACCCTGATGATGAACCCACAGTTTGGTCAGGTCAAGTAGAAGAGGACATCACGGGATTGGAGAGTGAGGATGAGGATAATTCCGCCCTCCTGGGAGAGGAAAGCTGCAATGAGGTTGACGAGGAAGACACATTATTGTATATTTTGATTGCCGACCCCGAAGTAGTAGAATCTGTGATGACAGCACCTTCTGTCATGCTCGTGCAACCACAACCACAAGTTGTGATGCAGCCCCAGGCGGAAATGCTGCCACCGTGGCCTGGCTTACCTACACTGCAAGTGATACAAACATCTATGGATGCGAGTCAGTACTTGTCCAGCATAGAAAGTCAAGCCCAGTCAGAAGAAATTCCGATCGCCCAGGATGAGCAGAACGTGTATGACCAAGCATATATTAGTTAATACATGGATGCCGAAAGTGCAAAGAAGAAGGAGGAAGAACACACAGCAGGGACACCTAGCCATACTGTGGTGGAAACACCACAAGAGCTAGCGGCCCAGCTGGCTGAAGAAGAAAAGGAAATTCAAGTCTTAACCTTGACCTGGGATGCAGAAGGTGTTCCCAGATACTATATTGCTGAGGCTATAAAAAATATGGAAGAAAAAGGTTTAAATGATGGGCAAATTTTTGTTAACTTGAAAAAGGAACGAAAAACAAAAGCCCGTCAGGAGAAGAAAAAGGTAGAAAAGGCAATTGCGCAGCCTGCAAAGGTTACGCAGCGGAAACCTGCCAAAACTTCTGCTCCAGTCTCAGCAACGGTATCCATGACCACTGTATCTTCAACTACTCCTATGTCGCAGGCTGCCTCTACAAATATTTTATCTACCGCAACGAGTCAGTCCACGCAATTTCTGTCGCAGGCTACGGACACCTTTGCTTCGAGACGGCATCAGCCTAAAGTGCAGGGAGCTCCTAGCAAGCCGCAGGTTGCAGGACAAAAAGCTCAAATCTCTACACCAGGAAAGATAAAGCCGTTAACTCTGGTTACTGTTGACACAAATCAACAAACATCAGAAATGACAGCGGAATTATTCCGGGATGTATTGTTGGATTTTTGGCAAGTTACCAAAGATAAAAGTAGAGCCAGAGGTCCAATTTCTTTTGCTACACCAGAATTGACTAATTATTTCTGCAATGAGCAGTTTGAAGATCCAGTGATTTGGCTGATGGTCAATAAAGTGGTCAGGACTATATACAAACTGTATCAGCCACAGTTTGACGTCCAAGGAGGATTTTTATACGATTCGCGAAATATTCCAGGGCCACTATGGGATAGGATCATTCATGAAATTGTTCTTGAATGGCTCATGGAATATTGAGTGAGTGTCGTATTTACAGCAGTCAGATACTTGTGTATGATGATATTCCTTATGCTTGACTATGCACCACTTACAGCTGAGCAGATTGGTAAATGATCAGTCTCAGCCAAAGTGTTTGCAAACAGTGTTTTTTTGCTACATTTGCACTATAATGTGGAAAACTTTTCTTAAATGTGGAAAAAAATTTTGACCTCTTTCAACAACTGTTGCAGAAACTTCGACGAGTTCTCAAAAAATTTTATTCGCCATACATTTATTTTATCCAGAAATTGTTTTCAAATAACACGGAGAAAAATTCTAATCACACTTTTATGAAATGGTAAAATCACAATTCTCCCATTCATTGATTTTTGATGCAATACTGGATGCGTCACATTGATCATCTAATTCAATAGCCGCCCCGTAATGTTCACTGGAATCCTTGTCTTCAACTGCAATTGTTGTCAGATACAGCAACAAAATTTTGGCACCACAAAGATTAGTCAATTCGTCAACATGAAGGCATATAGCTTTGGCACTTTCAAACTGAAAGCCTCTTAGTTTTTTAATATTAAGCTGTATTAGAATAGTAAATAATACCTTTGAAATACAAGAATCGAGAATGGCACAACCAATCAACTCCAACATTTGATAAGTAGAAAACAACGACCCATGTTTGGTAGAAATTTTGTATTTGTACTTGGAATGGCTACTACTCGAATTTTGGGCTTCGTCTTTTGCCTTTTCAAGGTGATGCGACATCAGTGTATGCAAAAATTCTATCTTATTTATACTAATTTCATTCTGCATTCCCACTAGTATATTTGTCATCAGGGCAATCATTTGAGATTCGATTTCCATTTGTGCTGCGGCAATTAACTGAATTCACATGGGCGCAATTTGTAAATTTTGCTTGTGTTCAACACTGACCACGTGTTTCGAAAAGGTCAGTTTGAGCCATGTCAAAATTTCTTTCCCAGTCCCCCAGTCGTTCTTTTTGTCAATTTTGTTTCATTCGCAAACTGTGCATTTTACGGTGTTTTCAGTGACTCGAACAAGCCATGGAAAATCTTTTGACCAACTAGTCTGAAACGTATGAGCAATGACATCAACTGCAGCCATGTTGCCATTTGACAAATCGACTAACTGATTGTTATTTGCATCTGTTTAGGCAGGTGCTGTATGTGCAAATTCAATCGGCTGTTGTACAGATTTAATATAATTGGTAATTTTATTTGACATCTAAAACACATTATTCTTATAAGACGTCGCTCAAATTATTACCGAAGCAACTATATCCATTTCTATGTAAAACATACACAATATACATATACGACATAATAATAGATAAATTAAAATGTTGCAAAATTTTTCCGTATGTTGAAAAAAGTTTGATCGTCTTTCGACATTTGTGGAAAAAAGTTTTGACCAAAAAAAAAACACTGTTTGCAAACATCATGCTGTTACAGGAATATCAGAAAGCCACTGCTTCGGAGGTTTTTAAGACTGCCTATCGCTTGGTGATGTATAATTACAGTCAACAAGTGGCAGAAATGGATGTCAAAAGGTCAGGTAGCCCAAGTCCTCCGACTACTGCTAAATTTAGCAAAGTTCAGAATGATGCAGGACAGACCTTTTGGGCACCTGGACTCACAAGTAGTCAAACTGGTGGTCAAGGAGCCACCATTGGTATAGCCAACCAGGTCTCTACTGGCCCCAGTTCTGGCACTGGGCAAGCTCCAGAACTGTTCTGAAACAACAGCAACCTATACAGCATCCACAGGAAGCTAGGGTAGCTCGTGGAGGATGGGGAAGGGGTGCCCAACCAGGCCAGTTTTATTTTAACAATCTGAACAGGGGCAGAGCTGGTTATGTTGGTGGCCAAGGTATATACCGAGGACAGTACCCTTGTGGTGCATTCCGAGGTCCCGGAGGTCATCAACAAGGCCAGCAGCAAGGTGGCGGGCAGCAACAATAAATTTAAGCCGCAAAAATCTTGGTCAAAAATCCTCCGTTCTTGATTCATATTTCATTTATTAAAAAAACACAAAAATACAAAAACATAATAAAATCACAAAAACCCAAAAACATTATAAAACACAAAATACAAAAATATTATTTAATTTTTTGGTTGTGTTGTTGCCTTTCGAAAAATCTCATTTTTGGCCAAGCTCATCGCTTGAGTCCACTTTTTGGTTTAAATTCCTTTCACTTATTTTGCATTTGTTATTTTTTCTCATATTGAATTCTCATCATTTTTTCCTCGTAAAATTTTTTTTTGTCGTTATTTTCTGTGCCTTGTAAATTATTTTGCCTTGTCATTTGTGCCTCGTATATTTTAAAATTTTTGCACAATATTTTCGCCCTACTAGTTTTGTAAATACTTGTTCGTCATATCGTATTTTAAAATTTTTCGTACAAAAAATCGACGGCGAACCGAAAGGGCGAGGTAGTGGATGAAAGTAGCCGATTACTACAAGGATTGGGATGCTGCTACTAAAGACACTCCACATCACTCAATGGGACGAAACGATCAATAGTGGAGGCCTAGGAGCCTCAAGGCACGCTGGCGAAGCCAGGGAAAAGTCAAGCGGATGCAGAGTCGTCAATCCGTCAGGTGCTGGATCAGTGATTGATCGAGCCACGGCATCTCAGTGGACAGACCTGGGTAACCTTGTAAAAAGACTTGACGTTGGAGGTGGTCTTAACCCGTACACCCTTGGGGTTAGGTCAGGACGATTATGACCCGTACACCCTTCAGGGTCGGATCATAATCTTTTTTATAAAGTTGGGATCCAGTAGTAGGTCACACTGTAAAAGGTAAAAGTCCTGCTCACAGTTTCCTTCTTAACCTACCCTTGGTCAGTTTCAAGGCCGGAGGGATGTTGGGGATGTGCTTACTGCAGTAGCAATCCCACATCTATGCAAAATTGGTGAATCGACAAAGTTACGATTCGACCAAAAAAGAGAAATGTTGGTCATTCTTTCATATTCTCGTAATTTTGGTGTGTCGTGGGCGAGTGGCGTCTGTTTATATTGTATTATTCTTTTTCGCCTAGTAAAGGCAAGCGTCAACAGCCTGACACCATATTAATAGTAATATTATTATTTATTATTTATTATTATTATTTATTTCATTACTTGCGCAATAAGCGGAAGCGGGAGTTGTTGTACATGGGAGCCAAAGCCAAGGTGAAGCCCCAGCTCCTTTGGATATTATTATTATAGTGAGTTCTGTTTATTTGCGTAAACCTTTAGGAGGCATCTGGGGAGACCCTGAGTGCCCTTCGATTGCAAGAGTTAGAGTTTCCAGTTGCTCATTAGTGACTGAAGGCTGTGTTTATTTCTGCATAAGGACTGTTGCACTGTGTTCAGTTGATTGCTAATAGGAAGCTCCTTTGAGTGACCTACAGTAGTCAGTTGGATACAAGCCAATAGGGCTTGAGTTATATTGCTGACATCCCCGGACTTCAGCAGAGACATAAACATTACATTCATACGCTGTCAATGACTGATGAATGAAAAGGAATTCTGAATATTCTCTGTTCATTCAGTGAGATTCGGATTTAATACTGACATTCTTACTTTCTGTGTTTGATTAATTCAAACAGAAAAATTGATATCATTGGTGCAATGTTTGGACCAAAAATTCACACAATTTTTCATGTTATTTTTTCTAGTTTTTACATTGTTGTTGAATATTATATATAGATATTTGATAGTCAAAAATTTAATCAATTTGATCATCAATTCTTGAGCCTAAATTTTCTCAGCATTTCATTCCTTTTTGAGTCCCCGCGAACTATTTTCTTGCACAGTTTTTTCTTATCTCACTGACATGATTAGCTGAAAAATAGGTTAGGCTGGGTGCGATTTTTACAAAAAATTAATGCGTTAAGTGTTAACTTTTTATCAAACCTTTGGCCTAAAACTTTCCCGCAGTTTCCAGTATATTTCCAGTAAAAAAAATTTTTGTGCCATTGGCCCAAATTTTTTTGGCCTCTTGTGCCAATTGGCACAAATGTCTGTGCACAAAAAAACGCTGCGCTGTGCCCAGGGTTTTTTTGCACAGGCCAGGTTGAAATGTGCAACTTAGGGAGAAATTTTGGTTGCAGATAAATTTTTAGTTGCTCACTCAAAAATCGATAAATTTGCTTAAATTTATGGGAAAAACCATCGCAAACTGTTTTCTTGACATTTCATTTGATCCACATCAGTTTTAGGCATTTAAAACCCTATTTTTTGAGTTTTGTAGACCAAATGAAAAAGTTAATATAACCAGACTAGAGTAACTAGTTCCACACTTAGCGCCGAAAATTTTTGTGGGGATTTCAATATTCTGGAAGGCTGAAAAATGAATCTTTTCACCTTTTATTTGCCAGACAGAAGGTTTGATTCCTCAGTGAATTTAATGAATTTTCAGTGGGACAAACTGAAATCCAAAAACTAAGCAAGTGGCTTGCAACCGCCAAAAATTTCTAGAATTGCCTTACACTCAAAATGTTTTAATCACATGAAAGTCAAAATTCAAATTTTTTGTGACGGTCGCAAAAAATTTAGGAAAATTATTGAGAAAAATGTTGGTTCTCATCAACTTCGTGAAAAAACAATACAGGATCAAACATTTAACCATAACATGCTGATAACTAGAAACTATAAGCACTAACTAGAAATACCTTTTCTAACTGCGCACTGGGATAATATAGAAAAATATAAATGAATTGAAACATGGCAGAGCACCAGAAAATTTTCACTTTATTCCATTTTAGAATGCATAAAAATGCATCTCTGGACAGAAAACCCAATAAGCTTATCAAAAGAGCAGACAGACCTCAAGTTGCACTGTGCAACTTGGCAGAAAAAATTTGGTTGCACAGCACAATATTTGATTGCTATGTGCGAAAAAAAACCCTGACTGTGCCAATCTTTAATAGAAAGCATTGCTAAGCGAGATCTGTCATCATTTTGATTGGTCGAAAAAATTTATTGATTTTTACAGTTGTTTCTGGCAAATTTTCTGGCTTAGGCTTAGACTCAGGCTTAGGCTCAGGCTTATGTTTACACTAAGCTTAGGCATAGGATTAGGTTTTGTCTCAGGTTTAGGCTTAGGCATAGGCCTTTGCTTAGGCTCGCACTCATGGTTAGGAAGGAGTAGACACATATTTTCGAAGTTTCTTTCAAAACTGGATCACCCCCCTTATTGTAGAAAAACACAAACATTGTTCCGGTGTTCAAAAAAGGCGACCCTGCCCTTCCTTCCAACTATCCGCTTATCTCTTTGTGTAGCTTCCCTTGCAAGATTATGGAAAGTATCATTAACTCCTCTATCATGTTCTATCTGAGAAATAATTTCCTCTTAACTCCATGCCAGTTTGGTTTCCTCTCAACAAAATCTTGTGAAACACAATTACTTCAATGTAAAAATGTATGGACCAAACACATTGATTCCAGCTTGCCAATCGACACAATTTACATTGATTTCAAGAAAGCCTTTGATTCCGTATCTCACAAAAAATTGATGCTCAAATTGAAAACCTATGGTATCTCAGGCTTTCTTGAAAAGTGGATCTTAGATTTCCTCTCAACTCAAACCCAGAGAGTCTGTATCAATAATGTCACTTCTCAGTTTGCTCCCGTCTCTAATGGTGTTCCTCAGGGTAGTGTTCTAGGTCCTACACTTTTCTGATCATGATCTCCATGACAATCTAAAATCTGATATCTATCTTTTTGCTGATGACGTTAGGATCTTCAATTGTTCCAGAAACAAACGTATCCTCGAAGATGATCTTGATCAAATTTTTGGTTGGTCTAAAAATGGCAATTAGAAATTTATGCTGAAAAGAGTACTGTTCTATATTTGGGTTCTTCAAATCCAAAATACAATTACACAATGGGTAATTCTGTTATTCCCAGCAACAATCTATACGTTAGAGATCTTGGTAGGTATACTTATCTCCCAAAATTTAAATTTCAGGGATCACCTCAATCATATAATTAAAAAAGCTTACCAATGGAGCTATTTGATAATGAAAACATTTACTTCTCATAACACCTCTAATCTTATCTGTGCCTTTACAGTTTATGTTAGACCAATATTAGAGTATTGTTCCACTGTTTGGAATTCCTATTATGCTTCTGATATCGACTTAGTTGAAATGTTCAGAGGAGGTTTACTAAGCGAATATTTGGTTTCACGTGTGAACTTTCCTACGACCAGTGTTTATCAAAACTGGGTATAGAACCCCTAGAAGTTCGTCGACTGTTATCTGCATTAAATCTCATGTTCCAAATCTTTAAGAACCAATCATGCCTTAAACCATCAGATTTTTTCATTAGCAGCAGTTCTGACTTTACTCACTGTAAAAATGACTACTAACTGATTACTGGTAAAGCCAGAACAAATGCAACGCTTTATGATTTCTCGAACAGATACCATGTCAACATATGGAAGGACATCCCAAATGATATTATTAGTTCTTCCAATCTACAGGCCTTTAAAACTATAGTGTCAAAAATAGATTTTTCAAGGTATCTTGGGGGTGGCGTTAGTTCTGTTACGCATAGTAACCTGTGCTCCCTATTACTTGCAGCGAGCTTTACTGTAATTATTTTTTGCCTGTCCCATCTTTAATATGGTTTTTTGGCATTTTGTTTACTATTAGTAACAATTTTGTATTTTTTTCTTGTAATTACCACTCAAATTATATTTATTTCCATCGACTGTCATTGTTGTTTATTTTTTCTAATGCAAGTAATAAATTCATTCATTCATTCAAAGACTACAACTTTTCGACCAATCAAATTGAAGGTATGGAATTTTTTCACCAATCAAATTGATGACAGATCTCACTTTCTAATGCTTTGTATCTTTAATTGCTCCTTTATCCCACTCAATACAGTATACAGTACGGACACGCGGTAATTGAACAAGCAATATGCACTTCATTCCAGTTTTTTCCATCAAAAGTATTAATTGAATAGGTAATGCTAATTGAAACAATCACGAAATGATAACTAAGTAAAGAAAAAAATTCTGATTTGGAAAAAAGATACAGAACGTTATTTGATGCGGCAACAACTCACATGGATGGGCTCTTTTTGATGGAAAGATGAATGCACTCATTGATGAAGTCGTCTTTAAAACCTGCCAAATATGAACTGAGAGACCTGTGGATAATAACCAATAATCCTTTTCAACGACATAAACGTTTTATCAGCTCATATTCTAACAATAAAAAAGGATAGTTTTCTAGACAAATTGTTCCACAGTGCTCATAAATTACACTTGAAACTCGAAAATTTCCATTTCATGCTCAATTTTGATGAATTTTTTTTGTAATGAATAAAATTTGAAAATTATACTGATTTGGTTATTAGTCTTTGTCCATGATTTATAGTGGAACTCAGGTTACTTATTTGTACCTATTTTTTAGAATGTACAAATAGTACAAATGAAATATTGGCTGTCATTTGTACACGTGCAAAGGGGTCATGTACAAAAAAACCTGATAATAACATGACAAAAAAATTTCGCTTGCTTGCCATTACTAGTCTTAAAAAACGTACTTTCTGGGCAATTTTTTGGAATGAAGGCCACATTTTGCTTTCGGTCAACCAATATTGCATAGCAGATTTTTGGCCACTCTCCAGCATTTTGTAACGAAACGTATTTTTTTCATCATCTTCACTTGCCGAGATCATTTATTCATTGAGTTGCTTGTAAATTGTGTTTTTGCAGGCTGAAAAAAGTTTGATGTTTCTTTCTTCAACATTCATACCTGCTTACAGCCATTCAACCAAAATACTGGTTGGTGGTCTATTTTCAACCCATTTTTGAACCCAAAAGTCGTCAGCTGCCTCTTTCTCCAATGGGTCTGCTGTCTCCCTCAAAATTTTAGGGCTGCTCAAGTCGGCTCACCAAATGCTGACGGCTGTGAGCAGACTTTAGCAGTCACAAGTTATGCTGTGCAGTGTATTGCTCACTAGCACTGCTCATAAATACTCATGACTCATGAGCAGTAAAATCTGCCTAATATTCAGATATTGCAGTTATTAAAGTTGGCTCAACTCTCATTTCGATTATTAAATCAGGAAGAAACTTTATTCCTATGAACAAAATGGAAAAAAATTAATTTTTTCTTAAAAAACCAAAAAACCCAAAAACCCAGAATTGTCCTATTTTCCAACCCAAGAAAACCCATCAACTCAAAAACCCAATGCCCGCCAACCCTGATAAACAATGTTTCTTACAACAAATTTATTCAAAAACGCTCTTCAAAATCACGGTAGAAGCCTACGTAACAGATCAATCATTTTGAATACGTACTCAATCAAACAAAGAATAACAATGTTCACATATTAGATCAGTCATTATTCAACTCAATCATCAGGTTTTTTTGCAAACGGAAAAATTTGGCTCCAAATTTTTATTTGATCACATTAAAATTGATAAATTCGCTTAGTTTCATAAGGAAAATGATAAAAAATCACTTATCTTGTATTTCATTCACTTCATGACTGTTAGAACTGACTTTCCTGAATTTTGAAGGAAAAATCATAAGGCTAGCTACAGTAACCTGTTCGGCGCCCAGCGCCGAAAAATTTTGATTTCCAGGCCTCTAAAATGTCGGAAAATGCATTTTTCAGCACATTGTACTGCAACTGCTGATGACCGATCGCGATGTTTTCACCATATAGTTGGTGGAAGCGTTCAAACGTTTCTCTATCATTTTCGATCTAATATATCTGGAGCTAGTAATTAGCGTGTTGTATAAGGTGCTATATGGAATAAGAAGCTCGTCGGAACCAGCAATGTATGTTTCTGCAAATGATCTGCAGGTTTTAACTTTTTGCATGTTTGATCACTTGATTAGTTAGTTTACTGTACTTTTCGTACGGTCAATATCACGCTCCCATAGCATCTTCTCCTGCCCGGATACTGTCAATAGCTAAAAAAATATTGACCGGATCCGGTCAATAGACACTGCCGAAAGCATTGGGGTAGAGACACCGTTTTTTTCCCTCAAATTGGGTCTTTTGAGGGAAAAAATTTCGAAATGAGGAAAAAAATTTTGGGTATGGTTCTCATTGTGGAAAGAATTTTGGGTAATTCAAAACTGAAAAGATGCGTTTTGGTGGACTTCAAAGGGTCAAAATCTCAAAATTTTCCAGCGCTTCGCGGCGGTCACGGGTACAATCTTGACTATTTTCTATCAGGCGCGGCCATTAACTACTTCGACTTACTAATTAATGCTCAACAGTTTCTGTCAATCAAGTTAGCTCGTTTCATTTTCTAATCGTTAACAGTCAATTATGCCGCCCAAAATTGAGATTTTTCATCAATTCTCTCAATTTTTTCTCTCGATAGTCGATGTTTGAAATTTTTTAAACGTCTGCAACCTGAACTTTTGCGTTTATCGAAGATGGAAATTGAAGACATCATTCTAGATTGTGATTTTAGAAACTCTGTTTATGATGGAGAGATTTATTTTCCAGCGTTTTAGAATATAAAAACTGAAAAAAAAACAAATAATACTTCATCATCAGTCGGATTTTAATTTATTTCCCAACGTTGTGAAGATTCAATTTCCAGCGTTTTAAAAAGTGAAAATCCAAAAATTTTTCCGGCGCTCCGCGCCGGACCAAGAACTAAATAAAATTAGAAGATTATAATCAGAGCCATAGAAATGTTAATAGCGGACAAATTCCTGAGAACTCTATCGTTAACATGCTCCACCCGCTTCTGTGGAACACCAATATATTCTTCATGAGCTCATTTTGACTAATATAACCAGAATTTTCTCAATTTTTTCTCATTTTTGCAGGTTTCTGACTCCAAATACAACAAAATGCTTCGGCATGCTCCCAAAATGCATAAAAAAGCATCTGTAGCCACATTATAAATGTTTTTAAAAATGTGGAAAATTTTTGGAAAATGAGGAAAAAGGTTTGGGTCCGGTTCTCATGTGGAAAGAATCTTCGAGGAAGAAAACGGTGAGATTAAGCATTGCGGAGAGAGCATTAGCATCGATTTGATTAGTCGAAAAAACTTATCGAATGTTTTAGTTTCGTTCGGACTAATTTTCTGGCTTTGGTTTAGGCATAGGTTTAGGCTTAGGTTTAGGCTTAGGGTACTTAAGCTTAGGCTTAGATTTGTGGTTAAGATGCAGTAAACTACATTTTCCCGACCAATCAAATTAACACAGTAAATTTTTTCAATCAATGAAATTGATGATGGAATTTTTTCGATCAATCAAATCGATGTGCTAGTGCTCTGTCCGCAGTGCTTTTTCTGTAGGAGGAGCAGTGTTGCCAACAGGGCTTTTTGCACACAGCAAACAAATTTATGGCTGTGAAACCAAATTTTTTCTGTCAAGTTACACAGTGCAACTTGAAGCCTGACTGCCCTATTGAATAGATTATACGCTTTCCTGTCCGGAGATGCATTTTAATACGTTATAAAAAGAAAAATAGTGGAAAGTTTCCGGCGTTTCGCTGCGGATGTCAATTCATTCACAATTTTTCTATATTATTCTGGTGCGCGATTAGAAAATGTCATTCTAGCTAATGGAACTTTTAATTATCTTGCTGACAAGCAAGCTCACCATTTTATATGTAAACAAATTCGATAAGAGGTGTTTAAACAACAATTTGCTGAAGAAAATCAAATTATTGCAAAAAACGACTCAAAGGCCTTCTGTGCCTTTGTAAACTCGCGCCTGCGCTCTACCAGAAACCTACCCTCTCTTGCACATAAAGATTCTAATATTTGTAGCTGATAATGTGAAATGTGAACTTTTTAATGATTATTGTACATCTGTTATTACGCTGGATAATGGCACTTTGCCTTAGTTCAAAAACCGATGCAATATTGATCTGTCGTCAGTATCTTTCACTATTCTAATCGTTTTAGCAGTCATAAAAGCAGGGTTCCCACACAACCGGGGCAACCGGCGATTATCAGGGGATTTTTTTGACGACCGGGGAAACAGGGGAAATCAGGCGAAAATCATGGTATTTTGACAAGAACCGGGGAAAATTTTTTCGTCATTGATTTTTAGTAATATGTTTATAATATACAAATGTTTTTTGTCGTACGTATATCAGGATTATCCTGATATTTATTTTCTTTTTCTTCTGTTAGTTTTGAACTCATTAGTTCATGAAACAGGGCCACTTAAGGACTTATTGACGTCATTAAGCATATGTAGAAGCTTATGAAATTCTGATTTTTGTACATCTCTATACTGAACTGTAAGAGATGTCCTGTCCCGGGGCCGCTTTATTTGAATGATATTTTTTATTACTTTTTCACCAGTTTCAAAAACTTATTTTTTTGCATAGAACGTCACAAAATTTTAACCAAATCAATGTCTGTATTTGCTTAGAAAAACATAATGTGACACAAAAGAAAGGACAGAGAGAGGGTAGTATGAAACAATGGATTTGCATAAGAAATTAGACGCGCCTTTATAGAATGATTTAAAGCATAATGCGCTTCACCGGAATTCAATTTAAGGTGTTCACAGTACTTCCTCAAAATTTCAGCAACTGAGTTTTCAGAAATTCAGATCAAAAACTAAGTCAAAATTTGATTCGCATGTTATTGAAAGCCCAACTCAGAGAAATTGAGCTATTCCTGTGATTTTGCAGGTTTGCATTGCTATACGGTTCTATTCCTGTGGGACCTTTCAGATGGTAATCGGCGACAGAAAGTATTAGCCAACCAGCAGCATGTCGAATTATTCCTAAAGTTATTGCTGCGATTTTATGCCATTTGCCACAGTATATCAGTTTTCCAACTGGAGATCAAATTCAAAAAGTGGAAGCTGCTTTTCACTCAAAGGCTGGTTTTCCCGATAGGCATTCACGTTTTTCTCTAGAACTTTGGAATGTGGGAGGAAGGAATTCGTCAGACATGCTTACTCTGCTGTTCTAGTTGCTGAGTTTCAATGATAGAAGTTTAAAATTATTTGATCATTAGGCTGTATCATTTCCCTTCTTTCTGAGTACATTGCAAATATCATTGCTTCCTCCTCAGTTGTAAATCTTGGTCAGACGGTCATTATTCTGGGCCATACATGGCCACAGGGTATACATAGGGTATACATTATCCCTACCCTAAACTTTAGAGTAACCATTTGCTATCTGGCGATTTTTGGACAAAATTACAAAAATTACAAAGAAAAATACATTGACAAAAAATAACTGATGCAAGCAATGCACAGTATATTCTTGACAATAAGTATGAGAACATCAAAATAAGTTACTGGTTGGCAAATACACATCATCTTCCATTTCAGTATCATCCAATTTCATTTCCTTTCTTGTTTTCTTTTTTCGATTATGAGGGTCATCAGTGCGCATGTGGTTTTCTGCAACCCATGCCTTTGCATATTTTGATGCTTTGAACTGTTCCAAATCATTTGGGCCATTTATTCTTAAGCGCATCAAAGCATCCAGGCTTATTCCTGCGAGTCTTGATCGCCTTGATGTGCGTATATGGTTCATTATTGAAAAGCCTCGTTCGGCATCAGCACTGCCAATAGGCAAAATCAGGACAATATGGATCAGCTTCTTGATATTTTCTCCCCAGATAATGCCACTGTCTTTTTTTAGAAAATGCTGCCAGAAAGTAACAGCTGTAGTCTTCTGAAAGCGGCAAAAGTCACTCTGTTTGATGATTTGAAGAAGTGCCTGGGTCCACTCACTTGCTGTTGCAGCTGCATTTTATCATCAATCAACATGCTCATTTATTTATTTCAGAAAAACAATGCTTCCAGTTTTTATCACCAACATAATCCAAAAAATACGAAAAGCAAAGCAAACACATCTAAAATTGACTTTTATCATTGTCACAAAAATGATTTGCTATATGTCAATTTTAGGATTTTTCCCTACCCTAAAATTTTGACCGTGGCCATGTATGAACGTAAAATTTGCCAGAAAGATTTTTGGTTATAAATCTGGCTTGTCCTACGAAGATAGACTTCAAAGGCTAGGTCTGCATAAGCTTGATATTCGTATGTAGATTAGAGTCTGCCCTCTGTACCATGTACAACATAATCCACAAAAAACATGCTTAAATCCTGATGACTTTTTCTGTATAAACAACGACAATACGCGTCGTAATCATGATCTAAGATTGACCATAAAGTCAGTTCATACCACTGCTTGCCAGTTTGACTTTTTTAACCGTTATATTAATGTCTGGAACTCTTTATCATCCGATATCGTTAATTGTCCCAGTTTGCACACTTTCAAAGAAAAAATTAAACTTCTGCACTTCAATAACGAATTGGGGCTGCATGTAATTTGTTACTTTTCAAGTAACCTTTGCACCATATTGCTGCATAATTTACCCGTTTCTTAAAATTAAATCTTTTGCGAGTCGATTTACATTAACTTATTATTTATATGACATTATATTACGTATTTCATTTTGCATTTCTGTTTTTATTTTGTTTTGCGTAACAGCAATAAATATTTTTCATTTCATTCATTCATTTAACATATTATGGATTGTGTTGTTTTTGACGACAAGCAAGATTTTTCTCCGTTATTTTCCCAAAATCTTCTCTGATGTTTAAAAAAATCTTGACTTTGGTGTGATTAAAACATTGTGAGGCTAAGCTGAAATTATTGCTGGTTGAAGAATCGAAATTCTTGGTTGCATTGCTAGTTTCTGAATTGTAGTTTCCGCGACTGAAAATTCATTTTCTAGCATTCTAAAATATCAAAATCCAAAAAAAAATTCCGGAAGTTGCTCATACCAATCTTTTTATTTTTTATCCAAATCTCAGAATATTACGTTTAAAAGTCTAAAACCGACGCGAATCGAATGAAATATAAGAAAACTAGCTTGATAGTTTTTCCGATAAAATTAAGCCAATCTGTTGATTTTAGAGTGAGAAACCAAAAATTTATCTGTGCAACAGAAATTTTTCTCCAAGTTGCACATTGCAACCTGATCTGTGCGAGAATACCCTGTTACCAACTGCGGTGTTTTACCCGAAATGCGGTTTTTTGAGTTTGAAATTTTTTGGGGTGAGGTCTGATGCTGGCTTTTTATAGTACTTTGAGGTTTTTTCTATGTTTTGTTTAACGTCGAAGCTAAAATATTGTTTAATCACGAAGTGCCGAAACAAAAATTTAGCCTTTCATCTTGCTCATAAAATTATGCCGATCATTTTTCGTCTATGCCGAATTAGCGGAAACCTTTTCTGAAGGCGTGGGAAGCTGCTGAATACTGTCCGATTTCAATACAGAAAGTATACGTTATTTTTCAATAAAAAACATAAATGAAAAAGAACAAGCCTGACCCTAACAATTAAGTATTGTAAACTGATATTAGTCTAAAGACTATCTGCATCAAAGTAACGGGAACTACAGTGTATTGCCTGTCATTTACCCTTCTTGATTCAGGCTTAGGGCTGAGCGCGGGCGCGTAGCGCCTTCCCGTCGTCAGGGGCATGGTCAAAATGAAACATATTCTGATAGCTGTGCACGGAGTGTACAACGATGGGCGCTTTTTTCTGTATTTACCGCTTTACACAAACAAGTTTACACTTTGGTATTTACAGTGCCACAAAGATTCTGTAGGGTGGGTGGCTGATGGACGGAGAGGAGTCAATTTACGCGTGTTCCTTACACGTTGAAAAAGTAGGTAGCGTTCGTTGCATCCACCCTGCATATACCTTACACGTCAAAAAACTTGGGAAAATTCAGGCATCGCTTATTTGCATAAGTGCCACAGTTTGCAAATCTTTCACTGCTAAAAGACTTGCACAATTTTGCTTGAACTTGCTTTCCGCTAATCTTTTTTATCTGCGTTGATCATTGCAGGTAATAAGCTGTCGAAAAATATTCATTTTGTTCAGTTTTGAACTTCGTTGCTAAAAAATATGCCGCCCAAACTCTATTATCGATGGCGTGAAGCAGTGTTTTTTTGTGCCTAGACATGGTTTTTGGCATAAACAAATTTAGAATGGCACCAGAAATTCTGAGGGTTTGTGCCAATTGGCTCAAACTTTTTGCGTAGTCGAAAACTAACTTGTCTTGATCTTCATACGTTTCAGGGGTTGAAAACGCAAAATTTTTGCGCCGAAGAGATTAGTCTTTTTCTTGGGCTCTCACTTCGTGATCATAGATACCGTAACGACGGTCGATTCCTCATGCATATATGTAATTAGGGGATTGGGGCAGCATATCTGTTCTGTAAAGGCGGCATATCTGTAATTAGGGGGGTTGTGGGACACCCCCAACTTGGTCGAACCCCATAGCCAAATGTCGGAACCCCCCAACTTAGTTAACCCTATACCCAACCCCCCCCCCAAACTCGGAAAAATTTGGAAGAAGTAGCTTATTTTTGCCTTTTTTTGAGAAAATTTTCTAAATTTTTTCCACTTCATTTTTAATTTTTGGGACCCGCCCCCCTCTCCTAATTTTGGAAATTTTTTGGACCCCAACGGCCCAAGCCCAAAATTTTGGGTTTACACCCCTCCATCTCGTCGGAACACTTATAGATATGAATGCAAAGTCGTTATGTTATTGAGTTGTTTGCTGAAAAATGATTCCTCTGTGCTTGCTTGAACAAAATTAGACTTCAAATTCGAAAATTTTAATTCTTTCCTCAATTTTAATGAATTAGTAGCTTCAAAGATATCAGAATGTTTGAGTAAGCTGAATAACGTTTAAATAAAGCGTCTATGCGCTTTATTAAGCAAGAGAAGAACGACCTGGGGAAAATATAAAAAAATTTCTGACCCTTTCCCCATTTGGGATTAGGTCGGCGGCGAAAAACAGTGGTTCACGTGAATTTAAAACCGAATTTCATGAGTTTCAGAAAAAAATAATGAAAAACTCGGCAAGGCAGCCGTTGACGAATAATTCAAAAACTTTTCGAAGCCACATTATTCTGTAGCTGATTCATTTTTGTATTTCATACATCTTCATTTAGGAAATTAGTTTACTTATCAGCGTCTTCCGAATTTGATAATTCACTATCGCTTGGCATGAGCGAAAAGAACGATAAACGAATAGTAAATTGAGCTAATTCGATTTTATGATTCCGCTTTCGTTTATTTATTGTGAAGTTTGGAACTAATTTACCTTTAGAGTGACGCAGAAGATCATCAAGCTGCGAGACAGTTCAAAACTAACGACGAAGCCGTACCCTCGACGAACGTGACGTCGGCTGCAATGAGCGTTAAACTTACCGAAGTAGAGAAATTGAAGAAACGTGCGGAACGTTTCGGCTTATCGTCTAAAAAATTACCGTCTACGGCTCATGAAGTAAGAATACTCAGTTAAATTAATATGTTTATTTTAATTTCTTACTGCCTGTCCAACTAAAAAATTGTTTCCTTTTTATCTTTCTTTATTGGTTTATTCTGCGAAATAAAAGGCTAAAAAGTTATGTACTGAATCAAAGACCTCAATTAATGATCATTGCAGAGAAAGCGATAAAAATTTAAATCCGGGAAGTCCAGTCGATTATAGTTGAAACTTAGGTTTGGAATCTCTCGAATCTACCGCTGGAAAACTTTGTTATTCAAAAATACCCGAGTAGAAAACTGAATTGCTAACACATCGAGAGACATATAGGCTTTGATTTGATCAGACTTTGATTGACCCCCAGCTATTGCTTCACACGACGAAAATTTCCTACCCGGGTACCCGTTAATCCATTACCCGGGTACCCGAATTACGCGGGTATATCCGGGTTTACCCGGCTAATATAATAATAACATATAATTAAGTATTTGATAGCAAGTAAGTAGAACATATACTTTGAGCTGAAATATATAAAACTCAAATTTTCTTTAATTTAATGAATACATGACTAGATGAATAATCAGAATAAGCATTAAGAAGATCAACAAAATTGATAATGCAGATCGTTTGGGTCTGTTCCAAATTTTTTTTGCTCATGGCAGGTTGCAATGTGCAACTCGGGGAAGAAATTTAGTTGTACAGATACATTTTTTGTGGCTTGCTCTAAAAGTGATGAATTCGCTAAACTTTATTAGAGAAATGATTAGAAGCCTCTTCTCTTGTATTTGATTCAATCCATGTCAGTTTTAGACTTTTAGAATTGAATTTCCTGAGTTTTGGAGGAAAATTAACGGTTGGCAAAAGTAACATGTCTGGCGCCTAGCGCCGAAAAATTTTGATTTCAAGGCCTCTAAAACGTCTGCAAAATCATTTTTTTCGGCACATTCTTGTGCAACTATTAATGGTCGATTGTGATCTTTACGCCATTTGGTTGGCAAAAGAGGTCAAACATTTTTTTCCTATTTTCGATGTAATATATCTTGGGTCAATAATTTACCAAGCATAATTATCCACCGAAAGAGACTATTTTCAAATAATCTGAAGCATAAAAAGCGCCATAGGTATTTTACCTCTGGCTTCAAGATTTTGGATTTTGATATCCTCTGGAAAATGAATGAATGAGTTTTCATCTTTTCTTCTTTTTCGTCATCCTTTTTTAATCTGTCCAATATTTATTTCCTGGATAAAAAGTCGAATTTTTCAGTGAATTCAATGATGGGCAAACTAAATTTCAAAAATTATGCATGCGACCAAGAATTCGGATTCTTAAGCCAACGAAAACTTCTACTATTCTATAATGTTGATAATTTTTCAATCATTTTCAAAATGCAAAAGGTTTACGTTCACGGAAGCTGAAAATTCTGAAGGACCGCAAAACGATTTTGCGAAAAAAATCTTGATTTTCGTCAAATACGTCAAGAAAACAATACAAGATCAAAGGTTTATCAATAACATGCTGATGTTTAAAAGCTATAAGCATAAGCTAGGCCAACATTTTCTAACCGTGCAACATTAATAAAATGATTTGAAAATTTTCCATATTTTCTATTTTAAACGCTATGTATTTCTGGACATTAAACGCTATTACCTGATCAAAAGGGTCGTCTGGTTCCCAAGTGAGTGGTTCTCATGTTTTCACTTCTGAATTGGGTTTCACTCCAAGAATGCTACATGAATCTTCTGAAATTTCCCATACTTGAACGTAACAAATTAAACAAAAACTTGAGCAAAACACAGAAAACGAAAGAAAGAAAAAATACAAAGAAAAGTATAAGATGAAGAAAGAACAGCATGATCATAAACCAAAACATGAACAAAGACACAGAAAAAAACTGAAGAAAAAATAAAAAGAAAACAAAAAGAGTTTGGTTCTGGAACAGACGCCTAAGTGGCCGGCACTAAAATAGCAGACGCCCAAACGGCCACCCGAAATGGTCAAGTGCCGAACTAGCTATCGCAAAAATGGCGGCGCCGAAATGAAGGCACCGAAACGTGCTTTTCTGTACTTTGCATGGTCTTTACAATAGTCGGTCTTTAGGGAGATCGTTGTGCAATTATGAAAATTGAGAGCCAAGAATGTATGCTCGGGTCAGTAATTTGATGTAAACTTTTCAAAAAACCTGATTTTTTGATGCATACCCCTATTTTCCCCTGTAGCGCACTTCACAACATAAATTTTTTATACACGATAGCTACTTGGATACGATGTCGAACAGTGCATATTGTGTTTACGCCATCTGCACACAATGTCACGGTGTGAACTAAAAAAATCATTTTTTGAGTCTTTTGAACGATGTGCTCTAGAATCTTACGGTTTCGTGCAAAGCACAAAGTTGGCGGGCTATAATGTGGTGTGTAAAAGACTGGGAAACCAAGGGATGCAAAAGTGATAGAGATTTTGTGCATTAAATAAAACTATTTTAAAGAGGTCAAATCGTCTGCATTTTGTCATACTTTTAAATAACTTTGTAATAAATGTTTAATTGTCAACAAATTATTTTTAAAATCAGCTATGAATCCAATGAGAATAATCATACATATAGTTACCGTGTAATGTTCATTACAGGTCTTTTAAATTACGAATAGAAACTTTAACTATGAATTGAAAAATTTTCATCATTTTATAAATTTTTTTTTAGTAAAAAATGCAACAACTTTTGAACATCTGCTTTCCTTGTTGTCTGAATAAACGTACTTGTCAGAGGAAGTTTTAGAATGGCAATGCATAAATTATTCAGACGGGCTATTTCATCATAATTTGCATATTGAAATACTTTTAAAACGATCAGCTGCAAAAGATAATTTCAATCTTATTCCACTTTCAAAAATTTATAGCATTCTTGAAGTAATCGGACACTTCGAGTAAAGACACACAAGGATTGTTCAACATGCACTGCGTACGTTTCTACACATACATGAACAATATTCAACACTATCTACAATGTTTTTTTACTACAATCAATTGCCCGAATTTACCCGCGGGTACCGGGTAGCGTTTGTCTGATTCTACCCGGGTAATTCGGGTACCCTGTGTGAAGCTCTACCCCCAGCTGATTTTTGCTGACCCCCAGCAGATTTGACTACCCCAGCAATGATCGAGAAGATGACGGAGGCAAATGAGCTAAGGAGAAGAAAAAGTCGTCATAAAAATAGGAATGATGTTGTAGTAACAATTTTTCTAGACAAAGCATGCTTGAAATCCAAAAAAGTAACATTAAACCTTTAAAAGGTGCAGTGTAGGCAAATAATTTCACATATCTGACTACTATAAAATGAAGAATATGCTGTTAGGATGTTAGAAGATCATTTTTCATTATCAATAACGAAAAAAAATTTGTATTACACTCCCTGTCCTGGCTGACACCCAGCAGAATTTCTATGCTGTGCATGCATGGGCAAGACCACCGATAAATTTTCATTTAAAGGCTTCTAAAATGTCGCAAAATGCATTTTTCAGCTTATTCTTCTGCAACCATAGGTTATCAATCGCAATCACCGTTTTTTATCATAGATAATCATAATAATGCATCAAAAGAGTGTTTTCAGATGAATGAAACCACGAGAATGAAGGCTGCAAAAATGTTAACGACAGACATTCCATCTTTTAGTCGAAGATAGTTAATACCGGCGCGTGGCGCCAGAAAATTTTCTAAATTTGAAAATTCTAGAATGTGTGAAAATGAATCTTTTTTCAACATTTAATATAAACAAAAATTAGGCACGCACCCGATAGTTTGGATTTCTCAAGTAGGAAAAACATCTGTCATTTTTCTGCGCTGATGATGTTTAAATCACCAAATGGGAAGTTTATGTTCACAAAAGACTAAAATATTCCAACACTTCAAAAAGGTTTTCAGAAAATATTCGAGAAAAATCTTGATTTTTTTCAATTATGTCAAAAAACAATACGAAACCCAACATTCATCTGTGATGTGTTGATGTTTAAAAGCTACAAGCGGAGAACGACAAAAAGCTGTAAGTGGAGAATGACATTTTTCAACCATGACCATGAAATAACCTTCAGAAATAACGCGAAACGATGGAAGGAAGATTTTCAGGATTTTTCGTTTTGAAACGCATGAAAATGAATTTCTGGACAGGAGATCGTATAACTCAATCAAAAAAATCGTCAGACTTAAGGGTGCACTGTACATAAAAAAATCTGTACCGTACGGGAAACTCGGTAAAAGTTTTCCGTACCAGCCCAAAAAAAGTCCGTCTGGTACGGATAAAAACCCGGCCTTGTTTGCATAAAAATAATCAAAAGATGTTCTCCAAAAAAGTTCTGGGGGTGTTTGAGCATTTTTTGTATTAGGAAAGGCTGTCCAAGGTCTCAGGTTGGAGAGTTTACCTCGTTAGCCCTCTCTATGTGCATGTGCGATACCGACACACTATAGAAAAAAGGCGGTCGTATACGCAGTTTGTTCATTATTTACATGCTCTTCTTCTTTCCTGCCGAGGTTCATTTAGAAAAGATGGATTATTGCATGACGAATAAATGTTTAAATATAGGCTTTTGACATCTTATGTGGAAAGTGTAAGCTTCGAATATTTTTCACGAAATTTCCACGAAAGGAATTATTGCGGACTGAATAAGCTAGCAAGTTGCTAATACTGTACTTACTATTCCAGGCAGTGGTTTGAAATGATATGCTTGTGTCGTGGATTGAATTTTTCGACACGAAATACATATATCACTCCATAATTTTACCCATAAAAATGGTAATTTCTCCTGAAAAAAATTAGGAGACCTGGGAAACTCAGTGGATTTGGTTTTAGACAAACTGTGAACCCTGAGACATTTTCGTGATTTTTTCACCCATCGTAATTGATTTTTCATATTTTTTCAGCTAGTAGCGTCCATTGACGACAAACTTAAACAAAGAGCGTTGCGTTTTTCACTCAATGAAACCAAGACTAAAGTCACGCTAACACCAGTGAGCTTACAAAATTACGAAATTTTATGAGAAAAATTATTCAGGATTCAGTCTATACGATAAATAGCGAAAATTGATTTCAGGTTAACCTTTTATCTCTAAAGTAGATAAATAACGCTTATCAGGAAGCGAATTTCAATTTTAAATCCAGAATAAATGTTTCAGGAATTTTCCGCGGATTTTTTTCATTCAGATTAAACCAAAATCAAGCGAGGAAGTTAGAAAAGCTAGTGACGCTCTTTCCAAGCGCAAGCAACGTTTCGGAGATATGCTAATAGATCAAAATACTGGCCCTGAAGCTAAAAAACAAATGCGGGCTCAACGATTCGGTACGTCGGTCAAATGAAAGAAATCCCCGGAGACTAACTGTCCCGTAAAATTTTGTAAACGTTTGTTTCCGTTCCTTGAAAAGTGCCCTGTTCTCAATTCAGAAAGCTACCACAATCTAGTTTTTTGGAAATGTTATGCTTTTAATAAGTGTAAATCAACTGAATGCGATTCCAAAGATGTGATATGTATAGCACACTCTCGCTGAATTTTTCGCCAAAACATCATATGTAAAAATTTATTTTTTTGTCGAAGGTGAGTCTCGAAATTAATTGTGACACTAAGTGCCGTGAAATTGAAATGTAGTTGGAATGTGGAAAATTTCGCTCTCCATCCTAGAAAAAAAATTTTAAGTCAGGCTGAAGATCAACCTACAGCACGCTGTAACACCACTAATTAATTTATTCATTTTTGACAATATCTGGCAAAATGTGTATGGTAATTCAATAAAAAAAGGTTGGGGTGTAACTCCTAAATTATTCGAATTTTTCCTCAACCGTGCCTACTGTAATTGCTTGACCCTTGACTTTTATGCACGTCTTTTCAATACAGTGTTTTCTCTGCACCCGGCTTTCTGCACAGCGCAGAAAAGCCAAAAAAAGTTTCTGCACTGCTGTTTTCTCCTGTTACAATACAATAATAGTAAATACATGAAAAAAGCAAATTAAATGTGTAATTCATTGATATCAGATTTTAAAGTCTTAAAATAAGGAAAATAGTTCATTTTAAAAATTCAGAATCAATGACTGCACATTGTAGAAGAATATATGTGATCAAACACATGATTCGAAAAATTCTGCACCAGTGCAGAAATCACCAAAAAAATTCTGCACGAGGCCTAAAAAGTCTACAATGTGCAGAAAAAAACACTCTTCCAACACTTAGCTTTTGAGGTTGTCTCACTCATAGTAAACCACCGTTTTAGTGTTATTTTATGTTTCGTTGCCTGCGAATCTGATAATCAACAAAAAGTTTTCAAGCAGTCAATTTTTTTCGACTAAACAGTAAACAGTTGATTTTTTATTGTCTGCAACAATTGATAGAGTCAAATTCGTTCGGTGCTGAACTTTCCATTTTTTGAATTTGTGGAATTTCTATCATGGCATCATCCGAAAGCTCTAATCAGTGGTATTTCTCGAATCGTCTTTGATATATATCTTGATTAAATGAGCGTTTTAGTGTTGTCCTCCATTGTCTATCAAAAAGTTTCGGGTTGTAGATGATTCAGGAATTTAATCCAAGCCGTTGAGATCGAGTAGTCACTTTTAATAGTTGACTTATGAAGAATTTTATTCAAATTAGACACCTAAATGGTATTTTGCTCAAAATTTTTGGATCTTTGCAAAAGCCTGTCGAGACCCAATTCCTTGAGATTTAGTTTCAGGTTTAGTTTCTCCTTGATCTGACCGCAAATTTCGGACTCAGATTAGTTCTTGCACTTGATACTATTGTCTGATTTTGTACAAAATACTTCTAACTTTTGAAAAACAGAAACAACTTACTATCTTCTTAACCGTTTTCAGTATCAAACAAATTTTTTATTCGACGGCCCATGCGTCTGCATCTGACGATTTGACCGTAATACTTATAATCTGCCTTGAAATTCTTTTAAATAAATAAACTAGAATCTAAGTATGCACAATTTCATACTTTTACGATTTCCTGCCAAAACCATTTTTCACCTATAACGATAAATTCGTGAGCATAAAGCTCCGTCTATACTCCTAGTGAAGCTTGGGAATCATTCATGTAATTGGGAGGAAGTGCTATGGGAACCCCCAGAAATAATCGACCATATGGCTAGCCATTGGGCGATCGCCCCAGGATTTTCCAATCCCATGGATAGCCGTAGGAACCCCCATATTTTTGGTCGGAAAAATACTGAAAAATGTCAATTTTTTTGATGAAAAATGTCAATTTTTGAACAAAAAACGGTCAAAAACGTCAATTTTCTCGGCGCTTCGCGCCACGAATTAATTTTTTCGGTCTTTTTCGGAAAAAATTACTATTTTTTAAACTATTTTTCGAACTTTTTCCCAAAAAATCGAATTTTTTTCCCTCAGAGACCCCTTCCCTCAAAATTTTGGGAATTACTGACCCCCGGCCCAAAAAAAGTGGGCGTCCTGCCCCAGACCTCGGGGCCCTGTTACATGTATGTTAGGAATCCTTAACGGCAGGTCGATTCCTGAGTATATCAGCAGAGTCCATGCAAATATTTTCATGGCACGATGCTATACTGATAACCTTCTACATGAATATGCAAAGAATCGAAACACTTTCATCCTGTGCGTATCCCGCTAAGGATTCCTAAGCATACCTGTAAGACCTCCGACCAGTTGGGGGGGGGTCGAAAAAAGTCGAAATTTTTCCCAAAAAAGACCAAAAAACATACACTTTTTTGCAAATTTTTTTAATTTCTTCCAAACTGGGGGGGGGGGGTTGGGTGATGTTGGGTACATGGTTGGCCAAGCTGGGGGAGGGCCCCCCACCCAAGTACAGATATGTTCCTAAGCGTCGCTAGCGAATATAGACGGGGCTTAATGAAATTTTAAAAATTCATTAGTAAGTAATTCTGACGACAGTACTGATTTTTGTCATTTTTCTATTTACAAGCATTCTATAAAAAACCGACTGTAAGTGCATCATTTCCGGAGGAAACTATTCCACATCCTAAAAACTTTAGTATCGTTCTTTTTTATAGGAAGTCTGAACTTATTTATTCGAAGTTCCGGTTCATTTTACAATTTTTGATAGTCAGATCAAGTCAGCCGATGTCCCATGTACTCGTGTATGTGAATCCCAAATTTTCTCGGGGGCTTTTTGCTTTCAAGGAAGGAATATTTCAATAGTTTCGTGCTTTTTTGTTTGTTTTTTTGTTTGGAATGAATATGCGAATTGATATTCGACACAGCTGGCATGCAATACACTAATAATACGTCTTGGAATCCGTTCCACTGAGCACTTCCGATATGATACTTTCCGAATTTTTTCCGATTTCAGTTGGAACTACAGCATATCGTTTGAAACGTGCAGAAAGCTTTTTACGCCAAACTGGCCGGCATTGTAGCAGTAAAGGGTCATTTATACTTGCCTTTTCCGACGGAATGGAACCGATCGTCAACAGCTTGAAACTTTCTGCCTGAAAGTCTACTTCCCGACAGAAAGGATAACTGCAATTTTCTAGAAAATGACCAACGGTAAAATTTTCTAGAGTATGACCAACTGTAACGGAACGAAAATTTCCCTTTCATTCAGTAGCGTTGTGTCGACTGCATTCCGTTCCATCGAAAAAGGCAAGTATAAATGACTCTGACACGAATTCTGAGAATTTTATGTTGTCTTTGACCGTTATTGAGTTATTTAGTAAAAAAAGCCTCATTAGTAGTAGGGCCGGACCGTATAGGTCGTACAGTTAAGCATATACCTATCTTTTGTGTACGACCTATAATTTGTCATTTTTGGCCGATTTATAGGTCGTATAGTAAGCATATACGGTCAATTTATAGGTCGTACGGTAAAGGATACAGGTTCTGGAGTTACCATAATAGTAGAATTATGGTAATTTTTGGATTACGGTAATAGTGGAATTAGGGTAAGTCGTGCTACTGTAGGTGGAAAATGGAAAATTGATGAACAGGAAAAGGAAAACTAAAATGAACAACAAATGGAAAAGAAAACATGTATAAAAAACGCCTTCCTCTGTGGGCAGAAGTTTTTCAAAAATTTGCACCCCCGGACCCCCTTTGACAAAAGGGCGCCACCTGCAGGCATAAATACGTTCGGAGGTCCTATTCCTGAACGATCTTTCCAGTTAGTAGTTGTCAGATTGGTCAATAATGGTCTGTTTTATGAGTAAAGTCTCGAAAAAGTCTTTATGGGATGAAACATTATTCTTACGGGTGCATGCGTATAAAGTTGATTACCTGCGAAAAATGACCAAAAAGCTTTTTTATAGAAAAATGACCAGAACGAGCAGGGCATTAAAAGTGTGTAGAAAATTTGGAGAGTTCAAAAATCATTAGGCAACAAAAGAAAAACTTTTGAATGAATGTATCATTTTTGTTTATTGCAAAAAAAATCATTTAGTCCAAATACAAGAATTAAAAAATAAAAAAGTTGAAATAATGAAGTAAGCAAGCAAAACTGGACAAACAAAAAGAAAGCATGAATAGAAAAAGACTCCCTCCACCCAGCGAGGAAGTCTTCCAAAAAAGCGCCCTCAGGCTCCAAAATAAGAGGTGCACCGTCTCCAGGTTAACAGAATAGCTTATCGGAAGCCCTGCATGCAAATTAGAATGGTCTTTTATATCAGAATGCTCAATTCTACATGTAAAACCTCTAAGACTCTATACGGGATGAAATATTATTCCTACGGGAGCACGCATATAAAGTTGATTACCTGCGAAAAATGAGCAAAAAGATCTCTTATGAAAAATGACCAAAAAGCTCGGTATAAAAAATAGGTGGAAAATTGTAGACATTTTAGATACAAAAAGAACTGTCCTCTGTGTAGAAACCGTAATTGATGCTTCAAAAATAGATGCAGTAAAGAAAGGAAGAGAACACACTGCATATATACACAGAAAGCTGTACCAGAGGTTAAAGGTATACTAAATCATCGAGATTAGGCATGCATACATATCTATGTATAGAAATTGACACATTATATAATGCATAACAATTTATACTGGTAAATGTGGTTTTGTAAACCGGGTGTTTTCCAGTACAAACATAAAAAAGGTTAGGCAGCTGAAGCCCATTTAGATAATAAAACCAATTAGAAATGCTAGAAAAGATCAAAGGTTCTATAAGACATGGTAGCAAGAGACACTTTACCAAGACAATTAAGGTGGTGCTTATTATTTTGATAGTGAAACTGAAAAGATTCAACCGAAAAAACTGGAAAAGGTTTAATGAGGGAAAAGACGTATAAATAGGAAAAATAGATGAAAAAGAATCATTTTTATTCTTGTACTACAATGAGGACGATGATGACAAAAATGAAAGCCATATTTATAGCATTTATTACCGCGTTGAGGGCCGCTTACACGGTGTATGATACATTGATATTATGAATATTTTAATTTTCATAATACGTAGGGATGCAACGAGTACTCGGACTCGGACTCGAGACTCGGTATTACTCGGTATTTTTCCAGACTCGGACTCGGACTCGGACTCGAATAAAAAATTTTTCCAGACTCGGACTCGGACTCGAATAAGTTTTTTTGCCAGACTCGGACTCAGACTCGAATAAAATTTGTATCAGACTCGGAGTTTTTACTCAAAAATGTAAATTTTTTTGAAAATTTTAATTTAGTATTACTTAGTACTAAAATAAAAATCAATGCGAGACCAAATTTACTGTATAAAAAATGTAAAAACTTAGGCCTACAATCCTCCGACTCCTGCTGTTTCTTCTTTTCAAGATATTTGTTATACGCCTCCTTGTGCTTCACCTCCAAGTGTTTTTGAAGTGAAGTTGTAGGGCCACCGCGGGTACGGGATAAGTTTAGAGGGCAAAGCTTGCATTGAGATTTATTATCGCTTGTTATTTCAAAATAATCCCAAAGAATGCTAGAGAGATTTTTTGGCATTGCAAATTTGGTACCTAAAATAAACACTATTTGTTTAATTAGAATAACAACACACAGACAATCAATAGGCTGATGGAAAACCCATTAGCTTAATCATAATAAGCCAGCATGATGAAAAAATTTTATTTCAGGAAAATGAAAAGTAAATTTTAATATATTACAGTAAATAAACAAGTACACAATTCCAAACAATTTTACTTTTCTGTGTATCTATATATACTTGGACTCGGGACTCGGATTCGTTATTACTCGTCATTTTTCCAGACTCGGACTCAGACTCAGACTCCGATAAATTTTTTTTGCAGACTCGGACTCGGACTCAGATAAATTTTTTTGACAGACTCGGACTCAGACTCGGATAAATTTTTTTGACAGACTCGGACTCGTATAACTGAAAATCCCAGACTCGTTGCATCCCTAATAATACGAATACAATTTAAATATTAAAAATATTAATTTAGAGCCCTTTTTTACGAGGATTGACATTGACGAGTGGGCTTCAGTATTTTGGGAGGAGGCGTCGGTCGATTTCAAGAACTGGTCCAAAAGCCAGCATGGGGAGCAATATCTGGCTAGGACAAAACCTTTTTGGGGTTTCATGAAACACCTATGCTCGATGTTCGAAAACCCCACGCTGGACGACGAACAATTAGCCTCGCACCTGGGGAATATCCTCCCACCCTGTGCGAGGGCTCAATGGACGAACACCGACCAGCAGTACATCGATCACTGTGTAGGGCTAGCATTACCTCATTTTTAGTAAGCTTTGATGTTATATTTAAAACATTCTTAGTTCTATAGACTTATAGCTAATGAGAGTAAAAATTGTTATAAGCTTTTACTGTAATATTTTGAGGTAATACATGAACAGGTTAAATTGTACTAAAAACAAAGTATGGTGCAGATTTTTACTATCAGGTAGGTGTTAATGTATAGTAGAAGAAATACTAGAATTGTACTGTAAATAACTGGTATAACAAAGAGATAGTTAACTTTCCTAAAACTTACCAAAGAACAGATGTTAATTACTGTATAATTTTGTATTGAATGTATGTATGTATGTATCTATGTGAGTATGTAGGTATGTATGCACGTATGTAGGTATGTAATTAGTTGCATAAATCATTGAAACATTGTTTCTAGAATATTCTAGAAGGTTTCAGTTATTTACAAAATTTTGTACAAATGGTATATATATAGTCAGTTTTTTATAAAATGCTTCCAAATAAAAAAGTGACACAAATCACTACTGTCCTCAAAAAAAGTTCTACCGTAAAATTTTTCACTCAAAAAATTGGTAACGGTTAGGTCAGTATGCTCACAAATTTCCAGTCCTTCATGATATATTGTTTATCAGAAAATCACAAAAATCTGAAATACTACTTGCTTTCCACTTTCATTATTTAAAAGCATTTCAAGAAAAGCAGACTGTCACATTAAGTAGAAATTAGGAGCCATGTCACATTGATGGGAAAACCCATACCATATCCAGCAGATGATACGGCCGTGACACTGTAGGTGGCATGCTGTGACCCCCTTGGGTGGCTCCGTGAGGTTATCTACTTCAGGAACCTAACCCAGCTGGTACTACCACAGGAAACCCTATGGTGTACCTCGGCCTTGTCCTAGGGTTCAGCTGTAGATTAATGGACAATGCAGCCGGGTCAGGGGTGGCAATCCCTAGTCCTCATCCACTGAGAATGAGGGACAGTGCCATTCGCGGAATGGTTTACTGTAGGGGACCCGATTGTCAACCTAAATCCCCTAATTGGCCCTGACCTTAAGGGTCCGAGGGCTTTCTCAACTGAGGGTACTCTCAAGGGAAAACTAGCTTGAGGAGGATTCCCACAAATATACCCTCAACAATAATAACCCCTGAGAAGACTCACTAAATCCTCTTCTCAAAGTACTCGGCGATGGGTTCAAGGGTCAAAATGTGGGTCCTGCGGATGGCAGGGAAGCAGGTTTGATAATCCGAAAGGGATTCGGTGTGGAGGGTAAGCGAATGCGAGTTGGCGGGGGACGGTATCAAAACCTTTCCTCGGGGAGGTGACTGGGGTTCTCGATCAATGGGGATGGGGTAAACTCCTAAGGTTGAGTTACAGTAACTGGCAACGCGAGGGAGACCCAAGGCGAATATGTAAATTTATTGAACAGGCCGCGGATGCAGGTACAATATGTAAATTATAATAAAAAGATGCAGGCAAACACATGAATGCAGGCTGTAAAAGGCAAAGATGATTAGGCCCAAAAATGAGTGCAAAATTAACAAAACAAGCCCTTTTAAAGGGCCCCGTAATCAACAGTATGCCTTGGGTGGAGCTAAGACACCCCCAAGCTAACTTCTGCAGTGGAAACAGCTGCAGAAGATGCCTATGGTCAGATAGACATTTTCCAGTTCACTACGTTAAACATTGGGGGGAGTTTTCACTCTCCATGCTTAGCATAGGAACGTCATCTAGTGAGAATTTCCAACTAGGCGTTTCACGTTGCGAAACGTCGCTAGTTTTTACTGATAAGAGGTGCATGTTGTGCTCCAATTACAGCAATGAGCTCGGAGAGCTTATCTTTAATGAAAATTCTGACTAGCGGGTTACATACCATAGTCTACGTGTGCAATGGAAAATAATAAATCCAAACAGAAATAAAAGTGTGAAAATGAAACAGAAACGAAACGTAAAAAGTACACACAGAAATTGCATGTAGAAATTATAAAAACGGAACATAAAATTAATGCAAGTTACTGTAAAATAAAATGTGGCGAAAAACATAATGGAAAAATATGATGTGAATCAGGTGACGCTGGGTGAAGTTTGTGGGCACGTGATACGGTGGTCCTTCAAAAAAGGGCATCCTCGTCCTTGTGTTGTTGAGGTTTTATGCGGCATGTCCATGGAGGTCAATCCTCCAGGTAGAGGTGATGGTGGGCGGTCAATGGTCCAGTGTTTTTTGGTGTGTTTTGACTTGTGAAGTGGCGTCAATGATGCGTGGAGTTGCTGACGTCAATTGATCGGTGTGGTTGGTTATGGGTGGAGTTGCTGATGCCAATTGATCCGTATAGTGATGCGTGGAGTTGCCATTTGTCGACTGATTTGTGAAATCTGTAACAAGACTTATAGAAAAATGCATGGATGCGCCTGTGATATGAAGCAATACCCTAGTTTAGATGCATTGATCACTGCTCATTCTCTTCTTTACACTGCTGTTCCAGTATGGAGCAGGAGCAGGTTTTCTGTGAGGGGCACGGTTGTCCTACGAAAAAGGATGACCTCGTCCGTAAGTCAACTAAAGAAGAGATGAGCTACTTGATTATGGGTCGGAGACCTCTGCATCAAGATGTGGGTCAAGGAGATCTTGTGTAAAATCTTGGCCTGTTGATGGAATCAACAAACGTGCTGTCTCGATTACCTGTGAAGTGGAAGGTATCTCCTCTGCTTCAATAGGCTGATCAGGTGACACGTAGCGTCTAAGCTGATTGACATGCACAGTATCTTCTTGATCTGCCTCAAGCCGAATGGTGACATTAGGATATGCCACATTCGTTACAAAGTAGAGCCCATGGTAAATGGGCAGCAATTTAGGGGTAAGGCCCTGTTTGCCGGTAGTGCACAGTCTGAGCACCTGATCACCAACTTTGTATGAGACATCTCGTGCCATGCGATCGTAAGAGCGAGCATAAGCTGCCTGTGATCTCTCAATTCCGCTCTGGATCAAGATCAAGGCCTTTGTAAGATGCCATTTGACCTCCATATCATATGTGGAAATATCAATGATATGGGCCGGAGGGTTGAATGAGAGTGCCACATCAACAAGTAGCATGGGCGTACAACCATACATGAGTTCAAAGGGGGAATATACTGTGGACTCATTCATGCTAATGTTGATGGCGAACACAGAATACAGCACGTGTTCATCCCAATCAGTATGACCTTGGTGGACATACATACGTAGCCGTGTAGTTTGATTAGCTCGTTCCACTTCTCCGTTTGTCATCGGGTGATAAGCAGTGGAGTGGATTTTCTTGGTTGAACAAATGGCAGTGATTTCAGTCATCAGTTTGGATGTGAAATCAGTGCGACGATCAGACTGAAGAATCTGCGGTGCCCCATGTCTGCAAACAATTTGTGTAACAAAAAGGCCTGCTATAGTTTGTGCAGTAATATCCGGAAAAGGGCAAGCTTCAACCCATTTGGTAAAGTAGTCGACAAAGACTATGATAAAACAGTTGCCACTTTCACTAGTGGTCATTGGTCCCATACAGTCGACACCCACTCAATGAAACGACCCTGTAATGGTGATTGGTTTCAGAGCTGCTTGGCTCTTTTGTCTCGCGGGTTTATTCTGTTGGCAAAGGTCGCACCGCTGACAAAAAAGTTTTACGTCTGCACTGAGGGAAGGCCAGTGGTACCTGCGGGCTATAAGTCTCGGGGTACGTTTAGCACCAAAGTGTCCAGCGAGAATGTCATGATGGTGAGCCTCAATAATGGTAGTAACCATTGATCGGGGAATGACAATCTTGTTGGACTCGCCTGTCCACTTCTGAAGGATGTTATCCAACAGGTGGTAGCCATTAACATCATTCTGATCACTGTAGGGTTCTAGTGACCTAAGAATGGATTCTGGATCTTCAAATTGAGCTGGGAGAAGGTCATGGTGCTGCGCATCCTGTGATATCTCAGCATAAGACTCTGACCTCGCCAGGCGCTGCGCACCATCTGTGGTTATTTGGGATGATCTCACCAGGTGCTGCGCACCATCAGAGATCATCATAATTCTTCCTCGGGTCTGTATAGGGGAGTATTGTCGATACTCTTCCCGGCAAGGGAATTAGGATCAGGCAGGCGTGATAATGCATCAGCATTACCATTAGACCGATCTTTTCACAGCCGAATTGTCAGTTCGAATTCAGGGAGCGCGAGGCCCCACCGAGCTATCCGGGCTGAAGGGTTAGGTTTCTCCATACAGCCTTAACAGCGGTATGATCAGTCTGAATGACCACCTCATGTTAAAAGAGGTAAGGCTGAAAGTGCTTGACGAAATGGACAACAGCGAGAGTCTCTAACTCCGTAATAGTGTAGTTCTTCTCAGCTGCCATTAACCCTCTACTGGCGTACGCGACAGGATAGTCGTATCCATTATCATCTAACTGGCTCAGAACTGCCCCTATCCCTGAAATACTTGCATCCATTGGGTAGGTACTTGTAACAGGTGTCCCCCACCCGGTACGAATGATAGACATGAGTGGCGTTGACCTTTTGACACGGCCATATCTTCAGTGCTCCCATTGTGAATTCCCCCATCAGGTCATTTCTTTGCAGGAATGCTCAGGCTCCTAGTGTAGGGTCAAAACGAAGCAACTGCCAAGTCAGATCAAGGTAGCATTGAGCGTGAGAGCAAAGCTCAAGCCACATGAACTGAAAATTGTTAATTTCTGACTCTTTGATCTGCTGAGCCAGGTAGTTCAGTTTGGCATTGATGGGGTCAGGATGGGAGTCCTTTGCCAAATCGAACAACCTTTGGGTCATATTAAATGCGTAGAAGAAGACCCTGATCTGTCCGCACTGTGTTTAATGGGAGGTCGGGACACAACCGGAAGACACGAGAGTTTTCCGGGATCTTCAGGGCAACTTGCAAATCATCGAGGATGATATGGTTCCCTGATACAGACGCAGTGTAATTGCCCTGAGGACGATAATGACACTGTGCTGTAAAGTTTGTTGCAGGCCAAATAATTACCCCGTCCAGTGAGTACATCAGGTCCAGCGTTTGGTTAGTGCTATAAAACCCAGAGCGTATTTTCACAAGCTTTTGTAAACCAAACACCTTCGTGTAATGTGCTAGCGTACAAGCCGCAGGCGCTAGATGCTGAGTGGTAATGACCTCTGCACTAATGCCCCTAGACCCGAAAAAACCAGCATTGGTGCATACCTTATGGTTTCGCAAAGTGCACTTCCACGCTACGGTAGTGATTGGATCAGAACTAGGAACATACACTGTAACATTCATGCGCCGGGGACTCCATGAAGATTTTGGTGGCTTGCATTCATTTTTTTGAGGTAGCTCAAGTGGATGACTGCTTCTTGAAAGACCACAAAATTGGTACTGAGTAGCATGTATTGCAGAGCTCATTCCTAAGAACAGTAATGTCATGAAGGTCCAGTTTATTATGTACAAGCTGTTTACAAATGGTGCTCGTGAATATACACCAATATGTACAGTGTTCACCAGGCGGGCCGTTTCATTCTTCGTCCTCGTCGGTGGACGATATTGGCTCCTCGCCCGGGAAGTGGATGACCAAACCCCCACATGGGTGGACTTCGCAAAGAACGCCAATCTTTGGGGACCAGGGGGGGTTGCCGTCGGGAAGGGTGACGCCTCAATGATGCTGACGTCATCATTGACGGCGCGCAATGTCTCTCCAAAGGCATTGGCGACCGGGGGCGGAAGTTTTGCCGCGGCCACTGGCTGCTGCTGGGCAATTGTCGCCAGTGTTTGGGCTCCTGTCCTCATCGTTGACAGTGATGCAGCAACAACTGCGGTGAGCTGCGTGTTGCGACTCGCTTGTTCCACAGCGTGGCGGACGGCGTCCACTGCCAGCGACGACAGTTCACCGTCCAACAGGATCTTGTCCACCAGGGTGGCATGAATAGTTCCATCGGCGATAAACTGGAGCGCTCGTCGAGCAATGTTGGGTCCCAATATCTGCAGCACCGCTGGCTCAGATAGCACCACGTTGGCGGCCGAAAGCACCCCAACCTCGAACGGCTCATTGAGTAGTGCCCATGATAGGTGGGGATACTTTTTGGCCAAATCGGTTGACCAAACAACCCACATCGTGTCGGTGACGGATGAGGAATCTGCAAATGAGAAATCATTAAAGCCGGTGACTTATAAGGATATCTGATTTTCAGACCTGAAATGTCAGAAAAAGAAGGTAGTGTACCTAGCAGATTCATCGATTCCAATTGTCGGACGACCTCCAATGCGGAGTCTGTAGGAATTCCGGGCAGCAGTCCTTGGGCGATAAAATGGACCAGAGGCGCCGGTGTACCTTCCATCGGTCCATACGATGCAATTACGCTGATGTCGCCAGTCATTTTCGGCATTGTTGGCGGGTTTACGTTGACCAGCGTTGCATATTTCGGCGGTGGCGGCGGCAAAGCTGACAACGGAGTCAGTGCCGAAACCACTGCAGCAGCTGAAAACCCAATACCGATTACACAGACAGGATAACACAGTTGTGAGTGATCCGCCAGGTGTTCAGCCAGAACTTCATCATCCAGATCAAGCAGATCTGGGTGAAGAAGGTCGTCGGTAGCCCCTACCGCATTATTTTGCAGCACGGGTGGCGGATATTGGTTCCCTGTCCCGTGAGGAGGTGGATTAGCATATCGCCGAAAATTTCCACTTGCCCCCTGAGGAGAGGACTACCAAAGTTAGTCTCACCAGGCACTGTTGGAGTCCGATTTGGGCAGGCCGTAGCCCTGTGCACTCGTATCTTTCAGCAATGCGGGCAGGGTTTGTCGCATCAGTCAGTTGGGTGCGCCCTCATCGGACAAAAATAGCAATGGCTGGCACCGGTGGCAGTGGTGTTGCTAGGGCCGGTGCTGTTGGGATGTTGGGCCCAGCAACTAGAGTCCTTGTGGGTGCAGCGTCCATAGTAGGAGCACATCTGTAAATGTGCCCCCGACGGGCGATCACCAGCGTTTTGAATGCACGCCGATGGTGTCATTGACAGCATCGGATTTCTCTGAGGCGGCGCCATTTGCTGAGCCATAAGTCGTGTAATGTGAGCCATAAGCCGGGCCATCTCCAATTGTAGACGTTGAATCTCGTCAGATGGCGTTGCCGACAGACGTTGAGTGGTGCCCCTTTGATTCAACATTGACCTGACATTGTCAGCGGTCCTTTGTTCTGAAGAGAAAACAGCGTTAGATGGGGCAGTATACCTAATCTCGTCCCGAAAAATCTGTGATTCTGCATAACAAGCTGCTTTGAGAGTCTCTTCAAGAGTTGTGAACTCCCTGAACTTAATACTATCTCGAAGGACTAGTTTCAACCCTCCCAGAAAGATATGTTTTATAACCAAATCCCTAACGTCAGTCGCGAGATCCGGATAAGCCACCCTGGACAGTCTCTTAAGGTGCTCAAGGTAGACTATCACAGACTCAGTCGGCTTCTGCAGGCGATCTTGGATCAGCTGCTGATGCAGATCTGAGTCACGCCCTACCGGAAAGTCTTTCCTTAGAAAAGCCGTGAACTCTTCGTAGCGGGTAGGCTGCGGAGTACCACTGCTAAAGTCCCGGTAGGATGCCAGAGCAGGACCTGTGGGGCAAGACTCCAGAAACACGATTTTATATGCATGATCCATTTCTGTTACCCCTTGAAGTGCAAAGAAACGGGTCAAGTGAGATATAAAATCCGTTATAGGCTCACCAAAAGTGCCCGAAAAGGCAGGAGGGGCCATGAAGCTGGACACAGGAGGGTGCCTTCTGCCATTCATAGCCTCCAGCTTTTGGTTGAGCGGTCCAAGGGCATTCTCAAATGCAGCTTGGACCTTATTCTCAATCTCTGAAGGTAGATCAACTTCTGACTTCATAGTTGAGGGTTCATCTTCCTGTAAGGCGGCTAAGACTGATAATCGTGCCTGTGAAGCTATTCGATCAAACTGAATAGAGAGGGGCTCACTGGTCTTTTTAAAACTAGAACTGAGATGGCAGGAACGTCTAGGTGTCTCTATTTTGTGAAAATGAGGTAAGTATTACTCTTGTGGTCTCGCAGCGAAGAGGCGGGGGAATTACGAGATCATTTAAGTGACGGCGTTTTTGAGGCTTTAATGCTTGTTCTTTACAACAACTAGCAACCACTCAACGATGGGGCTAGAAAAGAACAATGTTTTAGCCCTCAGAATGGCCAGAGAGAGAGATTGTCTGACTCAGAAGGGAATTTATCTGGTCACCTATGTACTTAAAGAGGGTTAACCTGTGTGTAAAGAGGGGGAAATTATATGTCCGAACTTTAGTGGAGAAAAATCGGGGCTAGACCCTGTTATATTAAACTAAAAGTGAATAAATTTAAATGAAATGGTGGTTTCCCAACCGGAAAAGAATGGACGAGGAAAGGACTCGAGTACAGATAAACCCACTCAAAAGGGAATTTTATTTGGAGGCTAAGTCCATTGTGCTAGTTTACAAAACCTTGGATATGGGAGAGCTCGTAACCAACAAAGTCCTACTCACCAAGAGTAGCTCGTGAAGTAGCTTAAGAATTAATAAGTAAAGGGGGACAACTTGAAGTAAACTTAGTGGGTGTAAATAGATAGGGACAAAATTAGTTTACACACCAGATTATGCAAAGGGGATGCACTATTATGCAATTGGCCTCACTCACTCGAGCAACTGCGATCTCTGAAAAGTTGGATGACTAGACAGGAGGTACCCGAGGGGACGACCTCCGCATGTATTCTACAACCATGCCCAAAAATGGGAATGCGCATTTTGAACAGAACAGGAGCTCTCCAGGAGCATTATATACAGCTGGGGGCCAGGATTCCAATCACTGAGATGAAGTGAGGATCACTAGGTCACCAGTTGGAGGCAAGAGCACCAGGTACCAAGGTGCTATTCTGACACACTCAGTCAGTAAATGGGTGGCATGGGGGTCCTTGGCCCAGCTGTGCCTAATGGAGGTGGGGATATGCAGGCTTTCTCCTATGATTCGAGGCAAGGCTCATAGCATCTTGAGATCAGGGGTACAGTCTGTCTCGATTAAATGAGTGTAAAGTAAGGGGCTAAGGCGGGGCATATTATGCTATATGGACAACCAGTGGAGCCGGACTCAGGATTAATGGGCGACTCTAGTGCGGACATTATTAGGCCAGCTAACGAAGGCGTTTGAGTGTTAAGAATAATTACAGGGGGCCTTTTACACTTCAGGCCCAACCGGTGGCTGTGCCATAATTCCTATGGAATTATTCCGGCGGGGACACTAAAGAAGATCGTAGATGAGAAAGAAATGTGAGAAATTAGATAAGAAATTTACAGGAAGGTTGTCAACCCTTGGGATTGTTAGACACAGGCAGTACCGACTGTAAATGCCTAACTGTTGCGTAAGTTGAACAACCCACCCAGCTGAGGTCGAGTGTAACCCGTTCAAACCTGCAGTTAAAGCTTTGAAGGTAGTCACGTGCTGATCAATCAGTGCCGCTACCTGGGCGGACAACCTGATCAGTATCACCGACCAAGTGCATCTCAGGTTGAGTGAGCATGTCAACTGATGTTTCCCAGGCATCAATGATACACAGACACAACCCTTGGACAAGAGCCATTGGTGAGAAGGTTATATTCCAGCAATCACTTATGACTCAAGTGGCATCTTGTAAACCCACAGTAACCTGGTGCTGATGTCAAAAGATGTGATATAAAACATCACACACTCGGTGCTGACCTCAGGTGACTGGGATGTAAGTGCCATAGTCTCATATTGCAGTATGTATGCCAAAAGTAAGGGCCTACGGCCACAAACTCCTTATGGCAACACAGAGCATCGCTGTTGCTGACGCCAGAATAGGACTGTAAAGTCCCAATTCTGATACTGGAATAGAAACATCATCATTGCGGACATCAGTAGGTAGGGCCCTAAGGCCAGCAACCCTGCTACGGCAACACAGAGCATTGCTGTTGCTGATGTCAAAAGGTACTAGCTGAGTCTCAGTCATCCTACAGCAATGATGAGAGATGCAGTAGTTGCAGATGCCAGATGTGCCATTTGTAAGGCCTCACATCTCCAAACAACAACACGTAGCATTGTTGTTGCTGACATCAAAGACTGAAACTGGTATACCCGACCAGTCCTAGTGCAACAACACGGACCTCTGCTGTTGTAGACGTCAGAGAGATAGTGCCGTACCGTCACAGTCCCGCAATAACAACATGTTACGTTGCCATTGCTGACATCAGAGGTGAAGCCAGAGGGCCACCTACCCCTTAAAGCAATAACAAGGGATGCAGCTGTTGCAGATGCAGGGGGAGGATACAGAGAACCAGCAACCCCTGAAGGGCTACATGCCATGCAGCCATTGCTGATGTCAGAGGCATGACCTAGCTAATCATGCCTCAGTGCAACAGCAGCATGTGAGGTAGTTGCGGACGTCAGAGGTAGGGTCCCTAAGACACGCCACCTCATAACAACAACAGGGTAAACTGTTGTTGCTGACATCAGTGGTCACAATCGGTAAGATCATCACCACGTGCAATTACCTAAAGAGACAGAAGGGGAAGAAGACCGTGCAGTAGGTGAAAAAAAATAAGAATGACCTACTGAGGGGTTGCCAACTATGACGTATGTGTGACTGGTAAAAAAAATTTTTTTTTCTTGAATTGTATTGAATTAAGAATGTTTGGTTTAGTAGAAAGGAAAAGGATAAAATTTCAATTTGTTCGTTTGGAAAGAAGAAAAAATAGGTTATTAGTTTTTATTTGATTTGATTTTTGAGATAAGAAAATTTATTGGGTGGAAAAGTTATTATAATTGGTGTCACACATTATGTATAGATGACCGAGAAAAATAAAAAGTAGAGTAAGTAAAAATAAAATTTTAGGCTGAAGAGATAAGCAATGTGATCTGCTAAGTAGGGTGTTGTGTGTGTCAACAGTATGGTTTGGCTTGTTTGGCTGGAAAAATGAGCAACTTGGCTAGTGCTCAGTGAAGATAAGAAAAAGTTTGAAAAAGTGTGTTAACACAAATACCGGACACAGATAACAAATCAGGACCACACTTGACATCCAGAATCAAGAGTGGAAGGAGTACTGTATCTCGTGATCAGAGATCCCGAAACCCTGAGGGGCTGTAAAACCTCATGGGCTGTGATACTCAGTACCCCAACCCAGGTATACTGTTGTCAGAGTACGTGCAAATGGCAGTCGTACTGTAACCGAATAGCCATACGGCGGTACAGTAACCCATCAGATCCACGAGCAGTAGTGAAAAGGCCCAATTTTAAAAATGGAAGAAAAGAAAAATAAAGGAAGAGAGCTCGGAGGAGATTTAGGCAGAATACTCTATTTAAACTCGACTCTGGGAAATTATGACTGTTGGGGATCGACTCTGGGGAAAACCTAACACCAGGGGATTTATTAAAGCTTACGGGCGTTACAACATGCATAAGGTGATAAAATCATTAATTTGATCACTCGTTGGGGCTAATCCGGACGTACAGTAATGAAACTGAATCATTAATTTGATCACTCATTGGGGCTAATCTGGACATACAGTAATGAAACTCTACTCATATGTGGCGCTGTTTGAGTTGGCAATAAAACTTGAACATAAGGGCCATTTCCCACCTAAGGGGCAGTGTACCTGCTTACGGGTGTATCCATGAGGGCATAAGATCATCCTAAGGGTCAGTAGTCCCACTCAGAATGCGAATCAGCTGACCTGAGAGAGGTTTCCCCACTCAAGTGGTGATTCTCATGATTTGAGAGGAATGTCCCCACTCAAGCCAAAATTTTACTGAATTGAAAGAGGTATCTCGACTCAAAAGCGTAAAAGGTCCGTTCCTAAGAGCTGTGGAGCTAGACTTAAGGGTCGATTTTCCAGCCTCGCCATGTCACATTAAGTAGAAATTGGGAGCCATGTCACATTAAACAAATAGTTGATCAGTCACATTGATGGGAAAACCCATACCATATCCAGCAGATGATACGGCCATGACACTGTAGGTGGCATGCTGTGGCCCCCTTGGGTGCCTCCGTGAGGTTATCTACTTCAGGAACCTAACCCAGCTGGTACTACCACAGGAAACCCTATGGTGTACCTCGGCCTTGTCCTAGGGTTCAGCTGTAGATTAATGGACAATGCAGCCGGGTCAGGGGTGGCAATCCCTAGTCCTCATCCACTGAGAATGAGGGACAGTGCCATTCGCGGAATGGTTTACTGTAGGGGACCCGATTGTCAACCTAAATCCCCTAATTGGCCCTGACCTTAAGGGTCCGAGGGCTTTCTCAACTGAGGGTACTCTCAAGGGAAAACTAGCTTGAGGAGGATTCCCACAAATATACCCTTAACAATAATAACCCCTGAGAAGACTCACTAAATCCTCTTCTCAAAGTACTCGGCGATGGGTTCAAGGGTCAAAATGTGGGTCCTGCGGACGGCAGGGAAGCAGGTTTGATAATCCGAAAGGGATTCAGTGTGGAGGGTAAGCGAATGCGAGTTGGCGGGGGACGGTATCAAAACGTTTCCTCGGGGAGGTGATGGGGGTTCTCGATCAATGGGGATGGGGTAAACTCCTAAGGTTGAGTTACAGTAACTGGCAACGCGAGGGAGACCCAAGGCGAATATGTAAATTTATTGAACAGGCCGCGGATGCAGGTACAATATGTAAATTATAATAAAAAGATGCAGGCAAACACATGAATGCAGGCTGTAAAAGGCAAAGATGATTAGGCCCAAAAATGAGTGCAAAATTAACAAAACAAGCCCTTTTAAAGGGCCCCGTAATCAACAGTATGCCTTGGGTGGAGCTAAGACACCCCCAAGCTAACTTCTGCAGTGGAAACAGCTGCAGAAGATGCCTATGGTCAGATAGACATTTTCCAGTTCACTACGTTAAACATTGGGGGGAGTTTTCACTCTCCATGCTTAGCATAGGAACGTCATCTAGTGAGAATTTCCAACTAGGCGTTTCACGTTGCGAAACGTCGCTAGTTTTTACTGATAAGAGGTGCATGTTGTGCTCCAATTACAGCAATGAGCTCGGAGAGCTTATCTTTAATGAAAATTCTGACTAGCGGGTTACATACCATAGTCTACGTGTGCAATGGAAAATAATAAATCCAAACAGAAATAAAAGTGTGAAAATGAAACAGAAACGAAACGTAAAAAGTACACACAGAAATTGCATGTAGAAATTATAAAAATGGAACATAAAATTAATGCAAGTTACTGTAAAATAAAACGTGGCGAAAAACATAACGGAAAAATATGATGTGAATCAGGTGATGCTGGGTGAAATTTGTCGGCACGTGACAGGACTATAGTATATATTAAAACAAAAATTTTTTGTTTCAATTAATTAATTAAAATAATTTTTGAAATTTGTAAAATTTCAGCAGTTACGCCTAGAGATGGCAGCAGAGGGCTCAGTGGTCCTCATTGTATATAATTGTATTTATTAATTTGAGTAAGTAAAAATTTTTGCAAAAAATTTTTAAAAACTTAATATTTTTTTATTTTTAGGTAATATTTGTATATGTTCTTTATTGTATATTGTTTAAGAAAATAAAATTAAATTAAAATCAATAAAATTTTATTTATTGCATTTTATATTAGTGGTTGTTACTTTAAAGTTCTTGTGTGTCATCTGATGGAAAATGAAAAGGGGTTACTGTAGTAAATAATTAGAGGTGTATGAACGAATAAATGAATAATAAAAGAGCAAGTGAGATGTAGAGAACATGTGCAAAAAATATTGCATTAAAAGTAGAGTGTTGCTCATATTGAGATTTGTTGTCTTTTTTATATAGAGCTTTCTGTATGTCTTAGGATAAAAAAGGTGTGACATAGTTACATAGAGTACTGTAGAACTGAAGGAGTGGATGAAGGAAGGAAGGAAACTTGTTTATAATTAGAGATGAATTGAAAGACTAGTTCTAAACAATAGATAATGAGAAGGGTAGTATAAACAAAACTATAAGTGCTTTTTTTTATTATAAAAAATTTAAATGTACGAAATATAGATATATAGCCCATTTAAATACTATAATCCATAAAACATTAATGATTTTCATCAATCATTAGGAGAGAGTCAAATTCTGCATATATAAGTGCTTCAATACCTCCATTGGGTATATCCTTGCCGAAATTCATTTGTAAACTGGTGGTTCTTTCACGTACGAGTTCCCAAAAATTACCATCCATTCGGCAAGGAGTCAAATCAAAAACAAAAAGTATGTAATGTGTTTTAAAAGAATTTGTAGTAAATTTGTTACCCTTGTTATCTGTACCAATCCCTACACATTCAAACAATTGTATAAAAGTTCACGAATATATGTTTTCTTTAAAATTTAACATATAAGGAGCAGTAGGTAATGTTGTAGTACTGCTAGTTATTTTAATTTTGTTCAACCTGAAATGTTTGAAATTGAAGGGGCTTTGATAATAATCACCCCTAGCAGCAGCACCATCAACAAGTGCCACAACGAGACGATGAGGTAAGGGACCTGTCAACAAGGAGTTTAGAGGAGCTGAGTGACAACTAGCTGTTATGTATAGACTTGTAATATGACATCGACAAATAGGGTATTTTCCAGTCATATTTTGTAACATAGATTCAATAGCTAGATTAATACTACCCCAACTTCAACTTTTTTAATAAATAAAGACATGCCTTTAACTTCGATCTATAAGCTTTGTTATCAGTAAATATACATTTCTGCAAACAAAAATCATCTCTTATAAATCAATCTTCAAGGTACATTGATTTAATGGAAAGCATTCTTGCATATATAGATTGGCATCTATAGGGGCCATTAATTCAACAACTGTACTGTTTTTGAACATTCGAGTTCTTTCCAAAGCACCCTTGTTTTTCTTTATATCAAGAACATGGTCATTTTCAAAAGTATAACCAGCAGCTGTAACATTTGTGGATTTAGCATCACGACCATAGTTTAATTCTTTTTTGAAATAAGATCTGTAAGCGTATCTATCCCCACTAAAATGTTAAAATGTTGAAATTAAAAAACATGTGAACATACATTTAATTATAAAACTTACCTATCAGATATTAATTTTCTATTTATAGTCTGTTTCTTATAAAATGCTTCTAAATAGAAAAGTGACCCAAATAAGTACTGTGGTTGAAATCGTTTACATAAAGTTCTTACTGTAAAATTTTTCACTCAAAAAATTGGTAAAGGTTGGGTCAGTATGCTCACAAATTTCCAGTCCTGCATGATATATATCTTTTATTAGAAAATCGCAAAAATCTGAAATACTACTTCCTCTCCACTTCCATTATTTGGAAGCATTTCAAGAAAAACAGATTATAGACAAATTTTGATCTGTTTAAAAAATGTTTTTCCCATCAAATTAATTGGTGAAAGAATGTTACCATTGAGATTGTTGTTGGCATCTGATGTTAAGGTGCAAGCAGCACCATTAGCTTTCATAATTCGAATAGTAAAATATATAAAATTTTTTGATAAATTCAGCATATAGGAATCAGGTGAAATAACAAATTGGTAGGGTTCTTCATTAGTACAAGGATTTTGGAGCTGAATTTCAGACCAAAAATTTCTAGGAATAGCGACTTGTGTTGGAGGTATGTAAATAAATCTACTTCAGTTTTACTACTAGGAGACCATGCAGCATCAATAAATTTACTCATTTTGAATAGATATCCTTGAAACTGACTACTCTACATGGAGTCTTTCTCAAGAAAGAGGTTTACGTTTATGTTGTTTTTGACACTGATGATGATGACCATTATTCAACTTTTTATTGCTCTTTATATGTACCATAGAATTTCTATGTTTAGGCTTCCCTAGACCTTTTCCTTTCTGAATGCGGTCACCCGTCTCATGTAATAAGTTGGCTCCTGCATTTCCTCCATGCCCAGCAACACTTTCTATAAAGGAACGACCCTCTACCACATCACCTGCAATTTTGGAACCTGAAATAGTGCATGCTTTCCTGCAGACTTTAACAAAGGCATAGCTAGATGCCACAAAATCTTGAAAAAATTACCAACTCCTGCTCCCTAATGTGTATTATAAAATACGTATACTGCTCTGAAGCCTTGTAAGGTTATTGACCCAGTAATCAACAGTTTCAGGAATAAATACTGTATGCATATCTCACTTCATAAATCAAAATGAACAAGTAAATGAATAAATTAATTAATTAAGAGCATTTGCCAAAATTCAACCTGAGGACAATGTGTCCAAATGGAAATGAATGAATAAATGCTAGTGAAAATTTGATACTATTATTATTATAGGAATAAAGGATTATGTCACCCGAAATGTAATTTAACTATAAAATTCCCAAGCTGGAAAGGTATAAACTTGTTCATACTGATTTTTATATTAATTTCTAGTACCCTAATTTCTTTTAACTGAATGGGTATATAGTGAGGTGTTTCATGTAATTGACTCACAATATCTTTGTATTTTCCCTGCACATTTACTATATGTAAAAGTGGTGCTAAAGTATTTCCAACAATTTGATTTTCAATAATATTACAGTAAACATGAAAACTTTGTAAATCGTTTAAATTTTGTGGTTGAATTCCTAACATATATAAATGTTTATTTCCAGGATCGGTAAGAAAAACAGATTTGGATGGTCGATTATGTGCATTAGATTTTTGTAGTTTTTCTCCAACAGTATACAGGTTAATATTCACACCTCTATTTAAAAAATCATCAACAGTTACATCGGCAGCAGTATTAGTAGGACTAAAGCCTAGAACTTCCATTAAACAGTTGCTTATATTGATTTTACGCAAACTTGTACCACTTTTTATTTTCCAACTAACCAAACCTGCACCATGTTCATCATATGAAAACATGATTCCAATGTCAGTTCCTGCAATTGCTGCTCCAATTTTTGCATTCAGCTCATCAATTAATTCAGCTACCATGAAGTAACGTCTTTCAAAAACTATAATTTTAATTTCTTTGATAGGTTCAACTTTATTACCACCACCATCCGTAATTAACATTATTATATTATCTCCACCCTGATTGGAAATTGTAGCCCAGCTGTATGGATATATCATTTCACTTAACCCTACCTCCCAATTTCTATCTAGTTTTAAACGGTAGGTTAGATGGGCTGAAAAATCTGAGGGCATGTTTCCATATTCACTATTACTAGGTAAAGTGATATAAAACTGATCTTCAAAGGTTGTCATTATTTATAATGTTAGCTGTTGTAGGTATTGTCTTCAACAAGTTAGGTCATGGTAATAGTCCAGATACGGGGCTAGGTAATAAATACCCTATACAAGTGCACAATAAATCAACCCACAACTGTCTATGATTATTGTAGAGATAGAGATAAATTTATAATAGCTGTAATGACTACAATATATATTAGTATGACCTGACTAAAGAACACCACTTTTTTTCGAGGTAAACGTTTTCCAAAAAAATCCCAAAAACTGACAAGAGATGATTCTGAAGAAGTGCTATTACTACTATCCATTTCAAAATAAAAAATCTTCAATTAACAATTGGATAATTAATTATAAATTCTATAAAAAGGCGGAGCTAGTAAAGTAACCAATAAAATTATACAAAAATACATAAATTAGGTGGAGCTAGTAAAGTAATAAAATTATACAAAAATATATAAAGAAGGAGGGGTTAACTTTTACAAACGTGTACATAATTTATTTCACAATTGACCTTTTACAGAAAATTTACAATGAAAAAACTTACAAACTAGTTTATTGTTGTAAGCAAAATTTGTATTAGAAAAACTACTAAAGATTACAAAAACACTTTATAATACAAAAATACAAAGTATATATACCACAAACTCTGCTATAAAAATTTTGTAGGTGTTTCTTATTTGTGTATCTTACTGTAGCATTCTTGTTAATATAGTTTATAAAAGCAGGAATAACTGTTGGTAAACCATAGGAATCAAAATAATATACAGAATTATCATTATCAAAATCTATAGCTATCCAATGAATTCCTTTTTGAAAAGATGTATCAGTGTTTGCAATTAAAGCTGCAGGTCTCTTAACTATCTCCGGCAATGTATTGCAAGCAAAAACTCCTAGAAAAATTCTTGATAGAATTGCATCTTGTTGAACATAGTATGCCAGTTCAAAGTTGTTCATAGTAATTGTTGTCCTCATCATTTTGTATATCCTTCTCTAAAATCCAGCTGTTGAATTTTTCAGGATAACCTCACCACTTCACAAGTACTCTATTCTGACCATCTGGTAAGCGTTTAGTTTTCAAAATCATTTCAATTTTGTTTTCTTTGATATTAGGGTTAAAATCAATTTTCTGCAGCTCTTTTTCATAAAAAGGCCCTTTTATATCCTGGCCTTCCAAATCTTGAATTCTTTAAACTATATGGTTTCTAGTCTTCACAATATGTTTTACCCTGAAAACTTCTTCACTCCATTGAGGTAAATAACCTTTGTTGAACATGCTTTGTTGAACATGAGGTAAATAACCTTTGTTGAACACGCCTATTTTGGGGTAGAGTCTTTGCCATATAATTTTTTCGTTAGAATAATTCACATTGATAGGTTTTTCATTAATTGATCTATGAATAGAATGATTATAATTCAAAACAACTCTGGGTAAAATATCAATCCGTTTATAAGTGGTAAGCTCTGTAAAATATTTAAATAAATTAGTTTTTAAGGTTCTACTAAACCTTCCACTATTGAACATTTAATGCCTTCATTCTGGGAAGTAAAAAAATGTATATGATTAGTTTTTAATAATTTCTGTAAATCTTTGTTGACAAATTCTTTTCCTTTATCGCTGTGCACTTTCCAGAGAATTTGACCTCCTTTTAAAATATTTTGAAAAGAATCCCATACACTCTTTGCATGTTTTCACTTCAATGGTTCAACCCATGCATATTTACTCAACAGGTCCATACACGTAAACATAAATTTATATCCATCGTTAAAATCTGCTAAAGAAGACATGTCAGCCAAATCAATTTTCCATTGTTGATCCATAGCTGTAACATAAATAGGGTTATGTGAAAACTTTTTGTTGACTTGTTTATGTAAAGTGTAACTATCTTGTTTCGAGAGCCAATCTTTAACATTTTTATATGTAATTGTTTTATAGTGTTTTCTATCCTCAACATATATTTTTTCAGCACTAGAAAAGGCTGTAGGATTTATGTGTAAATTTTTGTACAATTTCGAATATAAGCTATTCATCATTCTAGTACAAAGGAGTTTACCCTCTGAGTGTTCTAACTTTTCTTCATATTTTCTCTTCTGTTGAGGCTCCTTTACTCAAGAATGAATCATCTTTGATATCTTCTTTACCACTTGAAAATAAGCCAATACCTTTCCCGAGCCATTTATTCAACCGCTTGAGACTAGAGCTGGCCTGATCATCTGATTCTTCCACAGCTAATTTGTAGGAGAGCTTCCGAGGTACAGTAAATAAAATTCTAGGTAAAGGATTTCCTATAGCCTCTAAGGGTACATTATGTTTTCTCAAAGCAGTAGCAAACTTGTTTACTCCTAACAGTTGCGTAATTTTTGAATGTTTACACCACAAATTATGTAATAAATCAATAATATGTTATCCTTCAATTAATTTTCCATCAATTAATACTTCTCCTTGCTGATTAACATTTATACTAGGGTTATGTCGCAGATGCTCTAATAATAAAGATGCTGAATGTTTAAATTGTCTAGGAATACCACTGAGTAACTTTTCATCATTCAACCAATTTTTTTCTTTTTGTTTCAAATTATTACCATCATTTTTATTTTCATTATCATCAATAACCTTTTGTTGCAAAATTACAGTAGTGGACTGTGCATTTTCATGTTCAAAAGTTAAATATTGTGAGAACAATTGCCAGTACATTTTGTATTGTTTTTCAGGTGTTAATGTATTATCCTTCAAAATGTGCTCTAATTCGTTATGATACATGTCAACTTGTTTAGCTATATCTGTCTGTTCATTTGCAGTCGAAGAAGAAGAGGAAGTAGCATGAGAGTTATTCAGCTTATTCAGAACCTCATGAGGAATAAGAGCAAATTTACTAGCGAATTTCATTCTATAATAAATTCTCTGTAACAAAAGTTGATTGTGTAGATAATAAAGCTGGTAATACTAGAGGTAAAAATGCTCCACCACTTTGAACAATTCTTGTACCTTTATTACGTAAGTCTTTTTTCTTGTTCTTTCATGTCTTGTAGCTAAAGCTCTAAGCAATAATTTATGTTTGGCCAATTTCTTTGTTAACTTTGAATTAATAGGAATATTACCATTCAATATGTTTAAAAAAATTTTGCATATACAACAGATCAAATCAGGGGAAGAATGTTGAAGAAAAACACGTCTTTGAACACAATTTGAATTTTTCAACACATTGAGCTTGTGAATATATTTCTTTAATCTAGAAGCCATACAAAACAGATCGTACAGTACAGAAAAATATTACAATAATGACAAAACATTAAAGGAACATTGAAAGAGTTAATGCATTACATTAAAATAGTAATGAAGCTTCATTTTGTATAATAATATTACACTCTTCCCATCTAGAAAAAGCACACAAATTATTCATTTTCATAAAAAACAGTTTATGAGTTCTATTTAGTTTTAAAAAAAGATCTTCTACAAAAATAGAGGGTGGTTCGATTATATTCAATTCCATTAGTAATAATTTAGCAAAACACCAAAGTTGTGTAACTTTTTTACACCCCATAGGTAAACCAGCTTCATGATGTAAATGATTGCACGCCTTAGCTAAGTCTTTGTAAAAGATCTTGGCTTTGGGTGAGAAAGGAGTCCAAAACAAATCAGCCATCTCATGTTTCTGTTTGTTGGTTAGTATTTTACCTCAAATAAAAATAATATTATAATTTAATAAGTAGATAGATGAAATAGATATAAAATTTTTTACCTTTTACTTTGTTTTGCACCATTCTGACAAAAGCTTCAAATGCAGCAGACATTGTAAATCTACAGTTTCAAAATATCGTAACCTAGTACCTTTGATGTACAAGTTTACGGCTACAGCAAGAAAATAGAGTGAATTGAGAATATATATTTTGAAACATGCTCATAATTGCATAAATTGACCATCATTCTGAGGACAATGTAAAATTTTTTCTGCATAATGTACTAGGGGTGTTAGATGTAATTTATAATTTTCCCATAATAATAATAATAATTCCCCGTCTGTACCATTTTTGTATTTGGTATTCTAAAATCCGTAACATTTACAGTTTTTCCATTTTCATATAATTGAAAAGGATATTGTACCTATACAATAAAAACAGTTATAAAAAGAATTATGGTAAGAGTATTTAATAAAGTGTATTTACTGTATAACATATCAATAAATAATAAGATCGGACTTTAAATTTTAGAGAGTAAAAAGCGGGTTATAAGAGTAATAAATATTCAAGACATATATCCTAAAGTAATCTGTTATTTTCATGACTATGTAAGAGGCGGGGTTATAAGCAAAAGAAATATTCCAGCTATATGTTCTACAGTAAATGTTCGTTCTAGCATATGTGTACGGAACCTAGAGAAAATAAATGTGTTTGTGTGTTATAGTAACCTTCGAGGTCAAAGCTAGAGAAAATATATGTTTTTATGTGTTATAGTAATCTTTAAGGTCAAAGCTGGAGAAAAGATATAGCCAAGTGCCCATGAGTTTTAACAGTCTTTAAAGCTTTTCCCCATAAAAAGAGAAGATGGTGCAACAAGGTTATAAACAGCTATTACAGTTCTTTTATAGTATTAAGAATCAAAACAAAAATACTAGAGTTGTACAGTAAAACAAGTGTTTCAACTGGTTCTATTTGATTATATGTTAGTAAAATAAGCTAAAGAAATGAGATGGGCACGTGTTGATGAGTTATAGAGGTCTTTAAAGCTTTCCCATCATAATAAAGAAAAGTACTATGACAAGGTTGTAAACAATAATTAAATCTCTACCATAAAATTAATAGTTTTTGCTAATTTATGAAATATTTTTCCATCATTACTGTATAAATTTTGGTAAATAGGTTGTTTTCTAGTTTTTTCTAGTTTCAGTTTCGATAATCTTTATAATGAAACCTATTTAGGAGGATATTACTTTGGATGAAGATGATATATCTATGGAAATTTTAGAGGATATTACTTCTGATGAAAACTAAGTGATTGTAGATGAGGATTTAGAGAATATTTCCTCCGAGGAAGAAGAAGAAAAAGAAGAAGAGGAAAAAACACTTGATAATAATAGTAATATTTTGGATGAAGAAGGAACTATTTTAGATTATGATGATGACAAAAATGATCAGTACAAAAGTTTTCCACCACACAGTTCCGATGAGGAAGAAATTTATGAATCAGTTCAAATTGGTTGTGGTGGGGGTATAACAAACTCCTCTTTTGTTGGGAACAATTTTTTGGAATTATGTCAGCCTAGTACCATAAATATCAGGCGTTTCAATACCAAAGGTCTTGAGTACTCTTTGAACTTTTGTAATATTGAACCTATAGATGATTTAAATGCTCAACTTGCACCAACATTTCAAGGTATAGTTGGATGAATTTCAGAGAATGTCGATGATAATGCGCTTATGGGGTTTTCCTTTGATCATCCAGATTTGACAAAAGATCACGTTTTGATACCTTTCAAACCAAAACATGCTTTAACGGGTGATTGTATCATAAACACTCCTAATGCTGTTCTTCAATCAAAGGAGCAAATTGAGATTGATAGCCCCCAAGCTACAATTCGTACTATTGATGTAACACAGCCTGAGGGTAGTCGTAAGCTAATTATATTAAATTACTTATGTTTTTTTGCTTATTTTCTTTTTAATTTAAGGTATTCACAATGCTCATCAATATTTACAGCATAATGATTTCCTGAAAGACATATGCTGCATTGTTCAAATCAACAACACCGATGATTTATGCTTTGCTCGAGCTCTAGTTGTTGCTAGAGCTTACGTTAATAAAAAAGATCAGAATGCTGTGTACAAATGGGAAACTATATGAAGGTCTGACAAGACACATCTACTGCAAACCAAGGTCCCTAAAGAATTGATGACCAAGGCAGGGTTGGCTAATCATTAAGGGTCTTGTGGTTTTCATCAATGGGAAAAACTGCAAACTGTTCTATTGCCCAATTATTCCAAAAGTTTTCAGCAAAGAACAGTTTAAGGATTTAATATTTGGAGGTTAGAGTTTTTTACTTTTCTGTTATTGTGTGCACATTTAGAGTTTTAAGGATCTGAAGCAAGACATGTTATGAATATTTATTACCACGATGACCATTACCTGGTCATTACAAAGATGCCTGTTTTTCTGACCATGGTTACTTTTGTCCTTATTGCGATCTAGCCTACAATAACAAAGTGGAACATAGATGCAAAAACTTTTGCCCTTTGTGTTGCAATACACCCCCATGTAATCAATTTAATGCTCAAAAATGCAAAGATTGTCACCAATATTTTAAAAATGACGAGTGTTTTGCTCGAGAAAAGTTTATTTCTACTCAAAAAGGACAATTGAAATGTCAAAAAATTGGGGGTATCTATTTGTGACCATTTCAAAGTGTGCAAGCAATGTTATACACTGGTTCAGCGAGCACATTCTAAGCCTCATAATTGTGGTTATTTTGAATGCAAAACATGCAATAAGAGCATACCGAGAAAAAATTATGCTATTATTTTTATCTTTATTTGAATTTTTAAATTTTAGGACATTTATGTTTTACGCAACCTGTTGGCAGTTGAGGAGGAAGATGTATTTAAGAGAAATGATGATGGTGTTGATGATGACAATACTTGTCTAGTTGATGATGAAACAGGAATTACTGATGAGCATCCAATTAATCAAAAACTTGTTTTTTATGATTTTGAGACTACGCAGGAAAAAGTTTTATGAAAAATGGAACTAGGTGATGTAGTTGAACATGAACCAAATTTATGCTTTGTTCTTACTGTATGTTATCAGTGTCATCAAAGCGAAGGAGATTTTTGTTGCAATATGTGTGGTCAACATGAAGGAGTCGTCAAAGGCTCTACATGTCTAAATGATTTGTGTGAATACTTTTTTGGAGAAGACATGAAAAACATTACAGCAATAGCACATAATTCTCGAGGATTCAATGGACAATTTATAAAGCAATTTTTGTACAGTAATGGTCATTATAAACTAAATATCATTAATAAGGGTAAAATAGTAAATTGTTTTATAGTTTTTCATTTTCATTTATTTATTTTATTTTATTTGTACAGGTTTAGAACTGATGTGTATCATAGTAGATTTGATAAAAATTATTCATTCTTTGAACTTTCTTCAATTGCCTTTAGGGGCTCTACTGAAAACACTTGGGATAAGTGAAATTTGTAAAGGATATTTCACACATTTCTTTAATAGAAAGGAAAATTATGGATATATTGGATGGCATCCTTCACCTGACATGTACAGTTACAATGCTATGAAACCTGCAACTTGTGCCGCATTTTTGGAATGATATAATGAAAAGCTTGAAGCAGTAAGTTTGCAAAGAGTATAAAAGTTTTGCATTTAGAAGTGCATACTCGTTTAGGATTGTCACTTTAACTTAGACAATGAATTACTCCCTTACTGTCATAGCAAGGTACAGGTTTTACGCCAGTGTTGTATGAAATTTAGGGATATTTTCGAGGGGGAAACAGATGTTGATCATTTTGAAAAATCAATAACTATTGCCAGCGCTTGTAATCTTGTTTTCTGATGTTTATTTTTGAAATCAAACAGTATTGGAGTAATACCATACAAAGGCTATGGTGAAGAAGAAAGACAGTCCATTATTGCCTTAAAATGGTTAAAATGGCTATCTCATAAGAATGAAAAACTGTATATTCGACATAAACTTAATGGTGGTGAAGTTCAAATTGGTAAACACAAGGTTGATGGTTTATCAAATAATTTTGTCAAAATATAAAACATTTTTAATATCTACTTGTTTGTTTGTTTGTTTTTTAAAGGAACAACTGTTTATGAATTTTGCAGTTGTTATTGGCATGTTTGCCCAAAATTTATGAAAAATAGGCACCAATTAACAGCTGATAACAATACAAAAGCAATCGATGCTTATGAGTGCACATTTAGCCCTACTATGGAAATTCAATTAGTTGGGTATGACGTAGTTGAAATGTTGGAATGCGAGCTGTTACAACAACTTCATTCAAATCCTGAAATGAAAACATTCTTTGCTACAGTTGAAATACCTCAACCTATAAACCCTCCAGGAGATAAAATTTTAAAAATATTTTTTCATTTTGTCAAAAATTTTGTTTTTTTTGCTTTCTTTGGTTGTCGCACTAATGCTGTAAAACTGTATGACAAAATTAAGTACAATGAAGATGGAACACCTGTAGAAAAGATCAATTACGTACATGTGTGCAGCTTATACCCATTTGTCAACAAATATGGGAAATATCGCATAGGTCATCTGAAAATCCTGACTGAAGGTTTTGAAGAGGTAAGCTCAACTTCCCAACCTTATGTAGGATTGATCAAATGTACGGTTTTACCGCCTTGCAATCTCTTACATCCTGTACTACCATATGCATGTGGTGGTAAACTGTTGTTCCCTTTATGCAAAACTTGTACACATACTTTGCAAAAGAGCATCTGTGATCACAATGACCAAGATTGAGCATTAGATGGTACATGGGTTAGAATAGTTATACAAAACTTTAGAGAAAGGATATAAGGTTTATTTTTACTGTAATAATTTCCTTTTTGTATACAGATATTTTTATTTTTTGTTTTAGATCCTCAAGATTTTTGAAGTTTGGCATACAATAATGTTGAACAATATCATCCAACCAAAAATCCTGGTGGTGGTTTATTCACACAATATGTCGACACTTTTATGAAAATGAAACTAGTAAGTTTTATAATTTTTAAAATACAAACAATTTTTATTACTGTTTTTTAATAGGAGAGTGAAGGCTTCCCTGCTAGAGCTCAGACGGATGAGCAAAAATGTGAGTACAAAATGGACGTCTACAATTGAGAGAATATTTCATTAGACCCGTCGAAAATTTCGAAAAATCCTGGAAAAAGTACTTTGGCTATATTAATGTTAAATTCGTATTGGGGAAAGGTAGTTTTACATAAAAATAATTTTGTATTTATTTGACTTATTTCATGTTTTCTAGTTTGGTCAGTGAAACAATATCGATAAAGGCCCTGTCATACTTCACCGCGCGGGGCTGCGCGTTACAGCCTCTGAAGTATGAATAGGTTTTTGTAATTTTTGCAGCGCCCCGTCCGGTTCCAACTAAACCAATACACATTTTTTGAGAAGAGCAAAATCCAAAAGTAAAAAAGCAGTGCCATATGGCGCTGCGCGGTACCGCGCGGCGAAGTATGACAAGCCACCGTGTGGTACCACGCCGCGAAGTATGACAGGGCCTTAAGACTATTATCCATAATGCACCTAAAGAATATTTTGAACTCTTAATGAATGTTGTTAACATTATTAAATATGTTAGACTAATCAACGAGCAAATGGTGTCAATGACCTACTGTCAGCATGATGATTTTGCCAAGGTTATGGGGAGTACTAACTCCATTATAGCAGCTTATACGACAGCTCAGGCTCGACTGAAGTTATATTCTTACATCAACTGATTAAAAAGTCAAGTATTGTATTTCGATACAGACAGTATTATTTACATGTCAACAATTGACAAGCAACAATATCAAGTACCTAAAGGTTAGTGTTTGGGTGAAATGAGGGGTGAATTATGTGAATATGGTCCTGGATACTACATTACCGAATTAGTGAAGGTCCTAAAAATTATGCTTACAGACTGTACAGTCCATCTACTGACCAATACCATCACATGATCAAGGTTCGCGGTATCACTCTGTCAACAGATGCTATGAAAAAGTTAATTTTTATTTACTTTGCTGAATGGTTTTTGCTTTTGTAAAATACAATGAACAAGAAGAAGTAAATGTACACAGTCTTCGTATTGAGTGCCAGCAAGATTGTAAAGTTGTTACCTGTAAAACTTTGAAAAAATTTTGTGTAGTATATGATAAACGTATTTTGAGACGTAATTTTTGTACATTTCCTTATGGATGGGCTGCAATAAAACAAAAATGACACATTGATTCAAAAGTTTTACAATAAAACAAAAATGATACATCGATTCAAAAGTTTTACTTTTATTAAGTAAAGATTTTTGAACTCTACAAATTTTCTACACCCTTTTTATGCCCAGCTTGTTCTGGTCATTTTTCTATAAAAGAGCTTTTTGGTCATTTTTCGCAGGTAATCAACTTTATACGCATGCACCTGTAAGAATAATGTTTCATCACATATAGACTTTTTCGAGATTCTACTCATAAAACAGACCATTACTGACCAATCTGACCAATCTGACAACTACTGACTGGAATGATCCTTCAGGAATGGGACCTCTGAACATATTTACGCCTGCAGGTGGCGCTCTTTTATCAAAGAGTGTCTGGGGGCACAAATTTTTGAAAGACTTCCTCTGCCCATGGACGAAGTTATTTTTTATACATGATTTCTTTTTATTTCTTTTCTATTTTTTGCTCATTTTAGTTCGCGATGGTAAGTACAGTCGTGGCCAGAATCATATTGATCATTGTTGCGGTGGCTTTGCGATTGATGATGAGTGCGACCATATCGATCTGTGTCAGCTCTATGGCAGGAAGAGGTGTACATACGGCTAGGCATCAACAACAACGGGTTTGTTCCGGGCCATGGAATCAGCTGCGGAACCAGCATTGGGCGATCTGACGGAAGACCAGTAGGCAGCAGCACACACAGCAGGAGAAGATTCCATCGAGCCGTGAAGTCGTGGCATCGCAGCAGCAGTGCCGGGTGATCCATTTCACTGTGGTGTTGCAAATAGATTGGATAAATTACAGCAGTGTCTGATGGCAAGGGAAATGGCGTATACTGAGGGTATGCCGTCCAGAAATCGATGAGGTCAACTGCAGTGTTGTAGGCCTGGATCAAGCAAGACTGGTTGTCCAATCCACGAGCTTCCTAGAGGAACAAGGCAAAATGGGTAGTTTGGACAGTGTTGATGCAACTGAGTTCTTCGGCCAAAATGCCCACAACCCATTGCAAGATGAGAGTGGCAGTGGTGAGGTTTGGCAATAACTTGTGGGGGAAATATTGGTAAATGGACAACAAGGCATTTGTGGCATGGACGTGAAGGGCCATCGTAATGCATGTGCCTAATCGACTGAAGAAGTTGATGAGGACCATTTCATGCAAAGTGCATGGCGAAAAGAACTCAACATTCAGATCGATGCGAGGAGGGTAATGCAATGTTGCCAGCATGATTGAATGTGGTGAATTGGTAGTGCAAAAATGAATGTAATTTGGCAAAGTGGACGCCTGGCTTGGCAGTTGTGGCTCGGCTTGCAGAACCCCACTGGCCGGAGGGAGGGCTCCTAGTATGGGAATGGTAGTGATGACCAAGCGGGGCTCTGTGTTGGCAGTGCTTGTGGTAGCCCCAGTTGAGGTAGTAATGACCGATGCTGGTGTGACTGTCATTGAGGATACTGATGTTGAGGTCATAGTCGGCAACAATGTTGTAGTCCTTGTAGTGGTTGATGATTTCAGAATAATTTGCTCAACACCCATCAGCAGGGCTGAAGGTAATGGAACTTTGAACTTGGTTAGGGGTGGCGGATTCTTTAGTGCTTCCAAACAGCATTGAATCTTGGCCTTGCTATGCAATGGGCTAATATATTCGGTCATTTTTGGCGGTGAACGGCGCAAAGCATTTTGGTAATTTGCCTCATAAAAACTGGTAGAGTGCACTTGTCACCTTTGTTCACTTTGAGTGTGATGTTGAAGGGCGGCGCTGTGACCATCTTGGTCGCTGCTGTCTCAGGTTTCATTATCTTGGCAATGGGAATGGTCTCTTTCATGGCCGTGGTGTTCATCACGACCATGCGAATTGTGATGAGATTGATGGCTATCAGAATGGTGTGCTGGCAGCCTTTGCTGCGGTGGCACTGAACTTTGAGCTGTCTTTGTTTGAGTACCAGAGTCTTTCAGCTGCGGGACCTTCAGCTGCGCAGTCACACCAGGGGTTGAGCTGGCATGACCAGCCATGTGTCATTCCTTTTGCTTGGCTCTTTGCTCACCGAATTTCACCATATGCTCGACTGTCATTTTGCCGCGTTTGGTTCGAGACGTGCTGGGCAGTGGTGTGCAGCACAAGTGTGGTTTGTCTGTTGTGCAGGCTTTATGTGCTTTGTGGGATTCAATTTCTTCTTGCTGTTGAGTTTCCCGTTTGACCGAGTGCTCATAAGGAGCGGGTTTGCAGATTGGTTGACCGTATCGATTGAGCTTAGCTGTTGAGGTACTGGGTTGCTGCGGCTGTTGGACATCCATAGGCACCATCAGTGGCATTTGCATAGCACTCAGCAGAGGCCCCAATTGAGTAGCAATTGGAGTCATTGGTACCATAGGTGGTGTTTGAGATATGGCGGGGATAGCGGTCAGAGCAGGCATCAATATTTTGATTATTTGATCTCATAATGGCTGTGGGTAATGGCGCCAATGGTGTTCTGGGCACACCATGCCAGGCGGCGGTGGCGGAAAATTGTATGCTTTGATGGCAGCAGCCATGGCAGCCCATTGCCAATCTGAAACATACTGTTGAGAAAACCTAATAGGGGGAACATATCTGGCAGTGGCCATGGTGGCAATCATTGGTGGGCTAGGTAGAGCTGCAGGCGTAGCCAAGTGGATCCAGGGATCAACGGCAGGTGCTGGTTGTACCATGTCCATCTTGGTTTCATTATTGGCGGTAGTTTTTTCGGGAATATCGGTCAATGTTTGATCAGCGGTAGCGTCGGGTTCCGTGTCCATTTTGGTTTGGTTTACCAGTGTGGTCATTTCCTCCGAGACCGGTCCAAGGATGAAATGTTATCAAGTGTGAGTTTCATAAATTCATTGACCGAAGTCGCCGAAACTGTGAGATGGGCCTGAACTGGTGGACTGGTCGGTGACGATGTCGTTACCATCGCGGGCAATTTTGCAATATTTAGGTTGAAAAGTGGTGTTTCCAGCAATTCGTCATCCAATGGTTCGGGAGCAATGGTTGACATGGGTTGATCAAGCAGTTCATTGGCTGTCAATGCATGCCCCGAGGCCGTAGTTGGCAAGGGGTATGCGTAGATAGGTGCCAGGAAGGAAAGGCAGTTTTGGAAATCAATGTTGCGCAGCAAACACAAATACAAGTGGAACCCACTGTGCAGGTTCCAAGCGTAATCGGTTTCATCAAGTTGGATGTCTTCCACTTTTGTCTCTATGTGCAAATCCTTGTTGAATATGATTGGGTGTAAGGTGAATAGATTGCAAATATACATTCCGGGTTCCTGGTCAAAGGCAGGTTCTCCCTCTGGAATGCGGTTCATCCAGTCCGTGAGTCAGGTTTGAGGATTGCTGTCAGGGTGCAGGTGTAGAAGGCCATACCAGTTACGTTGTTGAGTGAAAATGCATGCTGGGCCAGGAGATCATTCACCTAGGCGAACTCAGCCACAGAGCAAGGCGAAGCTATGACTGCAGTAAGCGGCATAGTAGATGTCAATTTTTGGAGCCAGTGTCCATCGACCTGCAAAACACTAAAGATGGTGTTAAGAAGATAATGATAATGGGTACCGTGATAGGTTAGAGGTTGATCCAGCGCCACGCGCTCAGTCCAAAGGTCATCAACTTCAGAAGGTATCGGCGGGTCATTGACAGTGTCCATATGGGCCCAGACTTCTAGCTTATAAATCGGTGACACAGGGAAGCCGAGTAGATCCTTGAGGTGGTACATAAGGCCGCTCTTCATGGCCGAAGCGATGGCTGCTTGAAGGCATTTTGGAATATCATACACTTTCTTTGGTTGGAGCGACAAGTCTTCCTCATTGGAGACTTCTGGCGATTTATTATATTCATCCTTTTGTTTCTTCTTCTTTTTTGTTTTTTTGGGAACAGTCAAAAGTTTTGGGTGAGTTGTGCGAGTGACAGTTTTGAGGTCGCAAAAATTGTTGAGCTGTGTACCTAGACAGATGGACAGACCGTGGTCAGCAATGTGCAATCATACATAAAAAATTGATATGCAGACAGAACCTTGTCCTGCATGATCGCTGGTAGAGCGACCTGCCAGATTGTCAGATACACAGTGGTGTTCAAATTGGGAGGCAGCACTGCAGTTAACGGAATGTTGTGATACCGGGCGATAATGATTTCAGCCAGTGGATCGATCTTGGCAGCTTCCAACAAATCGTGAGGGTATAATGAGGCGGCATTGTATATTTCTGGAATGAAACCGTAGCAGCTGAAAGTGAGAAATAGCAAAATCGGGTAAAATGAATTGAGTGCAGCATATGCGAGGACGTCAAGTTGCAAATACGAATTTTTTGGGTCATTGAAAAAGGGAAGAGCATGAGGAAATTTGAGAGTGAGGCGTGAGATGTTGAGGGCCCACATGGCCAAGACCATAGCCTTCAGTGTGCATTTCTCCAGGATAAAGCCAATGCTCCGAGCCAGCTCGTAGAGTGGGGAGGAGATTGCTATATTGCCTATGACTCAATAGGCCTCGAACTGAATGGCCTTGACAATGGGATCTTTATTTTTCTTTTGGCGATTGGTGGGAAATTGTGTTCAGAGGAGAGCCTAGATACCCGCCCAGACATGGGCTCCATCCAAAGAGATTACAATGGTGTGTTTGCCATTGACAAAGGAGAAGAGCGCGGTCCAATCCTCAGGTGTTGCGGTGAAGGTTTCAAAAACAAACATTGTTCCATTTAGGAAGGGGGGTTGGACATAACCTGGATAACTGGAGGCTGTGGTGTCAGCTGACATGAGAACTGTAAATTTGAAATGCTTTATGTTGCTGGCCAGGATCGACTCTGTATCGAAACCGATCAAGGTGTAGCCCTGGAAATTTGGCATGGACTAAGCAGCAGGAGCCACTCCCAAACTTAGGGGTGCAAGAAAAATTGGGGGCAGCAACACATTGGGCGGCCAAGCAAACAGTGAAACATACCACCATTCGAGGTCGGCAACAGGAATCAACCGTTTGATGTTGTGTTCTAAATAAGAGTGGGTGCATTATTTCACATAAGACATAAGACAAGGTGGGTAGTGGGTGATGGTGATGGTTGTGCCAGTCCAAAAGTTGACCTCAGATTTAGACCAAGAAAATAAAATAATTTTGCACCAAAATAAGAAGAAACAGTTACCCAGATGGCTGCAACTTGGGCATTGATGTATCTGAGACGGGTGAGTCTTGACAACTTTGGTCAGATCACTTGAGAGAGGCAGAAAAAGTTGTGGTACAGGCCAGTCAGAGCAGCAGCCGGCTATGGAGACAATTTGAACCATAGCTTGAGGATGACAGGATCAGAGGGACTGACCATGGGCTATTGGACAATGCAGCATAAATGAGGTATCCCATGGGGTCTCAAGTACAGGTCAGAGGGCATGCACAGAAACAAAAAAGCTGAAAATAATGCATGCAAAGGTAAGAAAATACCATCCCAGCTGAAGCTAACGTCATTTTGATGCAGCTATTGTTCATTCCAACAGACACATCGTTCATTGACATTGAGGGATTCATAATATGGAGGAACCTCGTCGGCGGCAGACGATGTAGATGGGGTCGTCATGGATGAGAAAAAATTGGCAGAGCAGCAAGGAGAGTGGACTGATTGGAGCAAAAGCAAATAAGTGAAATGAATAATAAAAACAAAGTTAGCCGCTAAAAGGTGAAAAAGATGTAAAGTTGAAAGGTTCAAAGCTAATGTTAACTACAAAGCACTACAAACAACACCAAGTTAGGGGAAAACTAAGATCAACCTTTCCCAGTTAGTCTTATGAGAGTGAAAATGGTCAGGGTCAGGCGAAAATAAACCGAATGACCATGCGCCACACAGAACTTAAGTTACAGAAGAGCCCCCCTCCTAGATGGGTATTGGTCGAATTCGATGTAGTCAGTGATGTAGTAAAGTTGATGTATGAAGTTGTGGAGTCACGAAGGAGGTAAGTTGATTGCAATGGTTCATGGTTTACGCCCAAGCTAGGCATCAATAGGTGGGTCTTTTCATCTCCAAGCTCTAAAATAAACAAAATGGTGGAAATTTATGTACAATCTTGGTGTGATGAGCGCCTATCATGAAAAATATTGAATTCAAAATTAGGTCAATGGTGAAGTGTGAATCAGCTGGTTTGGTCCGTCAGCTTCAGAAATGAAGGTGTCTTTGGCCGCAGGAGGAATGAACGGCTTCAGTCCCAAAGTGGAGACAACTTGCAGTGGGCCAGGCACGTCGAGGGTGTCAATGGTAACTACGTTTTCATAAAGGTGGGTGGTATCGGTAATGATAAATTGTCCAATTAAATCAGGTTAGATTTTGTTGGCTTTCCGCATGTTGGTCTATAGGACAAGATCATTGATGTTGATATCCCATTTGCGGGCTTTTTTATCAAAATAGTTCTTTATAATGTCCGCAGCTTTTTCCAGGTCAGATTTTATTGATTCGTACATTTGAGTTGTGCCTGTGTCAGTATATGTTGGTAGGCGTCATAATTGAGCAGCAGAGTGAGGTGACGTGCACAATCATAGTCGAAGGTGATTCGGGGTTCATATCTGCATAGCAGACTGAAAGGTGAATGGCACGTCGCCATGTGCGGTGTTGCATTATAGGCAAAAACGGCATAGGGCAAAAAGTGTTCCCAATTGTCCAGATTGTTGGCAGTATATTTCTTTAGTTGCGCGATGAGGGTTTGGTTGAAATGCTTGACCATGCCATTGCATTGAGGATGATAGGCCGTGGTTTTGACCTTGTCAATTTTGAGCAGCTCTCAGATTTCTTGCATGAGCTTTGACGTAAAGCATCCACCATGGTTAGAAAGGAGGTATTGACAAAGCATTCAATGATTGTTGATGCTTTTTGATTGGGTATGAGGTGGGCAGAGACCCATTTCATGAAGTAGTCCTGAAAAACAATAATATAGGACCTTTTCTCACCTACTGGATAAATGTTGACGATATCTGTGGCTACAATTTTGAAAGGATGGGTCCGCTGGATCAGCAACAACCAACATGCGGTTGGGTCTTTGATGATTTAATATCTTTGCCCCATGGAATTGGTGAAGCGTTTGGTTGACCATTGAGGCTGGGATAACAAGCTGGTGTTGGTCTTTGGTTTGGCGGTACAAGATGCCATCTTCCATGAAGAAAACAGTTGGATGTTTTGCGGCATTGCCATTTTGAAGTGTTTCGATGATTTTTGTGATGGTGGGATCAGCGGCTGCACGTGCTTGATTTCTTCCTGTGTAGCGAAGGCTATGGTTTCAACTGGGGTCAGTGCATATTCAACTGTTGGAAGCACGGGTCTAGAGAGTGTAGTTTGATCTGTAGGTTTCTCAGTCATTGCATGGGGCTTTGATGTCGGCATTGATTTTAGTGGGGGGGGATCTCAACTGACAGGATATTTGTTGCCGTGGGATTAGCATCCGATACTCCACCAGTAGAGCAAAATTTAGGGCGAAAGATCTCGGCTGCTAAGTCTTCCATGCTCAGAATTGGCGGCTTCTCTTGATCATCTTTTCTGGATAAGAAATCAGCACAAGCATTATCTTTACCTTTGATGCATTTGACTTTATAATCATAATCTTGAAGATTGATGGCAAACCATTGGAGTCAAGAATTGTGGTGTTTTTCATCCTTGAGCCATTCAAGGGGTTTATGATTGGTATACACAATAATCTTTTGGCCCTAAACGTCGTGGCAGTACATGCGAAATCTATTTACAATGGTGAAGCATTCTCTTTCAGTTGTACTATGTCTAGTTTCGGCATCGGTGAGGATGCAGCTGTTATATGTGGTAACCCATTTGTCATCATCACTTTCTTGGTATAATATCGCACCGATGGCAGTTGTACTTTCATCAGTTTGGATGATGAACTGGTCTTTGCCATGGTACATGGGGTGGCGTAGGAAAGGTGATGATGTTAAACCTTTTTTGATGCTGTCGAAAGCTTTTTTATGATCCTCGGTAAATTCATACACCTAAAAAACTTTGCATACCTCTTTCAGTTTGGGGAAATTTGTACTCAGTGATAGCTTTGACTTTGTGGGGATTGGTGGCAATACCTTCGGCATTAAGGAGATGTCCCAAGAATTTGACTTGTGGTGGCAGAAATTCACACTTGTCGGGCCAAAGCATTAAATTGGCAGCACAGAGGGCGTCAAAAATAATTTGTAAATGTTCCAAATGTTCTTCAAATTAATTCGAAAATATGATAATATTGTTGATATAAATGAGGCAAATTTTCCAATTATATGGGTGAAAAATTCTTTCCATCAAACATTGAAATTTGGTGAGCACGTTCTTCAAATGGAATAGAAAAACTTTGAACCGAAACAAACCTTCTTGGCAGATGAAGGTTGTTTTATCGCGGGAATCATTATCCAGAGGTACTTACCAGTACCCAGCCTTTAAATTGAGTGTAGTGAAGAATTTGGCTTGTCCCATCATGTCCAAGTAGTCATTGATGCCCGGGATCAGAAATTTTGGCTGGGCGTGACTTCGTTGATACCATGATAATCTACGACAGGATGCCACGAAGCATCTTTCTTCTTTACGAGGAACAGCAGCAGGGCCCAGGGTGAGCAGAATGGTTCAATGAAATAGTTGTTGAGCATTTCTTGAATATGGCCATGTACAATGGGTCTTTGTTCAATTGGGGTGCGGTAGTAGTGAAGGGATACTGGCTTTGCTGTGCCGGTGTCAATGCTGACTGTCAATTCATTGGTAAATGTGGGTTTGTCACCGGGGAAGCTGAAAACATCTCAGTTTTGCCGAAGCATACCAAGGGCTTTTGCCTTTTGGGCGGCAGTAATGCACGTCTTCTGAGTCATTTTGTTCAATGCGAAGTCAAGTTTTTGTTTGTCTGTATATCACGGGAGTGATTTATGGAGTGTGGCTGGTTCATGATCAGTCAAATTGTGATCCAATACAGACGCGGCAACTTGTAAATCATCGAAATAGGCGACAGGTTCTAGCCTATGTTCTGCCACAGCAAGTAATTGGTTAGGGCGAAGTTTGATGCTGTTCAGTGTGTTGTTGACAAAGAATAAGGGATATCTGCCATTGGTAATATTGACAATTGTGGTTTTGATTGGAAATTCTGTGGGGACTTGATTGTTGGGCAAAGGTTGAATGATTAGATCAGGAATAGAGGAAGAAGTCGATGGAAAAATGGTGCTGGTTACCCAATATTGGCAATTTGGCGAAATGGAAATGGATGCTTGGGCAACAAAAAAATCGGTTCGGCTAGTTCTGTAACCTCCATCTGCTGGGGTGGCGGTTGGTGTAGACTAGTCTGAGCCTGCCAAACCGATTGTTTGGCTTCCATTTCATTTATTTGGCTGAAAGTATCTGATTTATCTTCACAAAAACTTACTCTTTCCTCTTCAAGTATTTCTTCTAAAACATTGTCATGGGCGGCGCTGAGCAATGATTTTGTTAGCAGGCGGACTGCGGCAATGACTTTGAGCAGTAGCTTTATGTCCTGAATCTTGATATAATTGTCTTTAAAGTTGTGGATGGTGTGGATATCCAGATGCACCAGGAAATATATACCAATGATACATTGATGGTTACTATCATCCTCGAGGATGACACACTTTATCATATGTTCTCCAAAAGTTGACTCCATGGTAATGACAACTGGACCATGGGGGGTGACGATGGCTGAATCGGCGACTTCGATTTTTCTGCAAATGGGTAGCTGGAGCGATTGCTTGTCGAAAGCACATTTCACCAGACCGGATGAAAACATGGAAAATTATGTGCCAGTGTCGATAAGAGTGTATGCCTTGATGCTACCAATCTCGATGGGTATTTGAAAAGCTCATGTGGAGTTGTATTTTTCGACAAAAGTTTTCATGGTGGGCATCAAATTATCTATTTGGCAAACTGATAGTCCGATATGGCAGGCGTCATCTGCAGTGTGCGCTGTTGCAGCCCACTAGATGATGATGGGGCTAACAATAGGAGTAGCAGTTGCAATTTCTTTGGAAGGCATCACCATGTTGGCGGTTGATGTAGGTTGGCTGTTGGCTCGCATATCCAAATTACTGGCCATGGTGCTTGCGGAGGTTGATGGCAAGGCCAGTAGGGCAAGCGGGACTTCGGATGATTGGGAACTGGTGTGAGATGAATCCGTAGGCGTAGTAACATAGGGAGCAAGTGTGGCATTATAGTGAGTGTGTTGTTCCCATGGTGGGGCGTAATCGTAATTCAGGTAAATGGTGTAAGTGTTCTGATCAAGACTGTAAGGGGGAGAAAAACGATTACCTTGATTATAGTACTGGCGAGAGCCACGTCCATAATTGTTGCGTCTTTGGGAATGTGCTCCACATTGCAGTCTCCATTGGTGTTGTCCGGGGATGTCATTTGAACTTGCTCAAAAATCTAGCACAGGAGGTTGCGGGGTGTAGGGCAGGCGACCCTGATTGGGACGTTGATTCCTTTGGGTGTTTTGACCTTTCAGCCAGATGCAATCTTCAGTGTTGTGCGTACGGGATTTGTGGACATTGCACTGAAGTCCTGTTGATTGGTACTGGGTGGGAGCAGGCATGGTCTCAGCTTGCGGAATCGTCAAATCCATCACGATGGTTGTCACATAGTTGGGAATTTTCTCATGGAGGTGGGTTGGGAGCGCAGGGTTGATATTCTTCCAGTCGATATCAGGATTGGTGTTTTTCACCTTTGTGGTCCCAGGGTTTGATTAATTGCTCTAGAAGAATTTTGGTTTGTGGTTGTGCTTGTTGAAAAGAGACATTCTTGGCAGCCCCAGAGGCGGTTCCTGAATTCATTAGTCGGAGGGCTCAGGGTCGCAGTATCATTCTTGGAAAGGGTCCATACTATGATAGCGGTCAAATCGGGGAAAAGAGGGTTGGGGCCATTGCAGTGGCACGACTTCCAGTGCAGCTTGTTCCACGAGGATGGGTCACTCCTTAGTACCGATTTCTGCTTTTATGGCATTAAGAATACTGCGAGTCTTGGCGATGGCCTTGGCCAATTGTTGAATATTTGTGAAAGTTTTTGCTTGCTCACCAATAGTCAGTTGATAGAAAACAGGCATTTTAGTTAAAAAGGTATTGATTACTTGTTTGTGCCAAAAAGCTTTTTCCTCATCTTGGTATAATAACTGCACATGTGTAATTACCTTACATAAGAATGCAGCGGGCTCTTCTCCAGCTTCGGGAGCAATGGATGCGAGTTTGGGCTTGAGGGTCATTTGATTACAATCAAGCGCCAATTGAAACATAAGGAAATTCTTTGCATCTTTGTACTGCATCATATCTTGTATCATATTGCTTGGCGTATCATGGGTAAGATGGCAGAGAGCACTTATTTTCACCTGGTTTGATGTGTCCTATCCAAAGTTGTTTTCAAGGGGAATATAGAAGCATAGGAGGCATTTATTGGTTGCGGCACCGTCAATTACTAGAGAATGCATATTATCGACAATCATTTTGATTCGGCTATCTTTTTCTCATTGGGACATGTGGGGGGTCAAACTGAGGTTGGGGGTGATCATAATAATCGTCAGGTGGATAATCCGAGAAACCAACCAGTTGAGACGTGGGCAATGGGCGTCCTGTTGGTGCAGTGCGGGGAATATCATCTTCGCTGCGGGTGGTACGCCAACATTTCTTATTATATAAGGTATCCGTGGATGGGGCTTTCAGTTTCATCCTTGCTGGAGGGTGACCATAGGCCAAAGCCAGCTTGGTTTCTCAGAAAGTGTCATTGGTGATATAAATATCATGCAGCTCCTTGCCGTGAAATGGTGAAGTCATCAGTGGTGGTCTAGGCATAGGTGGGTTATTGGGCACTGCAGCCATGGCAGTTGTCATTGAAATTAGTTCTTGCATTTGTTGGGCAAGAGCGGCAAATCGTGCGTTTGTAGCTTGAGCTTGTTCTTGAATCTCGCGTTGAACGCGCAACTCTTGGGCTTGAAATTGATCAGAAATGGCGCCAATGATTTGGTCGATGGTTTGTACAGTAGGAACATTGTTGGTGATCCTCGTGGCTGCTGTATTAAGTTGTTGGAGGGGGTCCCACACTTCTAATCAAAAATTTTGGACTTTGTTGGCATTGGCAATGGCTAAACTGCTGCGGTGGTCGCCGGCAGGTGCTAGGGCGGTGGCTGGGGCCAGCAGTAGATCGAGATTGACAAAGGACTCTGTTGGGTTGGTGCAGTCAATGTTTGGGTCAATTGCTGGTGGCATGGCATTTGTTGGCGGCAGCAGTGGGGGGTGCAGCCAATGGGCCAGCATCATTAGGGGCAGTGAGGCTTGAAACCTGTCCAGAAATTGGCGGCGTGGCTGAATTCATCAGTTGCAGAAGTTGAGGATTGGACAGTGCCTGTTGCATGGCATCTCCATGAGGCGTAATGTTGCTAAAAGTAGGGGAAGCTGATTTAGACGCAGGAGGCTTAGTAAAGGCTGTGCTGCGGATTGCGAAATACTGGAGGTGAGTGGCGGAAGCATCTGATCGAAATTTAAAATATGGCATGCGGCAGTTGATGAAGAGTTAGGCGAACTTGATCGAGATTCATGACGTTGTTGGTCAGGAGGCGTGTGTTTCACTCGCAGCATATTTGTCTGCAATTTGTAAAATCCCTGGCAATATCCTTGAGCCCAAGAGGGGCATGGGCGATTTTCCAGATTTGGGAATGTGAGTCAGATGCAGCGCAACAGTGTGGAAAGGAAGCATGCAAGCCAAGCGGCTCACAATGTTGTATTCAAAAATATGGTCAGTGCTTTGGATGAAGGCAGGCAGGAGTTGGGTCCAGGGATTGTCCTTAATGCATGTGTTTCCAACACTCACACTTACCCAATAAACTAACTTCTTAAAGTACTTAAACCCCACAGTAAATTAATCCAAATTAGAAAACCTTCGGTTTCCTAATGTGAATGCCCAATAAGCTTAATTGGAAAGAGGAAACTTTTCCCCTGATGATTTTACCTACGAAAATTAACACACTTTCGTACAAAGAAATGCATGGGTGATATTATAATGAATGAGTCCCACATGCTGAGAAATATGACTAAGCGCATGGAGACAACACTAGTAGATGAAAATATATCAATAATAACCCACTGATAAAAACTCACCCCACGCGTACCAAAACTGAATCACAGTAAGACGCCCTTGAATGGTCTGCGTTGCTCACTCCAATTTGATCCTGCATGCATCTCCGAACAATTGACAAATTATTATGAAACTCGGGGGAAACACACTGCAACAACATTGTCTACCCCATGATACCTTCATTATATGTACTATAGAATTATCAAATAACTGACAGACTATAGTTTGATGTTTAAATTGTTTCACAGGCGAACATTTTACACTCTGCAAGAAAGTTTAAAGTGTCGAAAATTGGACGCAAAAAATAAAAATTCTGTTTAGGTGCACTCCCGAACATCTTCAGTTATGTTGACATTCCAACAGTAGCTGTTAAAGTGAATCATCATAATCGGGCACCATTTTGGGAGCTGTAAAGATTTGCACATGTTATTCAAAAAAATTTGTTGCATTTGGGTGCCCAATCAATACACTTCTGGGTTACATGATACTTCAAGAAGCAAAAATGTGGCCCGAAATCCTAATAAATTTCCATAGACAGGTTCGGTGGTTGCTGGACAAAATGCTTCAAATGAAAAACCGAAAATTTCGGAAATTTTATTAAATTTCAGAAATCGAGTGGTTGTTTCGAATCCATCTACAGGAAATGGCAAAAGCTATTTGGATGTCCTTTGTTGTACTTGAAAGGCACTTCAATCTACTATTTTCGTCTGGTTAACATTACGTGGTGTGAAACAGGATGCATCCAGCTCTAAAGCACTTTCGCGCAGCTTACAACATAGGCCGGAGTCAGACAACCGACATAACATCAAACTCGTAGCTTCGATTTTTTTCAATCAAATTCCTAGTGTCGGGACACAATGTTGCACAACCGTCGTAAACATAGATGAAGTGCTACTCGGCATTCGATCCACATCTTTTCTTTTTATTCGTCTAATCTGAACGTATCCAACTCTTCCTGCATCTCGTTGATGGCATATTTAGTGGGATTAACCAACATTCTCGTATCAACGAGGAGAATTTGCAAATATTAGCTCCGAAAACGGTACGCAAATCGGATTGGAATTTTAACACAAAAAGTTGAACATTACTAGCCACAGAAAAGAAGACACAAATTCTGCGGCATCCTATAGGAAGGTGCCAAGGTAAGTCTCCAAATGACTTTTTCGGTTTATTACGACGACACTTTCAAATAGCAGGAAAAGTGTTTACTAAGGCATTGAAATTTTTTTCATGAATATACAGTATGGTCTTCTGCATGTAATGAAAACTTGGCCATCGAGTCAGAGTCACGTTTTTTCTGAGCTGTGATATTTTGAAACACGTATAAAGACTGAAAATTTTCAAAAAATGTGAAGATTTTTAACTTTGTGATACTTCAGCTATGCGTATCTTGACTTTTATGCTGAATGAATGCTGCCACGATACTCAGCATGTAAAACTACTCAAAATATTTCACTTTAAGATATTGTTAATTTGCAACCTATCATAGGTCAAAGATACAGAAGGTCGAATCACTGAGAAATCGTCTCGTAAAAAGATTCCGGTCTGCTATAAGCTGCACGTGCGAGGGGGTTGACCCCAGCAGACTCTGATTGACCCCGAGCAGATTTGACTACCCCAGCAATGATTGAGAAGATGACGAGGGAAAATGAGCAAGAGAGAAGAGAAAGTCGTCATAAAAATAGGAATGATGTTGTAGTTCAACAATTTTTCTAATCAAAGCATATTTGAAGTCCAAAAAAGTAACATTGAAACTTTAAAAAGTGCAGTCTAAAGCCGTAGGCATACTTGGCCGGTTTTTTTGCGACCGCGAATTTTGCGGCCCGCAACTGCGAGTCGGTTGCGGCTCTCACAATGGCATACTTTTGTGCAGTTCCGCAAAAATGCGGAACCGGAAAACCGCAATTGTAAGCATAGTTAACCGCAATTTCGAACCGGAAATTACTTAAGAGATGCAAGGTTGTTCATTTAAATTAAAATACGGAGAATGAAACATTCACTGTACATATTGAAAATCTATAATTATTCGATTTTTTAATTTGTTAAATGAATTTTAACTTTTTAGTCGTGCGTGCTTATGAGGGAGCACTTTTTCCGCGAAGTTTTTTCAACATTGAAGAATATGAATTCTTCAAACAGAAAGAATTTCGTCCATTTTCTAGGCTCAATATGTTTATTTTCCAAATATAAAAAGCTATGTTTACGACGTAAGAAATTCAAATTTTTTTTCACAATCAGATTTTGGCAAAATAAAGGTGGAAAATCCTGCGTTTCACCATATTCGTCGAAAAACAATTCAAGATCAACATTTTTCCATGGGTCTTTCAGGACAAGTAGGAGCCGGTGGACAGAGCTAATTCTGGAAAAAATTGAGTTTTCTAGTTGATGAAGATCAGGTATTCAGTGTTATTCATCGCAAAACGGCATATACTGTATCAAATGCGGCTACCAGAACCGCAAAAAGTACTTCACTCGACAACTTTTTGCGGATCCATGAACCGCACTAAACTGCAATGCGGTTGCGGATTGCCACCCGCTAAACCGCAATGCGGTTGCGGGTTGCCACCCGGTTGCGGGTGACCAGCGGGCCGCAATTTTTGGAAACCGCAAAAGGGTGTGCGGGCCGCACACTTTTTCGCCCCTTGCGGCTAAGTATGCCTACGGCTTAAGCAAATAATTTAACATTTAAAGTTACAGTACATTTTTCGTGCTGATTTACTACGATAGCTAAATAAAGGCCCGTTTCTTTGATCTCATGGATTGATCCTTCTGGTTTCGTTGTTTTTTATCCAAATTTTTATGCTGTTGGAAATTTCGGAAAATGGTAGCCTCATAAGCATTATACACTTTTTATTTAGATAAGATCACACATGAATGCATTCGAAAAAATCGCACCGTTTCCATAGATCATTAAAGGAACTTAGCAATCGCGAAAATTTCGAGCGTCACACGGTACCACAGTGTAAGATCGAGTGTGCATCGAATTTTCTTCTGATATTTTGTTGTCTGATGCTACGAGATGTTTTACAAGCTGCAGTTTTATTTGGGGCCTTCTCGAGAAAGGAGATGAAATTATACGGAATAATAGACTAATCGACAAATTTAAAAAACTAAGGAACCAATAGATTATACCATAGAATCCGAAGATTCGCGACGTGAAGCGGTAAGCTTGTAAACTAATCGTCATCAAAAATTCGGATAATTTATATAAATAAATTTTTGAATAATAATACGCTGAATACAAATTTCCAGAATAATAAACAACCTCTTCATCGAAGAAAAAAGAAAACAGAATAATAAGGACAACGAAAAACATTTCAGGCAATCGCACTCGTGTAAAAATGGTTAGTTTTCGATCATTTACTGACAACGACGGGCAGTTTTATATCCATACTTTAACAAAACAAATAGAAATTATGCATTTTTTTGTCAACCAAGTTCTAAGTTGCACATACAGTAATAACTTGCATGCTGAGGATATAAACCGAAGGTTTTTCGACGAAAAAACATCTAACGATCCCTGATGATACAAAAAAGAAGGAAAAGCATGAATGATAGATTTCTACAGTATGTTCTCAAAAATTAGACTGTACACAGAAAGCGCAGAAAAAAGCTATACACATTTCACGGTGAACTTGGCATTCAGGATAAGTGACGCGAAAAAATCTCTATAATGTATTCAACAAACAGTTTTTTTACTTCGGTTTATCGAATTCCTTTAATTTGTCGTACATGCACTGGACGTAGGTAAAAATACACTTGTAATCCGGTTTTGGCCACATTTTCACCATGTCTTCAACGTCCAGTAACGGGCTTATGTTTGCTCTCTCCCTGAGAAAGCAATTTTTGAATAATGTGACCATCATCAGTGACAGGGATGTTGTACGAGACCAGTTTTTTCAATTTCCTGCAACCGATATGAAAATTTTAGGGTATTATCCAAAAGATATTTTTTCTCGATTTTGGATGCACGACTGCATATCCCGTATGACATTCAGGCATGCCTTTTCCAGAGGAGCCAATATGCATCAAGTACTACAAGATTTGCTATTTGAATATGTAATCAAGATGCAATTATAACGATGATTAGCTAGAGGCAGTACACACGATACTCTCAAGTCACAGTGCTCAAAGCTATAATGTGAAAACCGTTTCCCGGCCCCCTATTCAAAAATTTTCTTTTCAAGCATTTTGCCATGATAATGGTACCCCCGGTGATCAAGCAAGTCCGCATTTCAAATAGAAGCTCGAAAGGCTGTAATCTGAAGCACTGCAGGGTCAGTAAAATGTCAATAATAATTGAATACTCTCAAACTTTAATCACCTCTTGGAAAACATTTCTATCTTCCCAGTTCTTAATCGAATGAAACAAGGAATTTCCGATTCCAAAAAATTCCAAGATGTTATCAGAAAAAATTTTTAGTGAAGCTTGAACAAAACGCCTTCAAGTCCTGCAAACTCAAAACTTACTCGGCAATTTTGAAAGCCAGGGTGCAATTTTCGGCTACATTCTCCGATCTCAACTTATCAAAATCGAAAGCGTCTTTGAAAAAGTGGTGAACCAGAGCGCAAAATGCTAAACCGTCGGCCCACGACGTGGAAAAATTCGTCAACTCGATCTAGAAGATAAAACTCAGCCACATGATATAGTGAAAAACTAAACAAAGGGACTAGTTTTTATTTGTATTAATGAATCATGGAATTGGACAGTTTCAGGTAAATAATTTAAGACGAAATTAGTTCCAAAAACCAGATAATATGAAAAATTCACTAGTTTGAAGCATAGCGGATTCTACTGATGAATTTTAAACTCCATAACAGTAATACGATGTAAGAGAGCTCCCTGCAGAAGAATGAATTTAAAGACTCGAATCTTCTAACGGAGCTCCAAGGTCTGGGGTTTCGATTTTTTAATCCAAAGAGTCTGAAAATAGTTCGAAAAATACTAATTTTGTCTAAAAAACTGAAAAGATGTATTTATGGCGCGAAGCGTCAAGAAAATAGACATTTTTGCTATTTTTTGCTCGAAAATGATCATTTTTCATCAAAAATTGTTATTTCGCAGTATCTTTCCGGCCAAAAGTATGGGTCCGTATGACTACCGTACGGCTAGCCATATGACCGACGATTTCTATGGGTTCCTATGGCACTTCTCCCAATTACATGTATGCTTGGAAGTAATTCTTGAGTGAAAAAACACTTTTCTCCCTTCGAGCATGTCGCTTTTATCGTGACTTCAAAGAGAACTTTTAACTTTTGAAAACTTCTTTTAGGCAAGGTTCAAAAAATATTTGTAGATCTAGAATCCAAAAGGCCTGACATTAAATCTATCAGCATTGCCACATAAGTCATCACTAACCTTGTTTCCATATTCTCTCGTTTTAATCTGGCACCATTTTAGTAACGCCTTTTTTTTCTCGTTGGGCGTCCTGGCAACGATCACTTGTCGCCCGTTTGAGTTTGTCGAAGTCCTATTACCATTGGGAATCATGATTGAAAAAATCACGTCATATCAATCGGTACAGATCATCAATTTGCGTAATATACAAAAATAGGAAGCGGCGGGAAAGTTCCAGCACCATCCACTAAATTTTGTGATCAATTCAAACAACGACATGGTTTTGTTGAATTTTTTCCACGCCAACCGAAACTGGTTTCAACAATTTTTTGGATGAATGAAATGACATTATCAGTAATAAATTTTAAATGTACAGCAAAGTACACGGTATAGTTTTGCGACATATACAAAAACAGATACATTTTCATTGTTTTTCTTGCACTTGTGTAGAAAATACGGAAAATTTTCGCCCGTTTTGCATGAAATATTTCGATTTTTGGTCAAAAATCATACTTTGTGAAGATAATTGCCACAAAAATAACGCATTTGACATCAATTATTACAGTAATAATAGAGTGTATTGCCAACAACAAAAAAAGATAAAAACGACTATCATCGAACAAAAAGTGACCTTACTCAATATTATCCCCGTTAGACAGGCGACACGGACTTTGACCGTCAGGAGTTCGAGAACCTGATCGAAAAAATTGCAAATTGCAAAACTTCAAAAAATTGCTGTGCAAATGAATGAATATTAGAGTGCAATCTTACCAAGACTCGCGATACCGCCGACGACAGCGATCGGAATTTCGTGGATGCCTGTAACAAAGTTGGATTTGTCACAAAAAGTGAAAATAGGCTGGAAATACGATTGCCATTGATGGCTCACTTTTTCGAGATTCAAACGATTTTTCCCGTACCGAAAATTGGGCGCTGAAATTTTCATTGGATGAACCTGTGAAAAAAATTTTGTACATAAAGAAGGGAGCCTTCCACAAAATCAATACTGTTGACACGAACACTAAATTCGGTTCCTTCTATTTCTGGTCACATATACGAGTATTACAACCAAGTCCTATTGGCTTGGAACAGTCCTCTCCAAGTACGTCGAGTTTTTACGATTTCACGATTTGTCATGATTTTCATGGAAAAGTTTTCTGTGGAACATTAAACTGATTCCATTTTGATCGAAAACCCTATCATATTTGGATTATCAATCATTTCACTCGAAAATTATGCATGATTTTTGTAGGTAAAGTATATTTACAGATAAAGCCAAGTCACATTTTAACTTTCGATAGCATCGAGTGGTCAGGAAACGAGACAATCTTTCTAGTTAGATTGATTATCTGTAATATTTTCCGAATTTCTGGAAGCATGTTGACTCTGAACATGTTCAAAACGAAAGTCGAAACTCAGGTAACTACAGCAAACCCAGCTGTAAAAGACAACATTAGGTAACACTTGGCCAGCATAGTCGGATGGCCACCCAACGCGTCTAGTAACCAGTATAAGAACTATATAATAGGGCGTACGGTATGTAAAATATAGAGATGGTATTAGATACATCCTAAGATGGTGCTCAATATTTATGTTGAAAAAACAAATACATCTATAAACCTATTTTATTCACCTAAAATATCAAGGAAAGGTATGGGATTAGTCATATGGGGTACAGTGACTGTTTTGAGGTACTGTAAAAAAGCGGTACTATTTGAATAACTCCCGCTGAATCTGCTGCTTGGATAAGATCTCCAGAAGTGTTTCTACAAAAATTAACAAGAGTTAACACTCATTTGAATTATTTCAGTGAGGTAAGATGAAGTTGGAAAAAAGTGTCAGTTCATGTTCATCATGCAAGTCGGTTCGAAATGATGACAGAACGCTGATCGACAATTACAGTAATAACTGAACGTTGAATTCAGGAATCAAGGTAAATTTTCAGTCTGACACATAAATGTTGTGTTTTTATAGTAATTCTATCTGATCTGCCGTTGAAGTCGAAATTTTTCACTCATTATCCCTTTTTCAGATCACGAAAAGATTTGCTCCAGTTTGCGGTATCTAACCCTTTTCGAAAGTCTTATTATGCCAGGGTGTTGTTCATTATGTCTATGTTCTCATTATGTTTGGGGTCACTTTATGCTGCACTATGCCGGCTGCAATGAACGCATAGGCTGGTCATCTGCCTACGCTGGCCGAGTGAAACCTTCCCAAAAATAATGATTTTCGGCGCATTGTTGCGAGGTATTTCATCTCCTATGCACCAAAACTTTTTGAAACATCAGAAATGGCGCTATCAGAAATGATCTTTCAATTAGAAACCAAATTGCAATATTATTTTCATAAATTTCTAATGATTCAACATAATACCAAAAATAAATTTATGTAATTCATTACTGAGAAGAAGTTTCTCCAGCGATGCGTTACAGGTTTTCACTTGTCGCAAAACTTGTATCCCCGACACTGCAGTTCATATAATTTAACGAAGCGGCGTTTTTAAAGATGAACATTTTAATAATTATAATCTTATTAGAATCTGAAAATTTAATCAAATCGTTTTCTCTGGAACAAGCCTCACTCGATTCAAAGAGTGCTCAAGTGAGAGTAATGAGCATAAAAGCGTTCTGAAACGATTTTTTAAACTTTTCTTGACATTAGTTCATGATGATGGATTCCATTTGGGTCAGAAATATTCCTGCCTGGGACTTTGGGTGGAGCACTTTTCGTTATTTATAGTCATTCATGTTATTGGGGTGTTGTTGAGGGTGCTGGCACCCGCAGTCTGCTTGCTGACTTGCAGCAGATTTCCCATAGACCTGCAGCAGAATCTAAATTTTTTGGAAATCATAAATTTTTTTGCAAAATAACCAGTAAAATAAAAAAAATAGAAGAAAGTTGATAGTTTTGCCTTTTAAATCGAATTGGAATATATGAAAACGACAGAGCATTTCTTTTGTTGTAGCTTCATTTTCTTTCTAAGCTATCCAGGTTTACATTGTTGTATCATTTTCAGGTTAGAAAATATATCTCCCAGTTCTGACTCATATGCGTTTCAACCACTTTCCATTTATATTTAAGTATCTTAATCCGTCAGACTCGTCGAAAAATAAGATCCATTTTTTGCATTCAAAATACGAGTATATACCCTTCAAAATGTGATAAACTATCTTCTTTTTTCCATACGCAACAGTTTTCATCGAGGCTCAAAGGGATAAGTAAATTCAAATTGGCAATTTAGTGTCTCTTTATATTTTTATAGTCTCTCATGAAAGGCAAAGTAGATTAAAATTATACACAAATAGATCGATACGGTACACAAAATTTTTTTTCGCCGGGGTTAAAATTTTACAGCTTCATGATCAATAAGCTGACTCTTTTTTCCTGTCGCTTCTATTTTTAGCATATATATCTACCTCTTAGGTTCATTTTGAGTTCTGTGAGACGTTTTGTTAGTCGACGTTTCTGATGATCGTCCCGACAGGTTTCGAGCTGCAAAGAGGGAAAATATTCCTATTCGAGAAGTTAATAATAGAATCTCCGTTTTCAAGTGGTTAGCTGATTCTACTTTGTTCTGTATTTGTCTTCACTAGGCTAATTAAGTTGTGAAATTTGAAAAAAAACTCGATTCATTGAAAATCAAAATAAAGCGCAAAGCGACAATCAAAAAATGGGGTCCGTAGAAATGCAAACATTGTCACATTTCAGAAGTCAGCTTGAATTTATCGACCGTGATTTCGTGAGCAGTCAGTTCAGCTACTGGAGCTTTTTAGCCCTTGATCGACTGTGCCAAGTCATTCGTTTTTAATCGATAATGCTAAGTTCCTCATAACTCTAGTCTTGCTTAATCAGGATTTCCCGCAGATGCGTACCAAATAGGTAATTTTTTCGATATGCCTCAATTCGTCACCGTTACTACTGGCTCGCCTCTGCCTCTCCTGCGAAACCAATTGGCGTTGAAAATCGCGAGCCATATCTAGGACGCTCATACGATTGTTTAATGTAGCCGCGCAAGGTACCTCTCGATCGAGTACCTAAAAGTGACAAAAATATGCGTAAACCTATAATTGCAAAATTTGAAACTTACAAATGAAGACAGCCCGTCTGATTCCAAGACTCGAAGAATATCTCCTAAAAAGATTCCATTATCAGGATAGTTAAAAATACTTGATCGCTATTTTTACTGCCAAAACTAATTAAAAGAAAGGAAAGTTGAAAAAATCGGAAAATATACTCGGATACGCCGATTTTAAATCATTTCCTTTGCCGCATTCGGGTGAGGATAAATTCAAAATTCTGCAACAATCGGGTGAATTGTCCACCGACGAAGACGCACCCGAAATATCGCCGCTGGTTTCGTCGGCAGAATAACCGTTACCTTTTTTCTCTGATTTCTGCATCTAAAAAAAGGACGTGAATAAATTTTCAAGAAAGGTTTGAAAATTTCCTGATTCAAGTCGCAATTTTGTGAAGAAGTAAAACCCTTAGAAGCAAAACTTGCAACTATCGTCTGTTTTTCTTGAATTACTTCCAAATAATAAAAGCAAGTGCTATTTCATATTTTCCGATTTTCCGCCAAGCTGTGAACACACCCAAAGTAGCCTTTCAACAATTCTTTAGCAACATTCCGCCATTTTCTCCAAATACTGCTCAAATCGGGATAATCTTCTTCCAGTTGGGAATAAGTTACAAAAATATTTCGCTGCCATACGTTATCAACGACTACAGTAATTATACATGCACTGATGAGAATTCAAGAAACTGTTATTTCAAAAATTCTAGCCGATAAAGCTTCCGTCAATTTGTCGCAGGCATCAATTTCTTCCGTACACACGGACACCCAAGTCAAATCAAGTTTGTGATGGCACATGATAGCCGATTGCAAGTTCAGAAAGAACTAATCCATGTCAAGTGTCATTTGTTCTAAAGATCAGAAGCGAAATTCGAATTAAAATAATGATACCAAAAAAGTTCGGGTCATACTCATAGACAAAATTGATAACGGAAATCCCAGTACATCGCAGACTTCACTATGGCCAAAAAATGATAAAATTCAGCATTTCCACTTCACTAAATTCAAATCGAAAAATTGGAATATAAATAGGAGGAAAAGCTTGGAGTAAGAAATCAGAATAGGTCTTTCACAAAGCACAGTCTTTTCTCCGTGAAAACGTCAAAATTTTCCTAACTTATAAATAATTAGTCTCCCTCAGAGTTTTGCGTTTGTCGCGATATCCTGGAGTATCCTAACGCTGGGTCATGGTTACCTCAGACAGCCCAAATAATACTTTCACTTTGTTTAAATTGGTAGGTGCAATAAGGATAGGCTGCTGTTCTTTTGCATTCGAGCTTAGTCAAAGTCAGTTGCAAAACATACATGTAATAGGGAATTGCGAAAAAGTTCTCTCCGACCAAGTGACGGTTTTCTACACCCGTTCTTTAAATGACCTTAAAAGCTAAAAGATCGTACTCCACCCAACCTGGTCCAGGTTGAGGTTTTAATATGATTTGACACTCATGATGTTTCGGTTTTCCCACACATTTATTGATCGATGACGGGAAATTCTAAAAGACCTGAACATCAATAAAGTGTGCAACTTGTTTGCATATAGCAGAATTTCCAACGATCTATAGGACCATGTAATATCAGGAATCCGAATAACAAGATTTGACTAAGAACAAGTCTTCAACATTATTCGCTTGTACTTGAATGAAAAAAAAACGTGGTAACTTTATGATTGCAACGCTTGCCATCACAAATTTCTGCAGAAGGACATATTTGAAATCAATCTTTAGCTAAACAAGTGACAAATTACATTTCAACGAGGATGTCTTTCACCAACCAACTCATAATCTTTAGAACGATCCTGTCGTAACAGTAAACAAAAAGCTTATCCCTGTTCCACCGGACAGACCCCCAGCAACTTCCGGAGGTAAACGGAACTTATTCCAAAAAATTTCTATGCGAATTATTAATCGGGATTAAACAGGTTTTCTTTCGTAAAAAACTTGTACTTTCTTGTTTTCGAAATAAGATTTATTTTTGCAGACGCCGTTTCCGCTACTACAACCGTTAACGTGCGTCCAACGTTTGACGACGGGCGGCGATTCTTGGTACGGCTGTGCATCGCGAGGCGCCGCGACAGACGATTTTTGCTGTTGCTGTTGTTCCGGGTCGCTGTCCGATGACCCTCCGCTGCTCGTATAGGACCCGTAACCGGACGAACTGGTAGTCATTGCTTTCGATGGGTTATTTTTGCGCCGAATGTCTGAAATTTTGGCCGCCGCCGTCGGCATCTGTTGTTGCATGGCGGCGTTGTCGAACGTTTTGGAGAGCTAAAGAAAAGCCTCTATATATAAGCAAATTCGATTAACACGTGATGTCCGCAAAAAACTTGTACACATTCTACTGGAAACCGTTTGAAGTGAGAAAGCAACGGATTTTAGGCTGCTTTCATATTTTGAGCCAAAATATTACTGTAGATGCAGCAATAAACTTTTCTCTCTTTTTCAACGTCCGACATATGTACGCTTCTATATTAAAATCAGTGAAATGTGAACTTCAAAACTGATGATAAATGAAAGTTATAACAGAAATACGTTACTGAATACAAATTTAAGAATTTAAATTTGATGTATCTTATGTAGTGCAATGAAATTTTTACGGCGTCTGATGCATTTTTCGTGGCTTAAACTGAAACTTACAGAGAAATAATGGACTTGTTGAGAATTATCACGGTGAAAGTTTTCTGGGATACCCTTAACAAATCTAATTTGAAAAGTAGTGCAAAGATACGGAGAAAACCAATAAGTGTAGGAGAATCGGAATTTCCCAGAAAATTTGAACTTATGCCGAACAAATTTCGTAGGAAAATCGAGTGGCAGTGAAATAAAGTCTGTAATTAGATTCGCTTTCGAACATTTAGTCAATTTCTACATGACGAAAAAATGATTTTTAAGGAGCTTCTATCATTACCATTTTCCTTTAATATTAACAACTGGCTAGCAACTTTCAGTAGTTCAGTAGTCTGAAGGTCAACTCTTACTAAATTCATTGACCACTTTCTCATCCCGAATCAAAAGCTAAATGCCATGTCTCAACGAACTATTAGTCGAATTGATTTTTGTTGAACAAGGGTTATTTTTCTGTAAATTCACTAAAGCACTCTAGCAGTTTAGCTCTGAACGTGTTGATGCGACACAAAAAATTGTATTACAGAGTCATTGGACATCCACACTTCAATTCTATCAAGGTTAGTGTCTTTCAAACAGAATCATTGTAATTGATGGGGAAAATGTGGGAAAGTCAGTATTTATTTTAGTATTTAGGCACCATATAATTATAAAATGTTCGTAAAGATTAAAAACCTATAATTTATTCACGGTAGATATAAAGAAAATAACCTTTTCGGGTAAAAAGATAAAAATGCCAATATAGAAAAAAAGACTGAAATGCCGCATAAGTCATATAGGAACAAGTATTACCCGCAATTAGGACCGAAAATCTAACTGAAAGAACACTTTTATATAATAAAACGAGAGTAACATATTTTTCGTAAAAACAAATAATTCTAGACTGAAAGCGATAAAACTATTCAGTGGCTTGAAGGAGAGAAACTTCAAAGAGAAAATGCTAGACGAAGGCGACTTTGAGTTAGTGAAATAGAGACAATGTAAATTTACTTTTTGTACTGAAAATGTACTGTATGTGCAATATCGGTGGGAAAAAACTCGAATATAGTGAAAACATTTACGGAACGGTCAGTATAACTCGCACACTGAAAAATTAGATCCTTCAGGTTTTTGCAAAGATCTTTAAACTCATCAAGTCCAGGTTTACTAGTAGACGAAGCTGTGCATATCTATCGTATACACAAGGGACGGTATAAAATTTTGCGAACAGATTTCAAAATAAACGTTTCAAATGAGCTTCGAAAAGCAAAATAATTCGTAAAAACCGGTGAACAGACAATAAACCTGCGCTGTAGGCCAACATATTTTCGGTCAATTTGAGAAAAAAAGGTGTCCGTATAGGCATTTTTCGGATGAACAGCTTTCTACGCGAAACATTCGGTACAAAATAGACAATTAGGCTATCTGAAGAGAAGTAAAAATTTTTGGTGAACTTGTAAACATTTTGAACAGAGAAGCAATTTGAATGAAGCTTACTGATCAAAATCAACAGGAACGTCAAAATTCGACATCAACGTTTTTGAACAAGAAGGGGAATAATGCCGTGTGATAGAACATTAGAAGTCTCGCCCAACGCCGTCATAAGACTACAAGTGATCTTGAATCTACGGTTCCGAATGACTTATGGCCAAAAAAAAAATTACTGGATGTAGTCCACAACTAAGCTAGTTCAATATCGCAGAATTATTTTCCTGACGGGTGATAGAGTTAGAAACCTGATAGGGTTATTATCTATTCCCCCAAAATGGTTTTCAGAAATTTTGAACCACCTCGTTTGTCGATTGTAATCCGTCTTACAAATCACCTTATAAATTGGAAAATGAAAGGCGCATGCATCACCTAGAAGGTATTCCTTGTAAACTTTCTTCAGAAAACTTTTGTTGTCGTATTCCTTAACCAGTCATAAATATAATTTTATTTCATAATACGGGCTATATAAATTCGAATTGATATTGAAATCATATTAGTCCTGAAAATCTGCACAAACGCATACCCACCCAATATAATCATGATGATCGATTATAATTAGCACGTTTGAGAACAGGAGCCATGTTTATATACTTTAATTTCATTACCATCAATGGCTCATTATGTAAAACAATAGAAAAAATTAATTTGATCGTAAAATTCTTGAATAGACTATACTCCATTCATTTGCAGCGGTCGGAGTTTCAGCAAACGCAACCTTTCTAGAAAGTCTAGAAAGTAGGAAACCAACTTCGATAATCTTGAAATGATTGAAAAGACTGATTATCAATGACTCTGTATCATGAAGGAAAAACTAATTAAATAAAGTCAATGAGTCCTCCATAATTTTGAATGGAAGTTTTTCTGCGACATCGCTGCATCGATCATTTGAAAATGAATGGAATATAGTACAGTAAATTTCACAACATTGACTGAAAATTTCGATAGGATAGATGATGGGTGAGTGGCTTGGTTTCTGAAACAAATGCGTCTTCGAGTCTAACACCTGAGATTCGGAATCGGAGTCCTTGGACAGGAATAAATAATTTAAAGTAACAAATGAAAATGTAATTAGAATTATAAGTTTAAACAAATTATTGCTGTCAAACAATTTTTTATACCGTAATTTGAAAAATAAAACTAAAAAACTGGACAAAATGAACAAATCGATGGTCAAAATTTTGTTAAAACAGTAATTCTACACTATGATGACGCCGTGCCTTACCAACTGATTAAAAATTTCGAGGTCATCAGGACAAAAAACAAAACTGAACAGCCGGTTACCGTATTTGAGGCTCCAGAAATAGCATTTTTTTAAATTGAGGCCTCGAAAATAGCAGAGTAATTGTTCCTGTTACCGACATCATTCTTCTAACTCCTCATCAAACAGTCTAACGACCTCGGCAAAATAAACAAACTCCACTTACTGTGTCTCACAAAAAGAATTTTCCTTACAGTAATTCTGCATCTTGCTGACGTGTGATATTCAAAAACAAAAAGAATCTACCTTATGAGCGTCCAAATGCGTAGAAGTCGCCTTGATACAATGCGTCATCATCGGAAAAGGTTCGACGGCAGCCGCTGTTGTGGACGGCGACGACGAAGACGACGACGCAGTGCTCAACGTCGAAGATGCTCCGACGAGACGATAGGCGGCCGTGAGACACGCCGCGGCCGCCTCGCAATCGCCGTTGCCGATGTCGTCTATGCGGACAATGGGTATTTGGTGCGGCGTAACGGTCTCGCGGTGTACGTTGGCTACTGATGAAGACGCCCGGCGCGCTTTGTCGTACAACAAATCGTCGGCGCTTTCGGAAGCGTGCGCACGCGGATCAGCGCGACTGAACATGAAAATGTGGCAATGTGGCATTTTAGCTCAACTTTCAATCAGGAAGTGGAAGGCTCAGTCATAAAAAGTCCTTTGGTTGGAATAGATCATGATTGGGGATATAGAATAGGGTTCGGCATATTATCGAAGAGAGATCTTAGAACAAGTTGGTTAAGTATACCATGACTGATTAGCAATCGAACAGGAATACCACTCCAAGTATAGACCATGATCAGACTTTGAGCATAGAAATGGTTAAGCAGTGCTCCAGCTGCACAAACAAAGCTGACGATTATCCTGAGCTCGAGTATTAACTTCTAATCGTAATCGCGATATCAGGATTATTTTTTCCAGTTGCAGTAAATTTGTCGAGCTCGCGATTATTTAATCCTCAGATTTGAGCCGGAGATCGAGTATTAACTGCGTAAAAAGTGAACCTTCACTTGTCCGCACGTTTTACATAGCTATGGTAGCAATTTGCAGAAATAAAGACTGTAACGTCCTTGTGGTCCTCGGGCGTTCCATGAAACAGCCACAGTAGGAAGAACCTGACAAAGTCGGTTACAAAAAAATTTCTCGTGTGGTTTAAAAATCACTTAAACCAATGGATTAGTCATGCATTGAATGGCAACATTTGAACATTTTGACTGATTTCGAAGAATATGCGCTATCATAATAGTTTCTCAGGTACCCAAAATTATCGTGCGGTTGGTATTAAGAAAAAATTTGAAGGCCATTTCAAGATCAAAATTATGCTCATTCTTAAGACTAATTAGAGAAGTATTTCGGTCATTCCTGCGAAAATTTGGTGTAGCTATACAAGCAATCTGGGATCACTTACCATACTTGACAAGCATAGTTCAAGAATCACTTACACCTTTCCTCGTTAGATTTTCCGACTAAATTCTAATCAAATGCTGTGACTGACTGACTAGCTCGATACCAGTTGTGCATGATACATGCTAACAGGCAACTGTCAAACAAGTGGGATTTCACTGGAATATTACTGAGACTCCAGACGCTGAACAGCTTCCGGCTGTTGATCACAGCAGGATTAATTGTCTTCGATTATGAAAATAAAATGTCACAAACTTTTTAAAAAATTATCAAATTTCTTTGAATCTTGGAAAACGACTACTGTGCCCAGTATGCTTGATATATGAGCCCAAGAACGTGCAACCTCAGACTTAAACTACCTTCCGAGTAGGTTCAACTTTTCTACACAAGATAATCACGAGCTCGAGATTGGAAAACAAAGAATTTTTAGTGCAATCCGACAGACCGAGCTCGCGACTACACCGAGTTCGAGATAATCTCGATGTAACGATATAACTATTTAAACAAAGTCTCAAAAGTGATATTAAGAGTTAATTTTTTCCGAAGCCACAGCGGCCGGGAAGCAAAGATGAAAGGTCAGCTAAGTCTCGGTTATCAGGAGAATAGCAATAAATTTCGACATGATCAATAAACATGAAGCTATTTCAGGACTGACAAATTAGATTGTGATCAAAATATTACGATAAAACCCGATCATGTTTCGAAAACTGGAAATAGCGTACATAATGCTGTATAGACGTATAACTGCAAAGGATGATGCACATAAGAATGCAACGATCAATTGAGCAAGCAAGAACCGAAAATAAAAAACACTGGAAGATGGGAGACGGATCCTTTCTTACTTTGCAAAAAAACGATTAGAATGTATACTCCGACTATTGGGATTTTTCAGCTGTTGATTATTATCGGGCGACGATTTTATGCTGGCCGACGAAGACATTGATGTAGTGGAACATAGTAAAAAATCCAACGACCCGTTCGTGCTGCAGCTGCTGCGATTTTCGGACATGGGCGAAGAAGATTCTTCATCGTTATCTAGCAATCAGTAAAATAAGCAAAAATTACTGTCGACTGCAAACGGATATATAATGTTACAGTAATATCAAACGTTAACTAAATTTTGAAATTCGCACATAGTCGATGATCAAAAGAATTTTGATCGCGAATAAAATTTTTGCATTACTTTGAGGTTGAGGCGTTGAGGTTATTCTAGGTCGGTCGACCCGGCTGCCTAAATAGCCGGGATAAGGCGGCGGTGTATACAGGCAGCATATCGACCGATTCCTGAGTCGTTTGTCTGGCAGTGCACGCGACATACTCGGCATAGGACTGAAAGGTAAAAATTGTATTCGGAGAAAATTTTCAGTAGTCCATTTTTTCAAATGAGCTTCGGGGTGCCAAGAAATCAGTTGGCAGATAATAAACCTGCGTCGCATTCCGACATCTTTTTTGCTCAAGTTGCTACAGTGGACTTGAGAAAAAAAGCTGTCCACTTAGCAATGCAGGTTTATTTGTATGACCGTCTTTATGCGATCCGAGGATGCTCGTTTGAAAAAAACGAACCATAGTTGACAACTAAGCTACGGTAAACGCACATAAAAACGGACTGAGTAAAAAAACTGTATATGGGAACTTATAATGGTAAAGGTGCATTTACATTGTCTATTTTAAGTTACTAGAATCTAATAGAATTCAGTACTCCGAAAGCTTAGATCCAAAAGATTCCCCGAGTTATTGACTTACTTCAAGATGTTATTTGCATTAGAGCAAAATAGCACTACATGTCTTCGATTATGAACAGAAAAAGGTACTTTTACTGTAGGCAAAAGAATGTCGGAACCATAAAAGTATCAGGCAGACTGTAAAAAAGCCATCCATCAGATTCCACTTGAATCGCAAATTCAATATATTCATTAGTTTTAACAATTTTTTGGGAGCTAACGATGAACTTAAAACCACTACAATAACGCGCCTCAAATACTATTTCCGGATGGAACAACAATAATCACTCAAAACAAAAAAATATAATTTTTCGATTGCTGAACGTCACACAAACAAGTTTAAAAATATAACAAAGGAGGATAAAAATTAGTTTATCATTTTTCAATAAAAATTTGTATTTCTACTTTTTTCCATTTGATATCTCAACTTCCAACAAATTAACTCTGTACGTTATAGATCAATGAAACTTTTAGGTTTGAAACGAGACAAAAGTTGGAAGGATGACGACGAAAAGGTTGTTTTTTCAAGCAACATATTGTGTAATATATTGTTCTTTCATGTTGTCTAGTGTATTACTTGACTTGACCCATAACATGCATCCATGAGAGGTTCACGCTTTGTTCAGAGAAACTCTACAATAAACTGCTGTGATCCTGATTTGAACAACTTGAAGATTTTTAGCGTTGCAATAAAATGAAAAAATGTATGGAAAAGTGAACAAGTAGACCAATTCTATTTTTTCACTTCAATATTTACTTTAGAATTGACTTTGTAGGAACTTCAGTGGGAAATATTTTATGGGCTATAGTAAATAAAAATAGTCATAGAAATCCTAAATCCTTGAGCTGAACTTATACACCAAATGTCATTGGTATAGAGGTCTCTTGTTTCCAACTGATACTGATCCTTACTACCCAAATCGCCAATAAACCTGAGGAGATTAAAAATAATTTTCCGGTGGGAAACAAACAAATTGGGCTAGTATCTACACAGAAAAAAAACCGAGCAAGCAAAAAATTGATTGGATAATTTTTTGATAGCTCGAACTACAGAAAAAGCAACCTCTTTCAAAAGAATTTGCACCCCGAGGTATCGAAAATGCGGCCTTTCTAGAAAAAGGGAGATGATACAAAAGTCAAAACATTTGCATAGAAAATAGGCAAATTTTTTCGAGACGTCTGGAACATGCTGCGGCATTTAGAGAGTCAATAGATAAAAAAAGAAAATAACAACAACGCATATGAAATGAGTTCATATAATAACATCGTGGATATCATGATCCTATTTATTAGCACGAAGAAAAAAGAAGGAAGGAACATAATAGAATAGTTAACAAATGTGGCGCAAATTATGTGTTGAAAAAAAGAAAAAATAATCAAGAATGCAAAATGCTGTGTACCCCTGTGGGCCGTATGCACAAACGCCGCTAACTTTACACGTGTTAAAAACAGTGCTATAGGATAGTCCGTTTTAGCAACTCTTTACTCAGTGGGATAATCTTCAAATCTGAAAGCTCCAAAACGTGTTAACGTTAGCGGAGTATGAGCATGCAACCTTATAGTTTTTATTTTTGGGGAAAAAGAGAGAAAGGTAGAAAGATGGAATACCTATTGGCCCGAAATTTTCCTTATCCAGGAAAAGGGGAGTGAGAGAGCAAAACTTGCTATTTTAATGGTTATTCATTAATTTCGGACGAGAGCAACAAAACACAAACCTTTTCATTCAACAATTGCAAAAATACATAGCACGTATATGTTTGTAGTTCCGGATATTCCTAGTAGCAAGAATGTTTTTCACTACTCAAAAGGCGCCCCAAACGGTAAACTCTTGGAAGAAACGTAGACTTCTGGAGTAGAATCCGTTTCTAGCTCCTAAAGCCATCTTCCCGCAAAATTTCTTGGCAAAATTTAAGCTATAGTCTTTCACCACAAGATAATATAAGCCCTAGTTTTTGATATCTGCCCAAATTTCGTCCCAGCCCCGTCTAGTACGTCTTACATAAAATTACTTGTCACAATACTGATAAACAAATTTATGACGAAATTAAAGTGCGGAATTTTCAAAGGGTAAAATGATAAGGTTTTTGCAAGACGTTATACCTCGAAAGATCAAAGAAAAAAGTTTTGACAGCATAATTCAAAAATTGACGGCCTTATTAAAAACGTTTCATTCGAGTGGCGCAAAAGACAACACTATGGTTTTAACGATACATGCACATGGAGTGGTATGGGGGTCTGGACCCCGAGTAGATTTTGATTGGCCCTCAGCAGATTCTTGCTGACCCCTGGGAGATTTTACTCTAGCATTAATCAAGAAGATGGTGATGGGAAATTAGAAAAAAGAAGAAAAAGACGTCAGAAAAATGACAACTATACTGTAGTTAAACGATTTTTCTTGACAAAGCATACTTCATTCCAAATGAGTAATGTTAAAACTTTAAAAACAGCTGACCGAGCGAATGGCTTCACATATTCGACTGATATAGATGTAAGAATTTACTCCTTGGATGTTATAAAACTTTTCTTTCAGTTATCAAGACAGAAGAAAATTTCTATCCTCACCCCTGTCCTGACTGATTCCCATAATCAGATCACGTTCTCCTCTCACGTTGAAAATTTAGGAAGAAGTCAAATAAGTAAGACCAAAACCATTCACTTTTCAAGAGTACACTGTACTGGTTTCTGGTGAAATGCTGGCAACTCATGAAATCGGTAAATCAGAGTAACTACAAATCTCGAGTTAACAAACAGATTTATGAAGAAAGATTGTGCACTAGAACGAAATTCAGGTTCTTTTGAAATCATCGTTTGGAATGGGCTAAGTGTGGTCGAACCAATTGGTGACACGAAATTCTTGCAAGGAAGTGCAAAAGAAACTCGTACAATTTCAAACAATGTCTGCTTTCCAAACGACTGTATTCCGAATCGGGAGAACTTTTGAATAGGTTACTTATTTCAGGCATGAGCCACTTAGAATTAAATTTAAGTCGTTTCCCAGTTGAGTAAATGAATGTGCAAGGCAGCCTTGTCGGCATGATCCTCACCGTGATGCAAACTGTAAACTATTGGAGTACTTTTATTTTTGCTTTTTGAAACACGTGTTTAATGAATAGTTTGACGTTCTCGAGAAATAGATCACATCATAATATTCTAAGTAATCCAAAAGAGTCTTAGCAATGGCACAAAACAAGTCAATCGAGTGATGGAAACTCTCCGTTGGATATATTTAATGAAAGCTCAAAGCTAGACGTTGCCAATGCAAAAATTAGAAATTAAAATGGTATATTTTTCATGTGGTGCTGACGTCTTAAAGCGCAGTCTCGTTGAGTGAAAAAGGCTTCCTTACGTCAATGAATAAAGTGCTCAATTAATTAGCAAATTTTAGAGATCGTTCAGACAAAGGAACCTATAACAAAGAGTCGGAAAATTTGAGTTTCTCTTCCTTTATTCAGATAAATGAAGCTAAAATTAACCATTTAAAGATTAACTCTCCTAACATAGAAACTACTGTGACGCGTGCTTAAACACTCCTCAAGCTGCTGCAAGCATGCCTTAGACTTGATGTAAAAATCGGACCCCGAAAATAGTACACCAAAAAACTCAATTAATTTCACCATCACATCACAAATTTCGGGATAACATGTTCTTCTCATGCTTCGATCCTTTGAAAATATGTCAACAAATTTAAAGCTCCTTCACGTCCTGATGGCCAACAAGCACAAAACGCTACTGAACTTCTCAAAAATTTGAAATCTTTCATCTTATCAAGGAGAGTCACATAGTATTCTAATTCAATTCGTTGCTGCAAACACAATGACATAATCTGAATTTTTGAAATTTTTTGGATAATTCCATGAACTCCATAAAGAGAATTCTGCTGAGATTCGGACCAAATCTTCTGTGGCCAAATCCCCTTTCAAACACCTATGTGCCTCTACAGTTTGCGATTTGTGTTTCATTCACTCGAAAAAAACAGTTATGCCGAGTGAATCCGGTCAAAATATAATCGATTTATAACAAAAGGTAGGCAAATATAATGAAAATACTTTGAACCTCGGGCCAACGTCAAAAGTAATGATTTAAGATTTGGATTCGTATTTTTGGGTGGCTAACGACGAAATATATCAAATGTTGCATAAATTTCAGAGTTAGACCTTGATAGTTACGTACGTCTGAATCAGGATGTCTGACACCTGCTGGTAAAATGTCCTGGAAAAAACATAATTCGAGGTGTATGATAAATTCTACCAACACCGCCCGACATGAGCACCTTTGATGTTGGCCCCAAAAAAATTGGGAATGCTAACGCAAATTCGGAATAGAGAACTGCTTTATGGGAAGAAAGATCGAGCTAGAATGGAAGAATGGCCGACATTACGTGTGCACATTGCCGCTGAAAAATGGGGTCTCTGTCTACGTTAGCTGTTACTCAAGCTTCTGCTCTACTCTTCTTCCAAAATTAGACATTTCGCTAGAAAATTAAGCCGGAAAACTCTAACATATACGGCCGGCATCCTAAATGCAACATATTGTCTTCGAGCAGGGTGTATATGCAAATGAGGGAGGTCTAAAAATTGATACCTCATTGGACCGCCTGCACGCAAGTTTACTGTACGAACATTATAAAAAACGGACAGAATTGACTGAAACGAAGACTTGCGACCCCGTGGTTAAACCCAAAAACACTCCACAAAATCCTAACCTTGATTAAAACGCTAGTCGCCCTACACTCGGATAATTGAATCACAGTCTATACGTCTGGCGGAGGCTGCGGTATATGCAAATGGGAAGAGAAAAACTTTTTTTCAACTGATCAGTCCTTTTTTGGTCGGCTATGTGCCGAACTTGCGTTTCTAAATCTAATCTTTTTAAGCAGATTGTAAGGGAAGAAGTAGAACCTACAGACTACTTCGCGGTTGGAGCAAAGCCAAAACCCCAAAACTAAAAAGAAAGTTGATTTTTCTTTGGTCGATTTTCCTCTTAATTTTTGACATTATACCGCGTATATCCTGTCGGAATATAACTTTCAATAGGAAGAAGGAAAAGAAAGTGAAGTTTTCAAACATTGGTCGACGGTAGTCAAATGGAAAGTGTGTCGATAAAGAGATGCAGGTAGTATTGTAGAGAGATAAGGTTAATTTCTATATAGTTAGACTGAGCTTCCGTCCGATAAAAAGAGTAGATAGAGAATTGAAAAGTTTGGCAATCGGGAGAAAATGAAATTAAATGTTAATCTTTCAAGAGATGCATAATTATCAGGTCGTGGAATCGAAATTATCATTCAAAACTATAAATCGGAACACTTTTGATCAAGCTGTACAAGAAAGTAGGATCAGTTTTAGTTTTGAAAGGCAAGTTATCTATATTCCATTCATTTTAAAACGGTTGACGCAGGAGTCGCATGAGACTGAGAGTAAGTTCAACACGAGAAAGCTGGTAAAGCTTATTACTGTAATGAATAAAGAAAATATTTCGCCCAATAAGCAGAAAACGGGACAGATAAATTTCTTCCCATACCTCGCTGAGAGGTAAAATTTTTCGAGTAACACTCAGGTGCCAAACCCGGCTCTATTCAAATCAAAAGTGGCCAAGCAGTGCGGTCTTTATATGATTTTGGCGTTCTCATTGTCATGGAGAAATTCAGCGTTTTTCTACTGTATGAAGTTTTCCAATTCGTGAAAATTGCGTATCAAATTGAACCTACTTTTTTGGTTCTCATCAAAAGAACAATTAAACTCAAACGATGCCATGTTTTATTGTTATTTTTATGCTCTGAGATATACGGGCCTCGCGCTGATTCGAGGTCAGGTCAGCCAAAATTCGAACTTTCTTTCTAAAAACAAGATAACAGTAAAAACATGCTTCCTTCAACTAATGTCTGATTTAAATCAAAGTACCTTCTTATGCCTGAAATATGATGACTCAGCCTAGAAATAATCAAAAAAGTCGTCTAGCACAAAACCTTCAAAAGGCAGTACTATACACTACCCATTTTGAAATGATTGATGCAGCAATCGGAGTTTTGGCAAACGCAGCATTTACCAGAGATCAGAAAATAAATTTCGATAATCTTGAAATGATTGAAAAGAGTGATCATCAAGGAGTCCGTATCATGAAAGGAAAATTTATCGAGTAGAGTCAACGAGCCTTCCATAAATTTGCATAAAAGTTTGGCAGCATCGATCATTTCAAAATGAATGGAACATAATTCCAAGGTACATTTTTCTTCCATTATGTCCCAAAAACTTTTACTTTCAGTCTCCTGAGGTTCAAACTCCGATGAGAATGTGTGGTTGTTAACCCCGCTCAGTCGACGAGAGACACAGACATAAGCAAATTCTGCATTAATTATTAGAAAAACGTGTGAAATAAATATAATTGAATTTAGAACACATGGGAAATCATGTACAAAATCAAGTTGCGATAAAGATGTTATTCCCCAGTGGACTGTGTTTGACATATTTTGATAGTTTGGCTGCTAGGAAGTACGGTCCAAAGGGGGTTTTGTACCCTTTTCTACAGATTAGGGTCACATTTTATCCGACCTCACGCTTAGCAAAATTCATTCCTTAGTGAAAAGTTGAGCAGAATTTTTTGTGGCCTCGCATGAATTTATTTTCGAACGAAAATCGAACATTTCCGGCATGGCTCAAAAATTATTATAGTTCCGACGCTATGCTGATAGAAATCGGCGATGATCAGAAGTGTACATCATAACAAATATGGGTTATTGGTTAAACAGTAGTGTTTCTTCGATATATTAACTTTTCATATATTACAATTTTTTCCTATCTATAGAGAAAATGCAGGAGGGACTCAATTACCGACGTCTGCAAGCACGTATTCGTTCATAATGACAATAAAAATGAGGACTTTGCAGTAATGATGGAGCACGTGAGCAAATTCTTCATTTTCACCATATTTGGTTTGAGGACTTTGCAGTAATGATGGAGCACGTGAGTACATGTTCAGAAAATCAGAATCTGGGACTCGTATCAAATTTATCTTACCCCAAAACATCCAACGATTCTTCTCGCATTATAAATTTGTGCTGATCAAAATAAACCTCGAAATTTAACCTAAACACAAATAAAAACAGTTTTTGTTTTTATTAGACCTTGAACTTGTATGGTTTAAAAGTAAGTAGAGGAGGATGATTTTCATATATCCTGCAATCATTCACCAAGGAGCCGGTATGTTTTTTGTACCTTTTCTAATTCTACCTTCTCTAAAGCACATTATGACGAATAATCTATGGATTCATTGATGAGAAAGAAGGTAGTGTTTCCAAAGGCAACGAGTGTCAAACATGTATAGCGAGTGTTACTTTGTTGAAACACACGATTCGTAGATTGATGAACAGGAAAAAAGAAAAGTGAAAATAATGGTTGTGGTGGTTGTCATACAGAGCCTGTTGTCCATTCGATCGTACGCAAATTCGTACAACGAGTAGTGAAAATGCCTCATTATTAGCTCTCAGTAGTGAATAACTCGTCATATGAGGTCTCATACTTTTTACCCGAATGAAAGAAGAATAATGTACCGTGAATACGGTTACAGTGTACAAAACTATATCCAAAAGATAATTATCAAGGTGATCGAGATTTCTAGACCGGCCAGACTGGTTATCTCGTTTCCACATCTACCTCTAAAGGCACTTTGTGCGGCGGAGACATTAAATATTCTAATGATTACCACATTAATAGTTCACTGGGGTGTTTGCTGCATGTGGTGTGCAGTATTAGAGGAAACAGTCAAAGGTTTCTTGAATACGAACAAATTTTCTGCCCGAAAAAATTCATGAATAATAACGACTACTATTCTAAATGCTCCAGCTAAAAATTTTGATTATAATCAATGGTTAGGAAACAGATTGAATGACCTAATAGTGACACAAAAAATCTGTCTTAGCCTAATTGATGGATCACGTAAACAAGATGCTTGAATTATATATTAGAAGAAAGTTGAACAAAATTTTTGTAGAATTTCAAACTAATATATAGCTTTCCTGGGAACGAGGCACTCAAAGATTAATCTTATTCTGTATTTAGAAATGATTATTGTAAAACGAGACCGTTTTTCAGTATTTCATTTTTTTCTTATGACACGGCAGTTTTTCGCGTATTCACGAGGTGTGAAATCTGTTTATTTTTCATATATTACCCGTTTTTTCCTTTCTTTGTTCTTTCTTCTCCTTATTCTGCTAAGCTTAAATTGAAACCGTTGATGTTATTTGCACTATGATGTACAACTATTACGATTACGGAAACATGAATTTATTTCAAAAGATAAACAGAGGAAGCAGAAGCCAAATTTTCACATAAAAACTATATGAAATTAACAATATAAACTCAGAAATGATAAGGTTAGTGTCAAATTTCATTTCATTATTTGATGATTTCTATTAGAAACAAGAAGACATGACGTTAGGTCCTTGTTCAATTGTAATGGTGATTTGATTCTGACTTATTTGCAAGCATATCAAAAAGTCAGCTTCCAATTTCGGAAAAATTTCAGATTCTAACTCCTTTCTTGCATCAGGAACTTCATTCATGGACGTCGCAAAACTGAATCTTCGATCTGTTGGCAAAACTTGGGAAGCGCTTGCCCCGCCATCAAGTAGAGGTCAGAATGGGAATATTCAAAGAAATTCTCGACCTCTTTATCGAGAGTGGCAATTTTATCGATGCTGAACCGGGCCCTGACCGTCGCGACGCGAGCTGAACACCACAATGGTGGCCCTCTTTAGCAAACTCACTTGACTAAGCTATATCTCTCGGCGACAACCAAATCTACAGAAAATGTTTCAGACGAGCAGGAAGTGCTTTCTCGAAACTTGCATCTTCTTGTTGGTCTGTAATGATGAAGAAAGAGTAGTCGTACCGACCGCGACTATAAGCAAGCAAACTGTTGACGTACAAGAGGAAATTCATTATGGTGCTCGGCTTGCGGTACGAGAGACTTCAGCAGTTAGTATGCAGCCCGAAGTGTGTGAGCATACATAATACTCGCATTCGGGTAAACGGATATCATTTTGATTGATTTAAGGCTAGGCTATGTGCCCGATGACCGTACGTTTAGCACGCAGCGCAAGGATGTTGGACGATCGCCAAAAGCTTTGAACGATGACGGACAGTATGTTCTACTCTGAAGACTTAATTATTATGGCCAACAATAATAGATGCGAGTAGATGCAGACTAGACACGATTTTCGAGAAAGGAAAGTTATCATTGGGCACCCTGGTGCTCAAAAGAAAAAATGCTTAACATCAATTCAACCTAATACTATAATCCAAAACTTATGAGATCTTTAAAAGACTATTGGGTGAGTATCAAGTGAGTTTCTATAGTCTGTTTTTTTATAAAATGCTTCAAAGTAGAAAAGTGACACAAATCAGTACTGTCGTCTAAAACCTTTACGTAGAGATCTTACCATGAAATTTTTCACTCGAAAAATTTCTAAAGGTAAGGTTAGTATGCTCACAAATTTTCAGTCCCATACGATGTATTGTTCATCAGAAAATCATGAAAATCTGAAAAATTACTTACTCTCCACTTTCATTATTCAGAAGCATTTCTAAAAAAACAGACTATAGTTTCAATAATGTATTTGTAAAATACTTCACATCAAAATCGAAAATGCCAAGAAATTGTATGCCAAAATTTTCTTTTTAGAAATGCCAGTCAATCCGAAGTGAGAAAAAAGAACCGTGAACAAAGGAATAGCATGAACATATTTTTGCGTTTCCGATTAAAATGGGTGATACCATGAGTTATATAAGGCTTACAGATTCCAAATCCTACGTGACATACGGTTGAGGAGAAATGGCAATAGTATGCTTGCTTACCACATTTTCACTTACAAACGCTGTGGTGAGGAAAAAGTTTTATGCTCAAGTAAGAACTCTGAACCAGTTGTTCATTTGAATAACTCCTGCCGTAGAATGAGTAAAGACGTAAGCACCGCCTGCAAATAGCACTTTGTCGATACTTTTGTAGCATTGGAGAATCCGAAAACTAAAAATTTGTTGGCATCAAGTGTACAACAGATTGCTGCCACTTTGATCTGTAATGCTATTGCCTGAAGCCGTGACCTCTAACCTCCCTCCTCATAAACAATTTTCTACTCTGTTCTTTCCTGTCTCGCCCTTTCTTCCCATTTTTCGTCACATAAACGATCTTTTTCTATGTGAATTTGTTTATATCAAAAATATTTCTCGCCTAGTTTTTCATGCAAATAATTTTGGCTTAAATACTTTTGTTTTCCGTGCGTCATTCTCGGCGCCTGCAAAAGCAAAAGGCATCTTGTGTTTCGTCAACAATAGAGTCGCTTCGCAATTTTGGTGTCTGGCGTCTGCAACACGACAGTTATCACAGGACCGAGGAGTTTTGAGGCACAGTCTAGACGATAGGTTGTCTTAGTCCAGCGGCCGGCCAGCCCGTGTTCGGGTGGTCCAACATCCCCGGCGGGCTACGAACTCTAGGCACTCCAAGCGCGACAGACCGGATTGGTATAAAAAAGTCCTATTTATGACACTTATTCTTTATTGATAGTTTGAATGAACAAAACCAAACAAGCCAATAGTAATTCTAGGAATTCAGTTATTGATCACGTGACTTAATTTTTGGATACGATTCAATAAGATGTCACTGTGTTTGACGAACTCGGTATATTTATGAGTATGCGTGTCCGCCTGGCTAGTTTCAACGACGCCGCTAACTCCGTCGATTTTGCACGATAATTGACCGGTGGCGATCAACTGATGAAATTCCTTGTCAATGTATTCTTCGGTTACGTTGAACAATTCTGCTATATACTTCAAATTAATGCTGCTGTACGAACTGATAAGTTGCCTAAAAATTTAAAACATGAGCAAAGGCAATAAGGAGTCATTTTGTAAGGTGATTTTCATCTACACAACTTAAATTTTAGTTCAGAAGTTTAAATTTAGCTTTGATGAAGGAAACGAACGATAAAATAAATTGGAATTATTTGATCGAACTGTATAGCTACGCCGAAGAGTTTGTAAAAGTCGAAAAAAGTGGCCTTAGTTGTTTTAACAAGCAAACGGTATAAGGTTTTTGGGATACTACCATAATAATACATGCGAAGATATCCGTTCTTTCATACACATTTATTAACAGGAAAACTAAACGGTACAGTGTAACGTGTAGCCCTGAGATCTGGTGGGGGGGGGGTACGACTTTTTTGGGTCCGGGGACACTGATCCCAAAATTTGACAGGGAGGAGTCTCCGAAGGAAAAAAATTTGAATTTTTATTCAAAAAAGTCAGAAAACGGTTTAAAAAATAAACTTTTGTCTAAAAACCTGCATTTATGGCGCAGAGCGCCGAGAAAATTGACATTTTTGACAGCGTTGCTCAAAAACTGACCATTTTGCTGTATTTTTGCAATCAGAAGTAGTGATTCCCTATGACTTTTTTTAATTCTAGGGCTAGCCATGGGATTAGAAACTGGGGGGGGGGGGACCTCGCGCAATGGCTAGCCATATGACCGACGATTTCTGGGGGGGGGGGGGTGGTTGTTACTATAGTACTCCTCCAATAACACATGTATGAACTAAGGCGTAGGCGGGTTTGGTCTTGCGTAAATGTAACGGAGCTTACAGGTCTAGGGGTCAGCGTAACCTTTATAGTTGAAGTCAAGGACTGCCCAAAACTAAGATAGGAGATCATCGAAAGAAAAAGTTCGATGAGAAAATGGTTCAATGAAAACACACCCAATAACCTTCAGCAATATGATATTAATGATCACTCTCCCTAAATGTTAGCAACCGATGTCCTTACTAAGGACTCCTTAACCATAAAACCAGGGCCGTGAACAAAGGGGGGGGGGGGCAGCCGCCCGCCCCCATTGAGGCAGCATGCAAGCAGTGTATCGCGTAAAATCCATTTTCTGGGGATATTAAGTTTAAAAAATTTAGTCCGCCCACCCCATGAAAAAATTTTGCGCACGGCCCTGCATAAAACATATGACTGAACCCAAGACCTCCGAGTTCTGTTACACTTATCGAGATAGAAGATTACCATAATGGTCGATAACTCTAGAGAGATTGCCACAAAACTTTTCTTGCCATACTTTCGAGGTAAATACACAAATTTGGCTTCGAGAAAAGGTTATTGTTCATCAAGTAATTTATTAGTGCTTTAAACTAAAACATGACTTTTATAAATTTATAACTTGCCGCTTCCTGAAATATTTACATATGTGGAAGTTCTCACAATGAGAAAGATTAATCAATTCGAAGCATTTCTATTCTTACTACTTTATACCACGACTTTGATGCTGAAGTCGCAATTCACATTTCTCAGTGCGAAACTTCATTTCAAGTAAAATTTTTCAGCAATATAAATGTTTCTCTCAAGATCGCAGACTAAAACGTACTTGTAAGCTTTTGTTCGCATTGCGCGGCAATAATAGATATAATGAGGCGCCAGGAATCGATCGTATTTCAAGCGAGGTTCCATATTGTTCAACCCAACGAAAAATTCAGCGTAGTTACAATCGTATAATGACGTTAAATAATCGTGTAGTTCTTTTTGAATGTGTAATTGCTCTTGAATTTCTGCACCTTTGATCACTTTTTCGCGAATATCGTTGCGATCGAGAGCTAGAAAAATGATGACAGCGAGGAAAAAATTTGCAAAAATTGTCATGTCATTAAATAAAAATCACTAGAATGGCCATCTTGAGCAGTTTGTAGAAAAATGATAAACGGAAAACCGAACTGCATTATTAAAATATTGCAGCTACCGAATCTATGCTAAATTATCACAATACTTCCTGCTTACTGAGCATCGAAGAAATGACTGAATAGAAAACCAGCTGTTCGTATGTCATTAATTCAGTCGACGTGAATGTTGAAGACGAATCCAAGAATAAGTCGGCCGCTTTTTTGAAATCGCGCACCGACAAACAATACAAACCTTCGTATGCTTTCAAACGATTTTTACGGTCCCAATCACCACCCTACATAAGAAAAGTCTAATTATCAAACCGTTAGGTTGTTTTAAATTTGGTTAAGAATCATACATGTAATTGAAGGGAGTGCCACGAAAACCCGTCACGTGGCTAGCCATATGGTATCCATATACTTTTAGTCGGAAAACACGTAAAATTGTCAATTTTTAATTAAAAATTATTATTTTTTAACAAACAACGACCAAAAATATTTTTTCGGCGCTTCGAACTACGATTTGGTCTTTAAACACCATTGGTCTTTGAACACTTTCTTTTTTTGAACTGTTTTTTATCGATATCCTGAATGTATCCATATCCCGAATGTATCCGTGTACCGAATGCATCATTACCCTGGATGATGTATTATTAATTCTCGGTATCCCGAACAGGTCTATTCCCAACTGAGCGATTCCCATGTAAGCGAATTCCCGAATGAGCAAATTCTCAATTGAGCGAATTTTCAAGTGTGTGAATTCCCAATCGAGCAATTCCAAATTGAGCGAATTCCCAAATGAGCGATTTGTCACGAGCGATTCCCAATTGAGCGAATTCTCAATAGGGCCACTCCAAACGAGCGATAGAGAATGCAATAACATTTTCTTCACATTTTCCTTCTTTACCTTATATTTTTATTTGCATGCATTTCTTTTTTATTTCGTTCTGTTTGTTGCAATTATGTTTTCGTTTATGTATGTTTTTTTATTTTTATCTTTTGCCTACGCTTTCTTTCATTTTCTTTTTTGTTGTCATCTCCTTTTTTGCTCATGAAACAATACATTACAAGTTGTCATTTTCAATAAGCACTGTCTCCCATGTAATTGTTATACAATTTGGCACGCTCTATTTCCTATTGATTTTATCCTTTGTGATTTTTTCTTCCTCTTAGTTTTTTCCTACTTTCTGTCTTAGTTTTTTGACTTTACATCTTCATCTTTTTTTATTCTCCCTTTTCTTTCTTTCTTTGCTCTTTTTCACATTATTTTTTCTTTCTTCCCTGCTGCTTTCTCTACCTTGCTTTTTCTTTCTGTTCACTTTTTCCATGTTTCTTTCTTTTTCTAATGCATTTCCACCTATTTTCACATATTCTTAATGTCTCCATTTCTGTTTACGTTACCTTTTTCTTGATGTTTTCTTTCTTCCTACATTTTTTTGTTTATATTTTTAAGATTTTCACACTTACAACGATGAAAGACTCAGGCATGCCGAAATGTTCAAGAATTATACGGGAGACTACAGTTATCTGAAATGACAAGTTGTAATCATACATGCACAGCATAGAAATTCTGCTGGGGGTCAGCCAGGACGGGGGGTGGAATACAAATTTTTTTTTCATTCTTGATAATGAAAAGAAAGGTCTCAGAAAGGTTTTCTAACATCCAAACAGCATATTCTTACAACTATATTAGTCAGATATATTAAGTAATTTGCTTAGAAAGCACTCTTTACAGTTTTAATGTTACTCTTTTGGAATCAAGTATGCTTTGTTTAGAAAAATTGTTAAACTACAGCATTATTTCCATTTTCATGACGACTTTCTCTTCTCTCTTGATCATTTTCCTTCGTCAACTTCTCAATCATTTCTAGGGGAGTCAAATCTGCTGGGGGTCAGCAAGAATCTGCTGGGGGTCAATAAAAATCTGCTGGGGGTTCAAACCCCCCTCCCAACCCCCAAGTGCATGTATTGTCTCATGAGCAAAAAATGAAAAACTTAGATGACAAGAAGGAATAAAATGTTTGAAAGCACAGACATAAGATGAAAACGTAAAAACATGCATAAACGAAAACATGAGCAATACACACAGAAAACGAAAGAAAAAAAAATTACTTGAAGCCCTGTCATACTTCACCGCGCGGCACCGGTTGTTCTATTCATACTACAAAGCGGCGCCGGCCGGCGCCACGCGGTACCACCTTTGAAGTATGAATAGGTTTTTCTAATTTTTGCGGCGCCGCCATCAGGTTTCAACTGAACCAATACACATTTTCTGAGAAGAGCGAAATCCAAAAGTAAAAAAGCGGCGCCGTACGGCGCCACGCGGCGATGTATGGCAAGCCACCGCGCGTCGCCGGCCGGCGTCGCTTGTTAGTATGAATAGAATTCGCTTTGGGCTTATGCTTTGACATTATTCAGGGTATCGATACGTCCGGTCTAAAAAGTTTTTTAATTGTAAACACAGTTCGGGATACTTATACATTTGGGATACCCATATCCTCGGTATACAGAGTTTTGTTTTTGTTGTTTAACACTGTTCGGGATACGGATACATTTGGGATATCTAGATACTAGGGGTCGACCGAAGCTTCGACCGAAGGTTGCCTTTTTCTCACCTTCGGCCGAAGGTTTTTGAAATTTCCACCGAAGGCCGAAAGTTTCTCAAGTTTTCAAAACATGTGCGCTAATAAATGACTATTAGGACAGACGGACTTGTTTAATCCTGCTATTATTTTTTCAAACTGTGTGGACTATGAATAATGGTTCATTTCCATCCAGCTGCGCTCATAAATGGCTGTGATGACAGACGACTTGTTTTATCCTGCTATTAGTTTTTCAAAATGCGTAGACTATGAATAGTGCACTCCTCACGTATAATGTAGTAAACAAAATGGACTAATTTAATGTTACATTTTTTGTTGTGTTAAGCTAAATTATGCTCCTTACGTACATGGATTTGCTGTACAACAAAAATGAATCTCATTCGTTGTCATTTTTTATTTAGATAGCTAGCCATCCGAGCCAAATCGTGGCGAATAGGATTCTTACATTTATACAACAAAGTTATTTTCCGCTTGGAACATATTTGTGAAACAAACCATGTTTATTTGTGTGCGTGCATTTGTACATTTCAGAATAAATCTTAGATTTGCTTACTGTTTTTTCTGAAGATAAGAAAAACGTATGTTTATCATACTGAATCTCTCACTTTATGTTGTTAACATGATAAGCTAAATTAAATCCACCTTTCTGTATATCTAAGACATGTATTGCACCGAAGCTTCGGCATAGGCTGTCCAACCTTCGGCCGGAAGTAATTTTAGGACCTTCGATCGGGCCCTACTAGATACGTTCGGTATACCGACGCACAATCGTTTTTTACGGTTTAGGCGAAAAAATAGAAACTTAATTCCGCAAATAGAATTTTGGACGGTCGATGACGTTCAGCTTCGCAAAAAGTCGCTTGCTCCTTCCAGATTTCGGGGCCTCGTTACATGCATACTAGGGATTTAGTGAATGACTTGCGAGGTTTACTGACGATTAACAAAGTTAATTTTCAATCATAGTTCAGACAACTGACAAGTCGAATGAGACTGCAAAGTCAACGGATGTTAACATGTGACTCTTCTGAACAAACCTCACTTTCTGCACAATTCATGACGAAAAACCTTTCCTTTAACAAAATCCAGAATATTTTACAGATGCTTGTACCAAAATTTATCGTTTACATACCTGTTCCATCAAATACTTGGCTTTAGCTAAATGAGTTGTGATCAGCTGGTGATCCGAATAGAATAATCCTATGCGAATCATGAAGAAAACGAGGTCGATTTTACGGCCAACACCAATCGTTTTTTCGTACGTCTTTTTTAAAGCCGATATGGCGTTACTCTTATCGCCTATACGGCATAGAAAGACGGCTTTATTGAAATTGGCGTCACGAACTTCAGTTTCGCCCAAATTTTCTTCGGCATCCTTGATGGCGTCATTCAATTCATTCAATTTTTGCTTGTTCTTCTCCTCCATTCGATTCAGTAAAGCTTGATCAAGCGGTATGTCTGCAAATGACCCACATAACGACATGAATTGAATGTTTTTTATTTTTTCCCGCCGACCATTTCCCAAATGAGGAAAGAGACTGAAAATTCCCTCTACATGCTTACAGACATCTTATTTAAGCGTTTTTGAGGTAATTCGAATATCATGTTGCTTTTAGAGCAGTTAATTCACCAAAACTGAGGAAAAAATCAAGCTTGTTGAAGTCTAATACTAATTCTGTCAAAAAAGTGAAATAATTGCTAAGAAAACGATCCAAGGGCGAAATATCATTAAATTACAGAAGCACTCGACCACTCCAGCGTCTACGATTACAAACAGAGAGTCGTCGGTATATTTCAGGTTTCGTTAATTGATTTTTCAAGGGCTTATTTAAGTTTAATTTTTTTCGAAAAAGTATGTTTCTACCGTTTAAGAAATGAAAAAAATCCGCACTTTCATAAGTTTGAAAGATTATTGTGACACAAAAGGTTGGGATGTTCATCTTCCACAAATGAAGTGTAAGAGAAAGGCAGTACTCTTCATCCAATACGCAACAAAGTACAGAAGATTATCAATCAAAATAGGAGAAACTACATTTCGGATGATGACAAATATCAAAAAAAAAAAAAATATACGCGGATAATTTGAAGGTCAACCTCTCAGAAGACCACAACTTATTGCAAACTGACGAACAACATTTCTCAGAGGTCCACTGTCTGGCCAATTACACTGCCAAAAAACTAAGTTCCGTATTTTAGTAACTCATATTAACGGAATCGATACACACTAGGTAGTCATTGCCCCACCAAAGTCGATCATTGCTTGAAAGATCTTGGAGTATGTGTGTGCAGTGATTTATTTCATAAGCATCAAAAATAGCAAGTATAATTCACAGAGCTTTCATTTCAAAAGATGAAAATTAAGGCCTTTACTAGCTACGTTAGACGAATACTGGAATATGCATCTATTGTTTGAAATCCGCATCTAATACTTGATATTCAGAATATTGAAAATATTCAACGTAAATTTACAAAAACTGGCGCTTACTGATCAAACTTTGTCTTATCATGAGCAGCTAGAACGGTTAAAATTAGGCAAACTTGAAGTTCATCGATTGAATTTTATATAAAATAATGAAAAATTTTTTTCTACCCTATCATGAATTTTTTTGCTTCCGACTACAATCTTGATTGCAGAAAAAATTCATTTGCAATTCGGTGCGCCAGAATATAGAACTATCTTCTGGAGAAAGTAAAGGCCGCGATCTCGGTTGCAGCTTTTAAAAAATATTTAACAGAAGTTAACTTTCATTCCTTTTTGAAGGGGCATACGTAAGCGCATCATTACGCCTGTCGTCCCCTGTTCTTACACATTTTTGCATTTAATTGATAATCTGTATTCGTGTTATTTACATTTTTATTTTTCCATGACATTTACATTTGACGTTTATTGTACCATCAAAATAAATCATTACAATCAAGTGGAGGTCAACATTCCGACACAGCTGAATAATGAACAGTAAGGCTTATTAAAAATTAAGATATTCTGAGTTTCTAAAATTTACTTTTTGGACCTCGAATCCCCGAATTTATTTCAATTTTTCGATTTTTTTTGCCCAGAAAACACGATGTAGGGGAGAATCGCTGGTGGGTGGACGCTAGCACAGTCTACAGCACTGTTTTCCTCGGAGCCACAAGAAAACTATACCCAAAATTTTTTCCTAACTTTCCAGAAATTTTGCACATTTCAAAAACGTTAATATTGTGTTTAGATTCTTTATTTATGCATTTTATGTTTTTTCTCAAACATTACACTGTTACCAGATGGTCAGTAATTTAAGAAAACCACAAAAATTAAACAATTTTAGTCAGGTCACATTGTGCTGATAAACGACACAGTTGATGATATACAATAGTCGAAAGTTTAATAACGATAGGTTGCTAAGATGCTCGCTGCTTCTTAGATTTCTGTAATTAGAATTCGCTGCGCTGAATAAATGTATGAGCTTATGTACTCTGGAAGGAGTTCTTGGAATCGAGTGACGTCACCTTCACGGCGGCTCTCATCAGGACTGTCATAATAGACACTCAAGGGACGTTTCAGCCAACTAGGTCACTACTGCCACCAAGGTCAGGGCCGCTTAGGTCAGCAGGGTCTTGAAAACTGTCACCAAGTCCCAGTTGCCAACTGAGTCGCTTCACTCAACATGGTCTCTACTCATACATGTAAGTGGGGCGAGGGGTTGGATGGGGACCCCCAAACTTGGTCGCGCCCTACCTAGATGTTGGTACCCCAACTCGAAAAATGTGGAAAAAGTAGCTTTTTTTGGCCTTTTCTGGGAAAATTTTTAAAATCTTCGGCTTTTTTGGATATTCTGGAGACCCCAAAAAATTTTGGGAGACTGTGTACCCCCATACCACAAATTTGGGGTGCGGGTACAACTGGTCGGAACTGGAAGTCCTTCCAACTGAAGGTCCTGATGCTGAATGTAGCTTTAGGATTATTAATCCCATTAGACTATGAACTATGAGTTTGAAACCAAGTACCACTCCTGATCCACATCAACAGACCTCACATGTCTCAACTTATAGCAGGAAAGTATGCCACAGCTTGGGTAACCATATGCGCACAGAAGACCCAACGCAGAAGCGGGGAAAAGAAAAGAAGAGCATGAAGAGGCAGAATTTTAAGAACATAATGTTTTTCTTCCCAAGGGGCAATTTTTTGATTAATCGCATATACATAAGCCATTATTTCATCTCCCAATTATATTTATAATGATTTCCTACAAGTAGTATATATTAATGTGCTGATATCCTTTCCTAAAAATCGCTATATGGCACAGAAGTTGCGTATTTTCCCATTATCATTTGCTCAGTAAATGTGTCAAAAAGAGCAGTAATTCCTCAGAATCACACATTCTGCAGTTTCTGTCGAATTAGTATAACCTACTGGGTAGAAGATGAAGTCAACCAAAATTTTTTGCTATAGTGAGCTGTTTTTATGGGGGTAGTAAATGAATTCCCAAATCTAAGACGGGGGTAATACCCCCCATACCCCCCCATGGGGTGCTCTGAATTTGAGCATTGATTAGTTTTGTCTTCGAAAAACATTTTACATCAAAAGTCTTGAAGTGTCTTTGACTTTGCAGATGCCATTTCAATTCCTGAATAAAAAAACAGTCGAAAGCAGGCTTTTTGCTGCCCAACGCACATTTTTTGGCCGTGTGGAAAAATTCTTAATGAAAAGGTGCATTTGATGTAATTTAGAAGGTCAAAATCTTAAAATTTTTCGGCCAAAAAAATGTAGTTTTATTCCTGTTATACCTGATTGTCTCCATGAATTAACTAAGTCTCATCTCATATTAAAGTGGGTAAAACTCCACATTTTCTACGAAAATATAGTGAAAAATGGAACTTTCCTCTTGACATGATTATGCATTTTCGTCACAATCCTCCTCCACTTATTCAATACCATCGTTTGTTGGACACAAGATTTCTATTGTAAACTACTAGTATGATCGTACACCAATACTCTTTCAGCTCAATTTGAGATAAATACTTCATCATAGTGATGATCCTCAGGAAGTTTTTAATATCCAGATATCTGGTCATATAAATTCGATAAAATCGCTTTGCTATCACTTTCCTTTTTAAAATGGAATTTATGGGAAATTAATGAAAGCAGACTGGATGAGTATTGTTTAGAATCTAGCTGTTCGGAAAAAATAAAAAACTAAGCTTCTGAAAAGTTTTTTAAATAACCGACTATGACAATAGATTTTAAAAATAGTATTATTTTGAATTTCCTAGCTTAGTTGACAGCGATCAAGTGAGGATAAATAAGAATAAAATCATCAGAAAAGTTACATAACTAGACTGACTTCTGAAAAAACGTTGAATATCAATGGTTGGTGAGAATAGTACGGATGCATTAAAATAATTGAGTATTAATTGAGAAAAAGTATTTAACGTGCAGAGAAAATTAATCATCTGCACAGGCAGATAATGAGAAACTAATTTACTAATATAAGTTCTTCGTAAAATTCCTTTCAGCCGAAAACCGGTGCGTTTAATGATTATACACAAAAGCAGTCGGATGTGGTGAATCAGAATAGGAAGCCTGAAAAACACGCAGAAACTTTCATCCACAGGAGAAGATAAATTTGAGTAATGACAGAAAACTGCAAATTTATGAATAAAAGCATTACAGTAATTAGCAAGTGCGGATTTGATTGGGTAGCAGATCCGCTATCTACTGCACATCAGCTACCTAGTGCACATGAGCTACCATAGTCACATCCGCTACCAGACAGCAAAAAATGTGGAAAAGGCTTTGCTATTATTTTCATGAGGGTTTTCCTAAGACAAAAGAATTAAAGAAAATGGAATACGGTATGCGTTCTGCATGATGAAAAATATTTTGTTTGCCACTTTTATGGAACCGCAAGAATGATTAAAAAAACGTAATACCACTGAGTCTACCGAAATATAAGTCACTAATGCGTAAAGATAAGTAATAAAATCATCAAAATTTTAATGAGTGAAAATTTTTTATTTACACACAAGGTGACCACACAAGCACCTCAAGTGCCACAACAGTCAGTCTAGACGAAAATTTGTCATTCTTTACCCGTAGCGATTATGGTTCAGCGAGTATCGTTTACGTTTTGTTTTTTAATTTCTTCAAAAACTTTTTTCAATTATTATATTTTGACATTTCAAGTTCAAAATTAAAAAAACCTACTTATTGAATATACCTCCCGAGTAGTTCAAGGACTGATTATTTTCAGCAAACGTGGATCCGACTCAAAAAGATTTTTCAAGAAGTTCTATCTTGACTTTTTTATAGAATAATGGTACTAATATTTGATTCTATTAGTAATGTCACAGTTTCTACTAGTCTTTTTCTAACGGGCTGAAGTCTATAGAACAGTCTACATTTAGACAGCCAAAAAAACCTTTTATGAACACAGATTTCAGCCCGGTCTACATAAGGACCAGTTTATAGGTTTTAGCTTGTTTTCCAATTTTTAAAGAAGAGAATTATCATTTTCACGATACAAGCGTCATCTAATTGGTAAAAATCGTGATTGGTAAAAAAATTAAATGAGCCTGATAATTTGTAAATGTATTCAGTATATTCTCCCATAATGAAATCCTGCCTACGTTATTCAATGCAAAAAGTAATTGTGTGTTACTTATATACCTCAGCAGAAAGTAGCGGATGTGCACTACGTAGCGGATGTGCACTAGGTAGCGGTTGTGCACTAGGTAGCGGATATGCAGTAGGTAGCGGATCTGGCACCGACCCTGCGGATTTAGGGGGGGGGGCGGCCGCCCCCCCCAAAATTTTTGAAATACGATTTTTTTCTGTATACCTATAGGCAAATTTGAAAATTTTTTGAATTTTTTTGGGAAAAATACCTAATTTTGAGCAACGCCCCCTGAAAACATTTCTGGATCCGCCACTGGTAATTAGCCCTCAACTTTTTCGCTGAATCACTTCGCATTTACGTCATCTGAAAATTAGTATATATTTCACTCGCGTGTTCAACGAATCTATTCATTACTCTGACTTTCCTATTTTTATTCGTCCATAGGTTTTCTAGGCCTAATTTTATTTCTACATGACGCGCAACATCGTAAGACTAAGAAAACACTTTTTATCAATTTTTAGTTGGCCACCAAAATAACATCGAAATTGCCCAAAAATTTTTTTCTCAATGAAAATTATGCTTTAATTTTTTTGCACATTTCCAAATTTTTCTCGTGAAAAAACCGTGTACCACAATCAGTGTTTTTTTTGTACCAAAACATGGTCTTTGGCGCGAAAAATTTCGAATGGTGCCAATTGGTACAATCTTTTTCGCTGATCTAAGGCTATCTTTTTAGTCATTTTAGGGGCTTACGAATTAACATTTTCTCGGCGCTTTGCGCCGAATCAATAAGTATTATTTTAACTACTTTTATTTGTCTCGAACATGGGCGAATTCTATTTGAATAGTTCATTTGTATTATCGAACAAATTTTGAGATTGTCTATAACTGGTGAATGAATAGAAATTGTCAACTTCCTCTGTTTATTCAGTGGATTTATAGAAGCTGTCAACTTCCTCAGTTCATTCAGTTGTATTGGGAACCGAAATACTTCTTTTTTGTGGTTGATTCGAACAGAAAAATTGACATTGTTGGCACAATTTTTCAGCCAAAAATTAACGCGACGGGATTTTCGACTTGGTTTTTTCAGGAGAAAGCAGTTATAGCCATCCTTAATTTGATCTTTACATTTTGTTGAGAAGAAATTCGTAGCCGAGAAAGAAAAATATTAACTAATTGACAAATTCCACAAAAATATCTGAATTCTCGCAGCATTAAATTTCTTTTCGAATCGTATAAACCGTTACCTTGATCATACCTGTAAGAGGTCCGACGAGTTGAGGGTGGGGGTCAACCCGAAATTTTTGCGGTGGTCGAAAAAATTCGAAAATTTTCCAAAAAAGAAACTATTTTGCCTATTTTTCTAATTTTTCCAAGTTGGGGGGGGGGGGGGAGGGTTCAGTATAGGGTTGGCCAGGTTGGGGGGGGGGGGTCCCCCTAACCCCCAATTACAGGTATGATCTTGATCAGTTTCACTGACGTGGTTAGTTAAAATAGGGTTGTCACGATTTTTAATAAAATTAGTGCGGTGAGGTGAAAATATCTTTAACAAACTTTTGGCTTAAAACTTTTTAAAGGTTTTCAGTAACCTTTTAAGGGCGAAAAAAACTTTTTGTGCCATTGGCATAAATTTTTTTGACCCGTTGTGCCGATCGATACCATAGCAGGATTTTCGAAAAAAAGGGAATTTTCCAAAAATTTTTTTGAATTCACTGAATAAAAAGAAAATCATTTTTGCAGTGAAGACGACTTATTTTTAGTTAGTTAGTGTGTGCTTGGATTCAGGCCTTTTTGCACGGACCAGGTTGCAATGTGCAACTTGTGGAAAAATCTTATTGCACAGAATTTTCAATATTTTCCATTTTATAACGCAAATTTAATTTGAGAATTGTGATGTATAAGTACAATGATATTGCTGAAAATTTTAAATGTAAAAAATTTGGGGGGGCCGGGGGGGGGGGGAAATTCCCCTCCTCCTCCAAATACGGGCCTGACACAGATGTCCGTGCACAAAAAAAAAACACTGACCAACTAAGGTAAAGTGGGGTGACTTTGATCAGAGTATGGCATTTGATAACTATTTGAGATCAGCAGGTCATTTTTGCTGTGTAACCTCACAGCAGGGGTTGTCTACACAGCAAAAATCACCTGCTGATCTCATACCTGTAAGAGCTCCGACCAGTTGGGGGGGGGGATTAATCCGAAATTTGGGGGGAGGGGGTCGAAAAAAGTCGAAATTTTTCCCAAAAAGGCCAAAAACATACACCTTTTTGCAAATTTTTCAATTTTTTCCAAACTGGGGGGGGGGGGGGGTTGGGTGACGTTGGGTATATGGTTGGCCAAGTTGGGGAGGTCCCCCCCAAACCCCCCAAGTACAGGCATACCTGTGGGGGGTGGGGCTAAATCCGAAATTTTTTTTTGGGGGGGGGGGGGGGTAAAAAAGTCGAAATTTTTCCCAAAAAAGGCCGAAAAACATACCCTTTTTTGCAAATTTTTTTAATTTTTTCCAAACTGGGGGGGGGGTTGGGGGGGGAAATGATTTTGGGTACAGGATTGGCCAAGTTGGGGGGGGGGGGGGTCCCCCCAACCCCCCAAGTACAGGTATGGCTGATCTCAAATAGTATTTAAATGAATGCCATACTCTGATCAAAGTCGCTCCACTTTACCTTATCTAAAAAGCTAATAAAAATGTATAAATTACCAACACAGGCTGCTGCTTCCCGATAAAAATGTGACATATCATATTTTTCAATTTCAACCATCAAATTCTTCAAAATTTCGTTTTTCAATTTCGAGTCGTATTCTGGTCGACCGAGCAAAAACGTCCACTGCGCCAAATTCAGATCCGGTATTTTTTCCTGTTGATTTTCATCGCCTTGTGTCGATGATCGACTATCACTCATGGTAACTGGAGCGGCCGACATTGTAAAAGTGGAACGATAGATATCAATCTAAACCTGATGATGGGCAGGCGACCTGGTGCTTGTCTTGTCCAAGTGCAATGCACTTTTCAGTTTTTGTGAAATCGGGAGTCGGAATGATTCACAGTAATTTTCAGCAAATTGACAAAAACTCTCATAAAAAGCTAAACATCATCAACATTTTTAATCAAATGATGACTGCTAGCCACAATCTGATCGCTCGATCACAGCATCATTATGATATATCTCCTGGATCCATCAGTGATGATGAAGATGATCCGTTTGAGAGGTGGTTAATGTTCCGTAGATAATCCGTGTTGATATATCACTACTGTAATCTGAACAGAGTGTAATTTAAGATTAAGCCTTGCAGAAGGGTTTTTTTTGCACAGGCCAGGTGTTGCAATGTGCAACAGATTGCACAGATAAATTTTTGGTTGCTGACTCTAAAATCGATAAATTTGCTTAAATTTATCGGAAAAACCACCGAAAACTAGTTTTCTTATATTTTATTCGATCCGCGTAGACCACTGTTTTTTTCCACGAACTCGGAACTTCTTTCCACAAATGTGGGGAAAGGGGTCAAATTTTTTTCCTTATGTGGAAAAAAATTTTTTTCGTCTTAAAATCCTTGTTTTTTCGCTTAAAAATGCTCACAGACGCTTTATCGCACTGTTTTTGAGCTTTTTCAAGCCTTCCGGTGTTTTTTGAGAAATTAAATTAAGTCATTAAAATCAACGAAAAAGTTGAAATGTTCGACTCTAAAGCCTAATCTACGAGCATTGTTGAACAAAATTTCTAGCAAACTATACAATAGCATAATTGACTTGAGTTACATGAGAAATCGATGGTGAGGTCCTCTATGATGACAAGTGAAAGCCCAAAAAAGATGGTAATCTTTCCGGCGCCAAGCACTGTTTTTTTTTTCCCAAATCGTGCTTTTTCGGAAAAAAAATTCGGAAAGGGGAAAAAAATTTTGGGCTTTTTCCCCATTTGGAGAAGAAAATTTTGAGGATCGGATACAGAAAAGATGCATTTTGGTGCATTAGAAGGTCATAATCTCAAAATTTATAGCCAGACCCATATTTGAAGCATTGTCATGAACTACGCACATTATTTTCGCAATACCGAAATCGTCCCTTTATCTGAAACAGTTCACTAAACATAAGTCATATTTTAGAAGGTCAAAAGTTAAAAATGTTTTGTATTTTTCTGCACCAATCTAATCAGTTTTATGCACAAGTAGTATACCCACACCCACCTCTTTTATAGCTTCTTTGATATTTTCGCCAGTGTGCCGATCCTCAAAGCCACATGTTGCCAGATTCAAATCTACCAGATTCCATTTTTTATCGATGAAGTGAGCTGTTACGGTCAAATATCCATCATTTGATTGTGAAACCCAACCGTCGACAGTGATGCTAATTGAGCAGGGGTCGCAAGACTTCAACTTTTCCCGTATTTCCACAACCTAAAATGAAAACAATTGTCAATGTTTGTTTCCTAATTTTTCTTTTCCTATACTACTTTGTATATGCTACCAACCAGTAGTAGTAATGTTAGACTGCAAACTTACTTTTTCATTGTATTGGCTTTTTATTAAATTGGATATAGCTTTCCGGCCATAATTCTTCAAATTGGGTTCCACAGCGTCCATTAATGCTTTGAAAGCAGACCCGTCAGTGAATGATAATGGTCTGTAAGAAAATAATGAATCATCTTATTTCGCATTTTACGTAAAAAAATTGCTAATATTTTATTTGTAACTTCTAACAGGCGTTATTGATAAGTATGATTTTGCCGAAATAACCTTAAATCCCGTATGACCAGATCAGCGGTTAAACTTTTCAATTTTGCACTCCTTTTCGGCTCACATGGTCGCGAATGTGGCTCAAGTTTCGTTTGCATGCAATCAGTTGTGCTCGATTTGATGACATCTGCATGTTGTCTTTTTAGGTGGATGACTAAACTTGATGTACCACCGCCAAGCGCGTACACCTTCCCACAGTGGTTGCACTGTCCACGATCCTTGCCAACCTTTTTTACATGTTGCCAAACAAAGGATGATGATGATGATGAGGAAGATGATGACATCAATTCGGCACACGAAATACAAATCAGTTAAAGCTTAAAGTTCTGAACTATAAACAAAAATTAATCAACATGATGGTATTATAATATAATGCAAAAAACAAATTGAAACGTACAGTAAACCCAGACAAGTGAATAGAATAATACGATATGAGAGGCCCACTAGTCGACTCGATTCGACTCCTGCGCGCACAGTTTAGGACTAATGCCAGGCGCATCAGTTGAGCTATGTAACAAACAATAATAATAATAATACGTAATAACATGTCAGACTTCCAGCCGTCTCTCTCTCTCTCGCCACTTGCCAGTTGCCAGTGCACATTACATATTACATTATAGTGCACGTCACATTACATAGTACGAAGTACGAACGAGCATAATAATGACTGTTGGAAAGAGTCCAAATAGGTTTCAATGAGTAATCAATAATCAATCATCATATAACTGGTGAACAAAGGTCTATTATCTATCAATATCTACTAATTGAGTCTGCCATTGAAAATGTTTAATTATTGTTTCCTTCTTTCTTTATACATTTTTATTATATTATATAAAATTGTCACGGATATCCGGATATCCGAGGTCTCAAAAAATCGGGATATCCGGATGTCAAAAAATATCCGACGCACATCACTAGTCAAAATGCATCTTCTCAATATGAAAAGCCCAAATTTTTCTTTCACATTTGTGGAAAGACCTCGAAAATTTTTTCACATTAGAAGATGAAGAAAGAAATTCATTGAATGCGAATAAATACAGGAGTAAATACGACTAATACAGAAAAGCTCATGGACGTGACAAAAGCACGTGCGAATTGAGCTTTAAAAAATGACTCAATTCAGACCGAAAACAGGGCATATTGTTCGAACGAATGATATCATTGGGTAGGGAATTCCAAACATCAATATATTTGGCAAGCAAGAGTCATGTTTTAAAGCCTTAAAGTTATACTTCGATTTATACAATTTAAATAAGTTAGACGCGCAATAATTGAACAGACCCAGGTGGAAAATAAATCAGGTGGAATAACTTTAAATTTCAAAATTAAGAAGATGTACAATAAGTCATCGATACACGTACGTCTAACTGCAAGGTTATCAAGGCCAGATTTGTTGAGGCACTCCTTATGGCTTATATCTTTATAACCAAAAAGTCTTTTTGTAAACCTTCGTTGAACTTTTTCTACCAATTTAGTCTTCCCAACCAGACAAGGATTCCAGAGTCGTGAACCATATTCCAGAATAGGGAGAAAATAGGATTTAAAAGCCCTGATTTTTAATTCATTGAAGTTAGAGTGAAAACATTTTAAAATCAAATTTGCCACCCTAAATGCTTTTATAACCACATAATTACAATGGGCAGTTGCTGACAATTTTTCATTGAACATAATACCAAGATCCATCTCTGTTACAGAAGGAATCAGAAAATCGTTTATATAATACTCAACTTTAGGGTTATTATTCCCAAGATGCAAGACAGAACATTTTTCCAGAGAAATAGATAATTGCCATTTCAATGACCATTCATAAACTTTGACAAGATCGCCTTGTAGTACTTCAGCATTTTTTGTAGCATTGAATATTTTCACATCATCAGCAAAAAGAGAAATTTCACTGCTAATACCATCAAATATATCATTTATGAAAATTAGGAACAATGTTGGTCCCAATACACTACCCTGAGGAACCCCACTAGTAACCTTAATTGGATTAGAGAAGCAATTGCCAATTTTTAACTGTTGAGTCCTATTAAATAAAAAACCATGTAACTATCTCAATAAAAAACCAGATATGCCATAGGAAGCTAATTTTCCAAACAGTTTTTCATGAGAAACAGTATCAAATGCTTTCTGAAAATCGATATAAATTGAATCTGTTGCTACTTTTTTATCCAAATTTTTAGCCCATAATGTTTTACAACTTAAAAGCTGAAGGACACAAGATTTTTTCTTTCTAAATCCAAATTGTCTATCATTCAGAAAATTATTTGACTCAAAATAAGCCATCATGTCTACATTTATAATACTTTCCATAACCTTACATGAGACACAACATAAAGAAACTGGTCTATAATTTTCTACCTTTGCTGGATCCTTTTTTTGAAAATAGATACCACATTTGATGTTTTCCAAATATCTGGTAATTGTCCAGTTCTAAATGATATTTCAAAAATTGTTCTTAAAGGTTCTGCCAAAACTAGATATAATTTTTTCAGGAAAAAGGCACACAGACCATCAGGACCAAGAGACAGTGTAGGCTTCAAATATTTTAGAGTCAATAGGGATCTTAAGAAATCAAATTTGATTGATAAATCTTTATTAAACTGCTTTTGAGAATATTCGGGGATTTTTTCATTGTCCAAGATAAATACTGATCCAAAATATTAGTTGAATATTTCACTTTTCATTTTATCATCAGTTATATCAGACTCACCAGAAACAATAACAGGGATAGTGTGTCTCAACTGAGTTTTATTATTGATAAATCTATAAAAATCCTTGATTGAATTCGATTTTAGCAAACATCCTTCCTTTCTAGCATAATATTTGATCATTGCAGTTTTCAAGACTTTGGAATTGTGTTTCAGTTTATTTTTGTTAGCATAACTACGATTTTTAACATAATTTTTCGACAAGTTTTTCTTTATTGATTTTAATTTCAGAAGATACTTTGGCAATCTAGAGGTTTTTGAGAATTTTTTCTTTTTGGGAACAAATTCCAGTATTAATTTCTTCATTACTTCTAAGAAGACAAGATGGAAGTCATTAACAGTAATGCATTGTTCAAAAAAATCTGTCCAATCGACTTTTGCCAAATAGATTTGAAGAGATTCATAATCAGCTTTCCTGAAATCAAATTTATCATCATAAATGATTTTATCCTTGATTCTAACATTGATACTAAAATTGACACTACAATGGTCACTCGTAGAAAAATTTTCTCCTGTGGTGTAATTATTCACAAGACCGGGTAAATTACAGAATACTGAATCCAGAAAATTATAGCCACTAGTTGGTTTCATAACAAATTGCTCAAAACCGTTTCTTGTCTAACAATTGTGCAGTGGAAGGGTTTTTTTTCAGATTTTTTTCTACATTATAGTCCAAATGTGGAAAAAAACAGTGTTTTAGACATTTAAAACACAATTTACTGAGTTTTGGAGAGAAAATTAAAAGATTTATATGACTATACTAGGGTAATGTGTTCGGCGCGTAGCGTCGAAAATTTTTTTTTGATTTCAATATTCTGGAACGCTGGAAAATGAATCTTTTCACCTTTTATTTCCCAGACAGAAGGTTTGATTTATCAGTGACTTTAATGAATTTTCAGTCGGACAAACTGAAATTTCAAAAACTAGGCAAGCGACTAAGACTTTGGATCCTTCAATCGGCAAAAATTTCTACACTCAAAATCTTTTGATCACATGAAAGTCAAAATTTTTACGAAGATCGCAAAAATTTTGGGGTAGAAAGATCGAGAAAAATGTTGGTTTTCATCAAATTCGTCAACAAACAATACATGATCAAACATTTATTCATAATATGTTGATAAATAGAACCTATAAGCGGAAGCACTAACTAGAATGACCTTTTATAACCGCGCACTAGAATAATATGAAAAATCACTGATGAATTGAAACCCGGCGCGGAGCGCCGGAAAATTTTTACGTTTTCTATTTTAGAACGCATAAAAATGCATCTCCGGACAGAAAACCCAATCACCTAATCAAAAGAGCAGTCAGGCCTGAAGTTGCACTGTGCAACTTGGCACAAAAAATTTGGTTGCACAGCCCGAAATTTGGTTGCTGTGTGCAAAAAAACCCCGCTTGCGAATATGCGGAAATAGAGAGCATTAGCATCGATCGATCTGATTGGTCGGAAAAATTCATCGGATTTTAGAGTTTCCTTCTGATTAATTTTTTTGCTTTGGTTTTTAGGCATAATCTACGCTAAGGCTTAGGCTTAGACTATCTTAGTTAGACTTAAAAAGCATTGCGAAGCGAGATCTGTCATCATTTTGATTGGTCGAAAAAATATACTGATTTTTACAGTTGTTTCTGGCAAATTTCCTTGCTTAGGCTTAGACTCAGGCTTAGGCTTAGGATTAGGTTTAGGCTTAGGCTTAGGTTAGGCTTAGTTAGGCTTGGGCTTAGGCTTGGACTCACAGTTAAGAAGGAGTAGACTACAACTTTTCGACCAATCAAATTGGGGGTATGAAATTTTTCCACCAATAAAATTGATCACAGATCTCGCTCACGAATGCTTTGTGTTAGACTTAGGCTTGCTCAGGGTTAGACATAGACTTCGGCCTAGATTCGGGGTCATAAGCTGTAATTGGGTGGAGGTTGGGTGGACTCCCACCCCCAACTTGGTCGAACTCTATACCCAAATGTCGGGACCCGCACTCTCAACTTGGTCAACCCTATACCCAATCCCCCTCAAACTAGGAAAAATTGGAAAAAATAGGGGAAAGTGACTTTTCTTGGCCTTTTTCGGGAAAATTTTCGCTAAATTTTATAAGTGGGTTCCCGGCCTCCAGCCTAATTACTGTATATGAGTTCTTCGGGCGCAACGCTGTTGAGGCCAGGGTTTTTTTTGCACACAGCAACCAAATTTCGGACTGTGCAACCAAAGTTTTCTGCCAAGTTGCACAGTGCAACTTGAGGCCTGACTGCTCTTTCGATTAGGTATTAGGGTTTTCTGTCCGGAGATGCATTTTTATGTGTTTTAAAACGGGGTTTCAATTCCTTTATAGTTTTTTATAATATTCTAGTGCGGTTCGAAAACTTCATTCTAGTTGGTGCTTATAGGTTCTAATTATCAGCATATTACGGATAAATGTTTAATTCTGTATTGTTTGTTGACGAATTTGATGAAAACTAACATTTTTCTCGGTCATTTTCACAAAAAAAATTTTGCCATCTTCATTAAAATTCTGACTTTCATGTAGTGCTTCAGTGCATTTATCTGCTCAACGTGTTAACAAGGCCGCTTGTGGCTCTCAAAAAGTCACTGTAGCGTACTTTTAGCAACAAAAAATCTATGTGTTTTAGCAATGAAGCGCGAAACGGAAATATAAAAAAGTCTTCAGAAATTATGCCTGTGTGAAATATTGGTACTCGATACAGTATGAGAAAAAACAATAAAAGTTGAAGAGATGCATTATGTATAAAGATTGAAGAGGCATAAAAATCGATGATGATGAGCCGGAAGAGATGGTTAAACCGGGACCTAGTGGCATATCTAGTTTGGAAATGGATTCATCAAATAGTTGTGATGCGTGACCAGGTCACCACAATTTGCTTTAAAGTGTAAGGAATTTTGAAATATTCATTTTCTTCAAACGAAAAAAATGTTTTTTTCGAAAAAAAAATTTGTTTGAAGGAAATGTGTTATTGGTTTTTCCTGACTTTTGTTTAGTAGCACTTTGTAAGGCTCATGCCTCAAAATTTATGAGTTTTCTGAAAATTTTTATGGAGTGCGTTCATTCACTGACTTTTTAAATACTTGCATATAGAACCCGGGTATCCGAAATACCCGGGTTCTATGGTTCCTAGAATTTTGAAAGTGTGAAGCACTACTTTCATGTGATTAAAACGTTTTGAGTTTAGAAATTTTTGCTGATTAGTGGTTTGCCTAGTTTTTGAATTTTAGTTTGTCCGACTGAAAACTCATTAAATTCACTGAGAAATCAAACCTTCTGTCTGGGGAATTGAAGGTCAACAGATTCATTTTCCAGCGTTCTTGAATATTGAAATTCAGAAAAAATTTTCGGCGCTAGGCGCCGAACACATTTGACCATAGTCTAGTCATGTTAATCTTTTCATTTTCTCTCCAAAACTCAGAAAATTGGGTTTTAAATGTCTGAAACTGACGCGGATCGAATAAAATATTAGAAAACTAGTTTGCGATGGTTTTTCCGATCAATTTTAGCAAATTTATCGATTTTAGAGTCAGCAACCAAAAATTTATCTGTGCGACCAAAATTTTTCCCCAAGTTGCACATTGCGACCTGGCTTGTGCAAAAAAACCCTGGTTGAGGCTCTTTCAAATGAAGTTGTTCGTTGAAATATTACCAAGGGTCTTAAAGGAATATAGTGTTTATACTTTCTGGTGAAATTGTGTAGTGGTAAACGCATTATTAAGTCCATGGCTGGTGAATCAGGTTCGATTCTCGAAGTAGGTAGGATTTTTCCATACCTGTAAGACGTCCGACCAGTTGGGGGGGGGGGTCGAAAAAAGTCGAAATTTCTCCCAAAAAAGGCCAAAAATATACACTTTTTTGCCAATTTTTTCCAAACTGGGGGGCGGGCTGGGTATATAGTTGGCCAAGTTGGGCCCCCCAATTACAGGTGTGGATTTTTTTGTAGTGACAAGGAATATGTGACATGTGTGCAGACTTTATGCTAATGAGTTCCTAAATGCCATGAGCCCCTGGATTTTTAAACTGATCTGGATAGCTGGCATCTTGAGGAGTTCGAAAATGCCAGTTTGGAGCATGATTGATAAGGGAACTGACTTTAAAAAAATTCCGAAATATTTTCGACTTTTTTGGGGTCCTTTCAACCCCCTGCCCAAAATTTTCGGCTTACCCCTCTCAACTGATGGACCTCTTACAGGTGACTGGTCAGACCTCTTACGGGTATGGTTAAGATCACCGTTTTTTCCTCGAAGATTTTTTCCACCTGAGAACTGGACCCAAATTTTTTTCCTCATTTTCCAAAAATTTTTCACATGTTTAAAAACGTTTATAATGTGCCTACGAATCATTGTTTTTTTTCGGAGGCAAGCAAATGAAAATTTTTGGGAGCGAACGAAATTGAGGCTGTCATTTGTACATGTACAAACGGCTCTTTCCCCATTTTGGAAAGGAAATTTCGGGGATAAGGTAGAGAAAATATGCCTTTTGGTGCATTTTTGAAGTTCATAATCTCAAAATTTTCCGGCGCTTCGCGCCGGTTATAACTCAAATAATCATTAATATGTATTACCTGGCTCAGACGCGGCTTTCAGAATGTCTACCTTCACTATAATACTTTTCATCATCTCAAACGTATTATGTTATGCTCTAAATGGTAATTTTTTATATTTTATCTTGACATATTTTATGAAGATTCACAGTTTTTCCTTGAAAATTTTTTTGAGAAAGATCAATACGTCAAGTCTCTAAACTTTTTGAGGCGATTATCCCTTTCTTAACGTAAAATCAATTCAGGAGCTTCATGGAAGTAGTTTTTCGGAAATTTCGACTCTTCCACTCATATCTTTTCGGCCAAGTTCATGAGAGTCAAGGAATAAATTACTGGTTTTAAAATTTTTCAAATAATAAAATTCTAAAAATTAAGACTTTTGAACACAAAAATTGGATCTAATTCTTGAAATAAATGTTTGGAAAATTGATTTTGCTCCGTCGACGAATGTCAATACACAAAAAAATTTTCCGGCGCTTCGCGCCAGAATGATTAACATCTTTTTTTGGCTTTCACTTGTCATCATAGAGGATTTAACCATCTTTATCATATAATGCAAATTCATTATGCTATTGGACAGTTTTCTAGAAAATTTGTTCCACAATGCTTGTAAATTAGACTTGAAACTGGAAAATTTCAGTTTTTTGCTCAATTTCAATGTTTGTTGTTATAAATAAAATTTGAAAATTACACTGATTCGGTAAATTAGTCTTTGGCCATGACGTAGAATAACACAGGTTACTTATTTATACCTATTTTTGCTATGTACAAATTGTACAAATGAAATATTGGCTGCTGTTTGTACATGTGCAAATGGGTCATGTACAAAAAAACCCTGTTTATAGTACAAAAAAATTTTTGGCGTGCAAAACTTTTTTGGTGATGTTTTGGCACCATGCAAAACAGCTCGTGCAAAAAAAACACTGCAATACGCAAAAAATTTCGCTTTGCGCCGGAAAGATTATCTTTTTGGGCTTTCGCTTGTCATCATAGAGGACTTAACCATCCATTTATGATCTAATGTTCATCTTCTAGAACACTGGAAAATGAACTTTCACAACGTTGAGAAATAAATACAATTAAACTGATAAAGTGTAATTTGTTCTTAAAATTTTTGAGTTTTGATGATTTTCCAACACATATACTTTATGATTTAAAATTTGATTTTCTCGGCCTAATGATCATACCTGTAAGAGGTTCGATCGGTTTGGGAGGTTCCACAATTCTTTGGCGGGTCCCCAATAGTGCTTCACACTTTCAAAATTTTAGGACCCGGGTACCCAGTCTTTAGGGTATCCGGGTTACCCGGGTATTTCGAGTACACGGGTACCTGGGTTCTACATATATGCATGTATTTAAAAAGTCAGTGTATGAACGCACTTCATAAAAATTTTCAGAGAACTCGTAAATTTTGAGGCATGAGCCTTGCAAAACGCTAAGAAACAAAAGTTAAGAAAGACTAGGGGCCGGTATTACTATAAAGCTGGAGCTTAAGTCAGTATTACTGAAAGTTAAGGCGGTGCTGAGCAAGAGAGACGAGTTAAGCAACAGCTTAACTACATTTTTATATTTTTTGCGTGGAAAGTTAAGATGGGACTTGGTTGAGCTACAGCTTAAGTCGTTATTACTAAGAAGTTAAGCTGCAGCTTAGTGAAGCTTGGTGAGCACCAGTTTAAGTTCTAGCTTAACTTTTTCATATGTTTTGCGTTGGAAGTTAAGTTGTAGCTTAACTTTTTGTGTCAACATTTTTTTGTGCCTCAACAATGTTTATTAGTTTATTCTGTCTCTACGATGTTTATTTTCTTCTGTGTGCATAATCCGACAGTAGTAACTAGTATCTACATGCATTGAACATGATGAAAAATACTAACATGGATAGCATATATGCATAAGAAAAGCGATTAGTCATTATCGATATTCTAGGAAAAGTGTTGCATTTTGTTCGTCATCTTTTTCGTTGTCACTTTTTTTGTCCTTGCTTTTTCTGGTCATTTTTGTCATCAAAATTTCGTTAATTTATTCATTCATCGATCCTCTTGCTAATCTTCTTAATGAAAATGAAAAAGAAATTCACGAAAAATGTAATTTCTTGACGTTCTCCTTCATCAAGCAATATAACCAAACGATCAGTCATTATCGTATAACAACATAAAATACGAACTTAAGACAGCTACCTCTCCAGTCTTAACTTTTTCACGTTAAGCTGCAGCTTAAGCTCTAGCTTAACGGTCGAACGCACTCAAGTTCGGGACTTAAGTTTGAATCTTAAGTCTCTTGCTCAGCTGCAGCTTAACAATCTTTTAGTAATACCAGCTAAGCTGGTGCTCAACTGGAGCGTGACCTTTTTTATATGTTATAACGTTGCAGGGACTCAAGTTGCATCTTAAGCTCCAGCTTAAGTCGTAATAGTAATACCGGCCCCAGTAATACATTTTTTTCAAACGAAATTTTTTTTTCGTTTGAAGAATATAAATATCTCAAAATTTCTTACACGTATAAGCAAATTGTGGTGACCTGGTCACGCATCACAACTATTTGATGAATCCATTTCCAAACTAGATATCCCACTAGGTCCGGGTTCAACCGTCTCTACCGGTTCATCATGGTCAGTTTTTATGCCTCTTCGGTCCAAGGTTTTTTTCCGCACCGGTCGTTCCGCATCTTGCGGAAATCGGACAGAAAAATTTCCGCACCACCATTATAAACCATTAAAAACAAATTTCCTTTCCGTGCGGAAAACTCTCAAAAAATTTTCCGCACGACCCCAAAAAAATCCGCACTGTGGGGGAAAAAATCCCTGATTCGGTCTTACATAATGCATCTCTAACTTTTATTGTTTTTTATATTATTGAGTTGAGTACCAATATTTCACACAGGCATAATTTCTCGAATACATTTTTATGTTTCCATCTCGTGCTTCATTGTCAAAACACGTAGATTTTTTGTTGCTAAAAATACGTTACAGTGAATTTTTGAGAGCGGCTTTCTTAACATGCTGTGACTGCACATACATACAAATATTTCGTTTATATAATATCTTTTTGAGACCCTGGTCTACCCGGGTAGCCGGGTAGCATCTGCGTTTCATTCAGAAAATTAACTCGGGTACCCGGTGTGAAGCACTAGTCCCTAAAATCCCAAAAAAGTCAAATTAAGTTTGCAAATTTTCCCAAAAAAAGCCAAAAAAGTTACTTTTTTCTAAATATTTCCAAGTTTGGAGGGACGTTCAGCACAGGGTTGACCAAGTTGGGGGGTTCGACTGAATAGGGAGGGGGTGGTCCCCCAACCCCCGATCTTACAACGTGTAATGCACCTACAGTGACGAATCCAGAAATTTTTTCAGGAGGGGCGATGCTCAAAATTGAGTATTTTTCCAAAAAAAAATTCAAAAAATGTTTCAAATTTGCCTATAGGTGTACAGAAAAAAATCGTATTTCGAAAGTTTCGGGTTAGCGGCCGCCCCGCCCCCCCCTAAATCCGCACTTGTGCACCTAAAGTAACTCGTTATGACGCGTAACTTTAGGCAACTGTATGAATCTGCGTCAATAGGCTTAGGCTTAGGCTATCATTTAGCAAGCACGTTAAACCGTTTATGCCTGCTCACACATTTTACCCTATTACTGTACGTACCTATTGCATTGCACATGTTATAAATGGGTGGACACCAGACGCACTAATACCAATCAGCCTGGAGCCAATGATGTTTCGTAAATTTGGGCGAAACAGCTAAATGCGCCGAAAATTTCCGAATTTTGGATACCAAAATGTTGGAAAATGAGTTACTTCGGCATTTATTTCTTGGAAACTAGTCTAACTTTGCTGTCAATTCAATTATTTTTCGTAATCGGATATAATGTGAAAAATTATTTTGAAAGCATGCGACTAAATTTGAAAAAACATATCAACAACCAAAAATTTGGATTTTTTAACCAGAAATATCTTTTACTGTCCCAAACTGATAGTATTTCAATCATTTGCCGAATGCAAAAAAATTATGTTCACAATGATCTAAAATTTGCGAAAACCGCAGAAAAGTTTTGAGAAAAGGTCTTGATTTATGTCAAATACTTGAACGCAATATCAAAGATAAACTGAGTAAACCACGAGATGAGACATTCTAGGTGGTGACAACTGTTGAATGCTAACAAATATAGAGGTGACCTCCTAACTTATTGTTCCCAAAAATGTATCAGAATTTCAACCTACTGCTGCTAAAATGAGTAATATTGCTGTCTCAGAAGAATTAATTTTGAAAGAGATAAGATTATTAAAAAATTCCGCATCTGTTGGTCCAGATGGTCTACCTGTTATCATCTTTAAAAAACTGGCGCATTTTCTTGCCCATCCCCTCAAAAAGATATTCACTATTTCACTGCTTACTTGTAAACTGCCAAAAATTTAGAAAACAGCAAATGTGATACCACTATATAAAGATGATATGTGTGATATCAGCAACAGACTAATATCGATTACTTCTGTCAGCTGCAGGCTACTAGAAAAATTGATAAAAGCCTAGTTAATGAAAAATTGATGAAAGCCCATTAATAAAGAGTATTTAGGACCTATTTTATTCCTACCCTACATAGATAAAATTTGTCAATTATTGAATGGTATGATAAATGTAAAAATGCTTATTTTTGCAGATAATTTTAAAATCTATACACAAGCAAATAATTTTCTGGAGCTAAAACAAACTTTGAATCTAGTGGCAAAATAGTCAGAAGATTTTCAACTCATCTGTCTACCGCCAAATGTGAGACAGATAATCCATGGTATAGATAAGGGTAAATAATAAACTTCTACCCAACACAGAAAAATGTAATAAAAGATTTGGGAGTCATGTTATCTGAAAATCTAAAATTTAATGAATATATCGGTGCAGTAGTAAAAAATGATTATTCCAGATTTGACTTTATTTTCACACGTTTTATTGGTAGGGATGTTTTCTTACTAACCAAAGCAAGTGACCTTTACTGGAATATGCCACGATTGTATTGTCATCCCAGTCCATAGTGTTATATTAAAACAATTTAAAAAGGGTAATTCCATGTCAAGTGGTTTAACAGCCCCCACTCGACCATCTCAAAAATTCGTGAAGTTTTTACCAGACACTCTCCTAGGTCAGGCATGAATAATGCTGAAGTTTTACTCTGATACCTCACATACTCCCTAATTTGTGGCGCGCCAAACTTTTGGGGTTGCCTTCAGTCACGGAAGGCGTGACAAAAGCTCAAGTTTGGCATGTGATTGCTGATTAAATATTTGATAAACCAGGCTCAACTTTTCATCCTTAACACAATTTTTTGCGCTTATTTCAACTATTTTACCTACAATCATTGCAGTCCTTTTTTTGAGCCTTGAGACTCCCTCTAACAGCATGGAAAAATTTGTCGTGAGAACAATGTGTGCCTCTTTGATCAGTCTTAACTCAGAAACTGATGATCAGAAATCATTAATATCTTGGTATATAAGTTTTAAGATGACTTTGTTTCTATACACAAAATATCGTGTTTTTTCTGCATCTGGTTTTTCAGATATAACCTATTGAACGTGTGTGTGTACAAAATTATGCAAATTTTAAGTCAACTTTAGGGCCATATACAGTCAAACACGGTTAATGAACACTCTGGATATTGAGCATTTACGCTTTATAAACACGCTGTAGCATGGTCCCAACCAGGGGTTTTTTTTCCGTACAGTACGGATTTTTTTCAGGTGGTACGGAAAAATTTTATAGGAATTTCCGTACGGTACGGAACTATTTTGTAACTAACTTAACTATTTTTGCGCCATACGGAAATAAGTTAGGCGGTACGGAAATTTTTTCACTGGATTTCCGTACGGTACGGATCGATCGGTACGGAAAAAAAAAGCCCTGGTCCCAACTCAATTCCTATAGTTTCTTATATGTTGATAATACGGTTAATGAGCACACGGTTAACAGATAATGAACACGCCTGGTAGAATCTCTGCATATCTTGATACATGTTAAATTCTACGTTTAATGAACACGTGTTGACGGATATTGAACACGCTTTAATCTACCCTTAGTAAACACAATGTGTACATACAGATAATATGTACACTTTATCGATTAAGGAAACTTCCAGAAACTTCTAGAAACATCTTAATGCAACACAACGTCTTGTCTTGTTGTCTTCTTGCGATTGTACATTGTGCGTCATGCCGCATGTCAAAAAGAATGTTGTTTTGCTTGAAACAAAGCTTAAGATTATCAACGAAGCAGAAACTACTTCTTATGCCGCGCTTGGTGAAAAATATGGCTTATCAAAAAATACCATTAACTCCATCATTCGTAGAAAACAGCAACTGTTGTTAAATGTTAAAAAACGAGCTATATCGGTTGTCAGAAATTTTTTGTTTTCAAAGGAATCCTCTGATGAAATACTTGCCTCTGTAAATTCTATTGATGATTTTATGGATACAAGTCATATTGCTTCATTGAAACAGTCTAAAATAACGTCATTTTTTAAATGATGATAAGTGATTCATGTTGAAGTAAAATTTATGTTGAATTTGATGGAGTTCTGATAATGAACACTTACGGATAGTGAACACTTTTATTTCGGTCCGCTCGGGGTGTTCATTAACCGTGTTGGACTGTATCTCAATTGTACCGTTTTCAATTCCAATAATTTATGCACCATTTGAAAGAGTAAGTTTTTCTCTTCAAAACTCACCTATTTTGATTTTAGACCCATTTGCCTTTCATTCTGAAAAAGTACTCCGAAATTGACAATATTTATGCTTCGCGGCGACTCTGACACTAAGTTATGTAGGTGCTAGTCCCCATCTTGCTCATTAGACTAGACTTTTGTGATCACTGTTCAATGAAATTGTCATCAGCATAAGTTTCACATCTCAAAAAGCGTTCAATGCTAAACGCGTCTAACTCACGTCTAAAATTACGTCATATGTTTACTCAATGTTTCTCAAAAGACGTTCAAGCTAAACACGTTTAAAGTTAGACGAAAAATTTAGACGGGGTGGGACCCTTGGTTAAGTAATGTGAAAATTTTTCAAATTATGCTTACACGTTTTTTCTTTATATTATTGTTGCATTTTATTGTTGTACTTGGTGATAGGATACATGGCTCTAGCATTTGTAAATCAATTTGAAATTGGGCTTTAAAGCGAAATTTTTCTCAATTGATCATTTTTTCATTGACCGATAATAAATTCTAGGAAAGTTTTGAATTTTCAAAAGTTACATTTGCAAGGATTCCGGCATTAGTACCACAGTTGAGATAACAGGGTGTTCGATGTGAGACTGGTACGAATTTGGCTGTAACTTCGAATTTTTATCGAACGGGCGCCCATATTTTTATTGTATCCAAAAGCTACAGTTCCGAGATTGTGACAAAAATGACGGATTATTTACCAACAAATATCGTAGACAAATATGCTAAATTTCCAGATAATGCGGAGGATATGTTATTGAGTGCGTAGTAGGGACCTGCATGGGCCGCAACGACGCAGCCCGGCCTGTCCAGGTTCACTTCTCAGCCAGAGCCCGGTCCGTGAAAGCTCATTTTTTTAAAAGTGTGTCACAATGATGAAAAATTATGATAACACTAAAAAATTAACCAAAACCAAATCAAATTTAAGTTGCTGAATAAAAATATATCAAACTAGTAATTTTTCTAGAACTGATTGTATTCACTCGCAGTACTGTAGTCTTTAAAAATGTTTGAATTTTAGGAATGAAGCATTTGCACTTGGAAAATGAGTAAAACATCACGAGCAAAGGACAATACCGGAAGTTGTTGAAGAATCCCAATTCTTTCTTGATTGCCTAATTTTTGAATTTTGGCTGCATGTTTTCAATATGATTTTTGCATTTTGCCCAACTGGAAAACGATTGAATGCTGAAAATTTAGACTTTTTATCCATGAAATAAATGCTGAAAAAATCTTGTGCCAGCGTTGTTGAATATCAAAATCCAAAAGTTTTTTCTGGCACTTTGCGCCGGAATTAGTGATATTCGAATCCATTTCAGGTGTCTGCAATTTGTGGCCAATTTTTTTCGGAATTTGATTATTTAAGCTTTAGGTAATTTGAAAATCATCATTTGAAAATTAAGAAACCTTTTAATTTATTGTCACCATTATCTGAACTCAAAAAAGTCAATTTTTCTTAATTTTTGGTTCCCTCTGTATATATCTTATTTTTCAAAATCAAAGAAGCATGAATAACGCATCTGTGGACTTTTTTGAGTGGAAAGGGTGACTTGAAGAAAATGGCTGAAAAATGAAAATGAAGAAAAGACAGTTTTGACTTCTTTCGCCAAATGGCGAAACGAGCCATGCAAAAAAGCAGTGAATAAGACGCCTTATTTCCATTTCTGATGAACTTATCAATTGAATTTGACTAGAGAAGAGATACATGCTGGTAACAGGGGTTTTCAAGTTCGTCAGAATGCTGTATTGCTAATAGCTAAAACTGCATCTGAAACAAATAGTTATTATGCAAACGCTAAATATAATAGCAGTGAAATCTTGGCAAATTTCAAATTAGGAAACATGCAGTAAATGGACGTTTGTCAGAAGTTCACTTGTGAGCGTAAATAGCTGCTTAAATTTTTGGACTTTTATGGGCCTGAACTCTCTGACCCAGCCCAGCCCAATAATCTTTCCCACGGCTCGAAGCCCAGCCCACTCTCGGGCCAGACGGCCCGTGGAGGTCCCTACTTCCCACTATGAAAGTACACAAATGCATATACATAAACATCAATGTTTACTGAAACTACCACGCGTCTAATTTATTGGCGAGAAACACATATCGTCTATTTCATCCATCTAATTTTGAACGACTACAAGTTCCATCTAAGTTTAGATGCATCTAAAGCCCGTTCAACTTAGACACGTCTAAAGTTATACGCGTGTAACTTTAGACGCTTTTTGAGAAACTGGCCCCAGGATACTATAGTGATTGCATTGTATGCTGACAATTTCACGATTATTAAAAATGTCTTCACTAAACTTGCAGACTACAACTAGTTTAGTGCCCAACTTCGGTTCAACTAGGAAACAATCAATTAACATCAACACAGCAAAACAATTTTCACTGAAAATTGACATGTCCGTATTTCACGATTATTAAAAATGTCATCACTAAGCTCGAAGGCCATAACTAGTCTAGTGCCCAACTTCGGTTCAACTAGAAAACAATCAATTAACATCAACACAATAAAACAATTTTCACTGAAAATCGGCATGTCCGTTCATTCAAACTTGGAAGGTTTCATAGCAGAGGTCCCCAAGGTCAGATTTTTCAGGTAGGGATAAAGTGGAAAATTTGCAGTAGTAGTGTAGCTGAATGTCCACTAAACACGTCATTATGTCTCAAAATTGGACAAACAGTGATCAAATTTAAGGACTTTTGATCGGGGTAACACCCCTCCATATGGGGGCAGTCTGTTTCATAGAAAATGCACGAATATGACCCCAGGCTTTTTTAGTTATTCTAGGGACCTGGACCCTTAAAAATTTGGAAATAGCTCATAAAATTTTAGGTCTAGGAGCCATCTTGGTTCTTAAAATTGAATCCATCGTATGACATAGATTTTAGGGATGATCCATCTGACAAGGCTGACTCTAGCTTACAGGAACTTGGCCTTTCACCGCTTAAATTTCGAAGAATTAGTCAAGGCAATTGACGGGGATATGCAAAGCGAAAAAATTCCCCGGCTCAAGAAGCCATTGCGATTCAGATTTCAACAGCTGGATGATTTAATCGATCGGAAATTATTAATCAGCAAAAAAATCCCGTTAAATGTTCAAACTGTGAAGCTTATTAGAAGGTTCTAAAATGATCTAAAATCTAAAATGACAATTTCTTATCATGATACGAAAATTCAAATGTTGACATTAGTTCCTTATAACTGGACTATTAATCAAACTGTGGATTAATTTGGTGTTTCACGCTGAATGGTTAGTGAAGCCAGAAACTTCAATATAAATTTTGGCATTCTTGCTTTACCAGACAAAAAATGTGGAAAGCCGCTTTCAGTTGGAGTGGAGCAACGTGTTTAAAATTTTTATAAAAATGACGAATTCTCTTAACTTTGCCCAGGAAAAAAAGGGTCGCGTGTCACTTAGAATTGACGACATAAAACAGCAAAAGCAAAAACGGTTATTTCTGTGCAATTTGAATAAACTTTTCGTTGCTTACAAAAAAATATGAAACAACTGATATTGCCTATTCTAAATTCTGTGAACTCTGTTCAAAATGATGCATTACTGTTGGCTCATCTGGCTACCATTCAACTTGTGTCTACATTATTCATCAGGGGCCGGTTTCTCAAAAAGCGTCTAAAGTTACACGCGTATAACTTTAGACGTGTCCAAGTTGAGCGGACTTTAGACGCATCTAAACTAAGACGGAACTTGTAGTCGTTTAAAGTTAGGTGGGTGAAATAGACGATATATGTTTCTCGCCAATAAATTGGATGCGTGGAAGTTTTAGTAAACATTGATGTTTATGCATATGTATTTGTGTACTTTACCAATGAGAAGTAGGGACCTCCACGGGCCGCCGGGCCCGGCCCTAGAGGGCTGGGCTTCGGGCCGTAGAAAAATATTATCGGGCCTGGCCAGAGTGTTCATGCCCATAAGAGCCCGAAAATTTAAGCAACTATTTACGTTTACAAGTGAACTTCCGACAAACGGTTATTTACTGTATGTTTCCTAATTTGAAATTTTCTAGAATTTCACTGCTATTACATTTAGTGTGTATCTAACAATTTTAATGTTATCATCAGCATAATTACTATTTGTTTCAGATGCAGTTTTAGCTATTAACAATACTGTTCAGCCTTCTGACGAATTTGAAGACCCCCGTTACCAGCATGCATCTCTTCTCTGGTCAAATTTCATAGATTAGTTCATCAGAAATGGAGACAAAGCGCCTTATGCACTGTTTTTTTGCATAGCTCGTTTCGCTATTTGGCGAAAAATATCAAAATTGTCTTTTCTTTATTTTCATTCTTCAGCCATTTTCTTCAAGTCACCTTTTTCACTCGAAAAAGTCCATACATGCGTTCTTCATGCTTCTTTGACTTTGAAAAATTTAATATATACAGAGGGAGCCAGAAATTAAGAAAAATTGACTTTTTTGTGTTCAGATAATGGTAACAATGGTAATAACTTAATTTTCAAATGATGATTTTCAAATTACCTAAAGCTTAAATAATCAAATTCCGAAAAAATTGGCTGCAAAGAGCAAACACCTTAAATTGATTCAAATATCATAAATTCCGGCGTAAAGTGCCAGAAAAAACGTTTGGATTTTGATGTTCAACAAGGCTGGCACAATAATTTTTTTAACATTGTTTTCCAGTCGGGCAGAATGCAAAAATCATACTGAAAACATGCAGCCAAAATTCAAAAATCAGGCAATCAATGAAGAGTTGGGATTCTTCAACAACTTCTGGTATTGTCTTTTGCTCGTGATGTTTTAATCATTTTCCAAGTGCGAGTGCTTCGTTCCTAAAATTCAAACATTATTAAAGACTGCAGTACTGCAAGTAAATACAATCAGTTCTAGAAAAATTAATTGTTTGATATATTTCTATTTAGCAACTTAAATTTGATTTGGTTTTGGTTAATTTTTTGCGTTATCCTAACTTTTTATCATTGTGACACACTTTTTAAAAAATTAGCTTTCATGGACCAAGCTTGGACCGAGATGGGAACTTGGGCGGGCCGGGTGGGCCGCATCCTTGCTGCCTGTGCAGGTCCCTACTACGCACCCAATAACATATCCTCCGCATTGCCTAGAAATTTAGCATATTTGTCTACAATATTTCTTGGTAAACAATCCGTCATTTTTGTCCCAATTTCGAAACTGTAGCTTTTGGATACGACTCAAAAAATTTTACGATTTCAAAATATGGGCCGCCTGTTCGATAAAAATCCTAAGTTACAGCCAAATTCGTATCAATCTCACATCGGACACCCTGTTATCTCAACTGTGATACTAATGCTCAAATCCTTGCAAACGTAACTTTTGAAAATCCAAAACTTTCCTAGAATTCATTATCGGTCAATGAAAAAAATGACCAATTGAGAGAAAGTTCGCTTTTAACGCCTAATTCCAAGTTCATTCACAAAAGCTAAAGCCATGTATTCACGTCACCGAGTACAACAATAATATAAATAAAAAAACGCGTGAGCTTTATTTGAAAAATTTGCTCATTACTTAACCCAGGGTCCCACCCCGTCTAAATTTTTCGTCTAACTTTAAACGTGTTTAGCTTGAATGTCTTTTGAGGAACATTGAGTAAACATATGACGTCATTTTTGAGGTGAGTTAGACGCGTTTAGCGTCGAACGCTTTTTGAGAAACCGGCCTCTGGAGATGTCGAAAAATCGATTTAACGTGTGGAAATTCATTTAAAAAGTACAGCACTGTTTTAGACATTTTCCGGTAAAAGTTGTAACCGTTCTATTTGGGAGAGAATATTACTTTTTGAAACGATTTCTGTTCGGAAACTAATTCAGAATAATTTTCGATTATTTTTATTTTTGATTGGAACCTCCTATGAGATAGTCTGGTCTGGAAGTCATTTGTTATGCAGCATTCTAGAAAATTAAAATCCATAAATCTCGCCCATCTGTATGGAATAAATTTTGAAATAAATTCAAGATCAATACCCGGACCTAAATATAAATGAAATGGCACCATTCGGACACAACTAAATCAAAATTCACTATCCGCTGCATCTCTACCGGCTGTCATCGATAATTTGTCGAATTGATTAAGTTGTTTCACAACAAGTCATTTTATTAGGCTTATTTGTCTGTCTACGAGCAAAACTCAGTCAGTGTGGGCATTTTGAATATCTTTTTGTCCTGGATGTCGAATTACGGGAAGTTTCTGCATTATTTTTTCGTCATCGAGAAATTTTTCTTCGGTCAAAATATCGATTTCGCCAAAACGTAGTTTTTCAACACTTTTTCAGCCCAAACTAAAAAATTGCGCGATCAAACTAAAACTGGGTAGTGTAAGACGTTCGGAATTTATAAAAGTCCGATACTTAATATTTATGTATCGAATTTTAATTGTGAATGGCTCTGCATGATGTTCAGTTATCAATATCTATTGATTCAAACCATACATGTAATTGGGGGGGGGAAGTGCTATGGGAACCCTCCCCTCAGAAATCGTCGACCATATGGCTGGCCATTGGGCGACCGCCCCCCAGGATTTTCCAATCCTATGGCTAACCATAGGGTAGCCTTAGGGACCCCCATACTTTTGGTCGGAAAACGTCAATTTTTGAATGAAAAATGTCAATTTTTGAACAAAAAAAAATGGTCAAAAACATCAATTTTCTTGGCGCTTCTGGCCATGGATACATTTTTTCGGTCTTTTCAGGGAAAAATTACTATTTTTCGGACTTTTTTCGTGAAAAAATCGAATTTTTTTCCTTGAGAGACCCCTCCCCCCAAAATTTTTGGAATTACTGACCCCGGGCCCAAAAAAAGTGGCAAACCCCCCCCAGACCTCAGGGCTCCGTTACATGTATGATTCAAACCAAGGCTTTTCGAACAGAAAATCGCTTCAAGGATAACATCATAATTTCATTGTAATTTCTCAACATTTTTAGCCCTTCTTTGACACTGCTTTCCTTCATTTTTTGTTAATTTCAGTCGGAAAACTATTTACAACATCCCAACACGATGAAGCTTTTACTGCACAACATGTTGGCGTCAAAATTTCTAAAAAATGTCGTTACGGGCTACCCTCTAAAATTAGTCGCGTCCCAGGTGGATGTTCTTGAACCGGAACCTAATGACGACAACGACGGAAGTGACTCGTCGAATAGTAGATTCGATTTCGTCAAAAGGATGATGCCCAAATTGGATTATGGCGTCCTCAAAAACGCCGCCGACAGTATCGGTTACGAACAATTATTACCCGGAGAATTGAAACAAGATTGGGAGAATGATCAAGATTTGATGAACAATTTACATAAAGCGTTGTTGCAAATCGAAATTGTGGAAGGATATTTGGAATGTCCAGAAACGGGTCGAAAGTTCCCCATTAGAAACGGTATTCCGAATATGTTGGCCAACGAAGATGAAGTGGTTTGATCGTGTGATCGTTTGTAATTTGTTGAAAACTTTCAATAAAATTCCCTACAACTCTTGGTGACGTTGAGATGTTACGTCTATTGGATTTCGTAAGGATCCATAGGTTTAAGCCCTTTGTCTCGTGTAAACAATTTATTCATTCAACATGATCCAGATCAGTTCGAATAGTTTTGTTCAAGTCAGAGTTTACAACGCGGAAGCTTACGTCTACACATACTGACAACTTGAAATGTCGGGTTTTAGCCCGCTGGAGTACTGTTTGAATTTGAACTTCAGCGGTACGGTAACAATAATGACCGAAACGAAAGAAAAGTAAGGCAGCTATTTTCAAAATTCGTCCTAATCCTTTATGGAACGACCTTGTTTTAAAGGAAGTCGATGGCTTCTTCCGTTAAAGTGCAATCGATTAACCTGAATAACAACGATCGTTCGGAAAATTCCGAGGACGAAGAACACAAATTGGGCCACACCAGAGAAGTCAAATTAAAGAAACTGAAATCGAAATTGAGAAGCAAAAAGTAAGCTTAAATTAGCGAATTAACAAATGGCTCGAAAGCTTTCTAGTTTCCAGTCTATGTTCAAATGTTCAAAGTTCAAGAATAACATTGAAAGCTATGTCAAGGTACATGAGTTGATAAAACGGGGCGCTTTAGATATCTTTGAATTCACCGACTTTTCAAATTAGCAAGTACCGCCGGAAATGATGACGCACATACTGTAAACTATACATCCTTGGTGGAGTTCCAACCAATAGGAACACAGCATAAGGGTGGACGAAAATACAAGAAGAAAAGCACAGATGCAAATAAGCACACAATAAGACGACGGAAATTTACCAAAAAGAATGTATAAGATGAATAGAAACGAAGCACAAAAAAAAATCAACAAAGATAAAATTAATACAACAACATAATGAGGGAAGAAGGGATACGAAGGTTTCTGAAAAAAAAACAAATATAAAAACAGCGGATGAATTCGTAAAAGAAAAAAACGAACAACACGATATTCAAAAAGCAAAAGAGAAAAAATAAGTACAATAAATAAAATTCAAGCTCTCAACAGAACGAAATCAACTTCATGTCGCACTGACGAAGGAAGATTTTCAAGTGTTAATTCTGCAATCATATTCGTTATTGTGCATTCGATAACCCATAACAGCCTGACATTGAACATTTTTGTGCATAGGCCTTTTTATGCAATAATTTGCATAAATGTGCTAAACTATCGAAAATTTGCCTATACCTGGTCTCATAAATTGCAACAGATGTGGAAAAATGGAAAATCACATTCGACAAAGCCCGCTGACATAAGTAAAATGTCTCGCGGGGGGGGGGGAATCTGACGTCGCACCATTTCCGATGGGTGAGCTATTGAACTTCATAAAGGTTCAGAACTTTGCATTTCATGGTATTAGAGACGAATGCTTCTTATGAACATTATTGTAGTACTCAGAATTATACAAGTATCGTCTAATGCACGTCTCAGCATCCTTTAATCTTTCCTCTTTGCTGAGATCGTGTGTGGGCAAACTGACACCGTGGACCACATTTTTTTCAAATTTTAGTGTAAATGCCCATGGGCGAAAAAATTAGCGTAAAATGACTCACATACCTATAGGCTATCGAGCGCACTATATCTTGTAAATATTTAGAATCTACACCTTAATGACCCTTCTGTTTTCGACAGTGTTTTTGGCACTGAAAATTGATGCAAGAATTGAAAAAGAAGACATCGTATTAAACCTTTCTTTCCCGAATTATGAAATGAGAAGAGAAAAATTTTTCTATTCAAAAAATTGATTGCAGGGACTCATACTGACATTAAAATATCAAAAGTTTGAAGAAAAACACCTTTGCTGACCAGTGGTCATTTGATGTTGTAGAACATCAATGGGAATAAGAGACTCCGATATTTTCGACCAACAATTTATTAAGAATGTTTGAAGGCAAAATTATATACTTTTGTGCATATACCTTGTAGAAGCATGCAGAGCCGTGCCTTGAGGGGTGCAAAAACTTAACTGACCTAAGTTTGTACTTTGTATACATATATTGTACACTATATGTATGCTAGACAATGCGAACACGAATAAAAATAATAATGTGCACTTCTGTGTAACAGAAAATTTGATGTTTCATCATTCACTAGGGGCCGCAAGAACTTGAGCTGAACTAGCTTACATACGTGTCATACTGTACTGTACGTGTATGCTCGACAAGGCAGGAGCACGCCTTTGTGTTTCACTGTGTAAAGTCTGTATCGATAGTTTTACACATTTGTCTGTATGTATCTCAGCACGTATTTAACTGTTTCCTATAATGTTATCATACTCGCCAGCTTCACGTTGTATTGTATGTAGCCACAGTATCGTTCAGTAATGTGTGAATTCAGTTGGACGTAATACACATAGAAAATTTCGTTGCCTCGCCTATGCTATTCTTTATGTATCCTGATTCGTGATGCAAGAAAAAAACTTTTTTCTGCAATATGAGATGTGCAACACCAATAGAATTTCCCATTTAAGACTTATTTCACGTGAAAATGACTGCATAGACGTTTAGGACTGTATAGATGTATATACCTACTAATTTTAAAAAATAGGGCCGCAAAAATCTACTTCGCACCGGGCCGCAAAAATCCTTGGCACGGCCCTGGAAGCATGAACATGCAGTTCGGTTAGCAACATCATATGGCGATGTTCTAATTTCATTTGTAGCACCACTGGAATTTGCGCCAATTTTCAAATGCAACGTTGTTATGTGCCCAGTATGTATTTCCTACATAAATATAATGCACCAGTTGGAATTTAGTCTATATGTACTATTTTCCTCATTGCCGATAATCTACTCCTGGAAAAGTAGATTGTAAAACATGATTTTTCCCTTGAAGCAGAGAGATATTGAAATAGATTAGGTGAGACAGATGCCTATTGAGATAGATTAGGGGATCAAATTGATCACTGGATGTGTGCTGAAAATCGATTCCAACTATTTTCCAGACAAGTGGTGCAATATCACAAAATTGAGCAACAGAGGCTTGTTCATAGAGAATGGAAAGTATCAGAAAACGGAAATAGACGTTGTTGAAGTGGCCTGAGAGAGTATTCGAAATTGACAACAAACAACATTTAGTTCCTGTCTGCTTATTCCAACAACTCTAACCATACTGAAGAATACTAAATTTGCATATTCTTGCTTGTGTGGTTCAATGGTATCGTGCACTTCTCCTAGCGAGCAATCTGTTCAATATAATCTCTCAATTAGAAGGACTGATAACTATTTTTATTTGAATCTACTTTGTGTTCAATCTTGCAAGAGTAATCAATCATAAAGTAACTAAAATCTGAAAGAAAAGCTGCATAAACAAAAACAAATTCAATACTATCGAGAAAATAAAAAAATAAAATTTTACGTCATGACTTCCCATTGATGTTGTAGGACATCAAAATGAAAAAGTCATGTACCATAGTTTAAAGTGAAATTTAGTCTAAACAGTAAGAACTATCAGAATCGGCACATTTTATTATCTAATCCAGAATTTTATTACAATCAAAAGCCAAAAACTTGATTTAAAAAACTTTTTTGAGTGAAATGAAGAAAATACAAAATTTTTGGTTGACAAAAATCCAAACTGCTCGAAAGCGAAAATTCTGTTGATAAAAAGCACAGTTGCCCATACATCCTTCCTACTCATGTTGCCAAACATAAAATTAGCCATTCGTCAAAGTCAAGCTCCGCCTACTTTTCAGCCAATTGGAAATTTGATGTTGTTGAACATCCCTGGGAAAGAAAGGGTAAAAAAGCACCCCTTCGTATTCCGCCCATTTGTATGACATTTTTTAGAACGAAGAAACGAAAACAGAAACTTTCCAAACTGTACCATCAGAAAAAAACCGCTGTCTCCGAAACAGGAGCGGCGCCCGCGCCCGACGAGTCAGTTTTTAAGGCGCCGCCTACTGTCGATTATTTAGCGCCGACCCGAACGCCGTCGAGCGCCACGCCCATATCAGCCAAATACATCACAGCCGGTAAAGAAGGCAAGCCGGTCAAACGGAATCAGTACGCCGGGCAAAAACTGGCTGTATTCACGAGCGGTGGCGATAGTCAAGGTATTACAATAATCAGAAGAAAACTGAGGTTTTAGCTCTCTCATTCGACATCAAAAAGACTATATGCTAAAATATTACCTGTTTCAATATTCCACAGAATGATTCTGGATCGTCTTGACCTTGAAGGCACTGAATTTGTCATTTTTAAAAAGAGATTCCAATCCGAAGAAGATCGCAATTTTGAAATGAAGTACCGTTGAAGAGTTCACGTAAAATAAAAATTTTTAAGAAATGTAGGGGACTTAAAGAAATATCATTGCATACGAAAACTTGATTTTAGTTATTTTAAAAAGGTTTCTAATTCAGCTGCGTCACTGCAGTGAACTTAAAATTTTACTGAATTTAATAATTTTCTTGGAAACGCTGCATTTCAGAGAGCAGACGTTTCTTGCCCGGGATGTATCTTTGTATCAAGGCCTGTAGACGGGGGGTTGGGGGGTCATGGCCCCCGATATATCTCAAGTGTTAAAAGCATGAACCTTTGGTTTTTTCTTTGAGAAAATGTCAAGTCAGAAATGCCAATTTTACAGTAAATTGAGTGAAAAAAATGTGTGCCCCATCCCCGAAAGAATTCCTGGCTAGAGGCCGGTTTGCATCAAAACTTTTACCTTTGCATTAATGTGGCCGAATTTTGTTAAGCACTTAAATTTTACGTAGCAATGAGAAATTGGCATCGTAGTGATATTTTAAACGATCTCAGAGCGTTCCTTAGCCATGTATAAAAATTTTTGAGCAGTAAACTCACTTATTCTTCATCATTTTTAGCTCACGTTATCAAAGCTGTTATCGCCTTATCATTTTCCCAGGTATGAATTCCGCCGTACGAGCCGTCATTCGCATGGGCATCTACGTGGGATGCAAGGTGTTTGTCATTCGAGAAGGATATCAGGGTAAATTTATCGTGTTTTTTTCGAAGCGATCCTCTAAAAAAGTTATGTTACTAGAAGATTTTTTCAGTTTCAGTTTTCTAGTTAGAAGTAAGAAGTGAGTGAAATATTTCCTCCGAGTCCTCTTGTCATAGATTAGCGTAGATCGTAGTTAGATGGGATCTATTGCTCACAGTTACCGTAGCTTCAAGGTTTTTGATAAATATTTGATATAGTTTTCACACTCCGTCTAAATTTCAAGAACACTAGGAAATATACATTTAACGCCTCAGTTTGAACTAATATATTCATGTTTATTGTTGTTGCAGGAATGGTCGACGGAGGGACTAACATTCAAGAAGTGAACTGGAACTTTGCCTCGAACATCATACAGTGTGGTGGCACGATAATCGGCAGCGCACGATGCCAATCCTTCCGCGAACGGAAAGGCCGTTTGTTGGCTTGCAAAAATTTGATCCTCCACGAAATAACAAATTTGGTATGTATCGGAGGCGACGGTAGTCTAACAGGTAAAACAAAATTTTCGACGTATTGATGCGTTTTCTTCCTTTCAAAAAAATTTCCTTGATGAAATCAATAAGATATTCAGGTGCGAATCTCTTCCGCAAAGAATGGCCGAGTTTAGTCAAAGAACTCGTAGATTCGAATCAAGTTGATCCGGACGCGCCTAATAAATATCCGCACATCAATATTGTTGGCATGGTTGGTTCAATAGACAACGATTTTTGTGGTACAGATATGACCATAGGAGCTGACACGGCCCTTTTCCGGATTTTGGAAGCGGTAAGATCGATACTGAATGAGAGCTTTGACAGTTCTGTTCTATCTGTCTGTACTATCGATTTTTATATATAGATAGATTTTACATTAGATTCTGCATCACGCCATGTCTATTTTTAAAAGTTCTCATCAACAGGTTGACGCCGTTGCGGCCACAGCCCAAAGTCATCAAAGGGCGTTTATTATCGAAGTTATGGGTCGACATTGCGGTTATTTAGGCCTAGTATCGGCTTTGGGAACCGAAGCCGATTGGGTTTTTACGCCCGAGTGGCCGGCGCCGTCCAACTGGCCCGACGTTTTATGCGCAAAAATGCACAAAGAACGGAAATCGGGTGTGTTTCGAATTTAGTTTTTTTATGCAACATTAGTAAAACCTGAATGGCTCAAGTATTGGATAGAAATTTATCTTTCTGTTTATACAGAATCTTGAAACCTCAGGGACGAACTCAAAATTTGCTTTCTATAAATTTTTGAAGCTAATTTTTTTCTTCCCAAGGTCAAAGGACAAACATCATAATCATAAGCGAAGGTGCCAAGAATATAGATGGCGAAAAAATAACGGCCGACGGTGTGAAAAGTGTGATCAAAAAGCGGCTACAGTACGACACCCGCGTCACCGTTTTAGGTCACGTGCAACGGGGCGGCACTCCCTCGGCATTCGATCGTCTCTTAGGGTGCCGTATGGGTGCCGAGGCTGTTCTAGCTTTAATGGAAATGAAACCGGAAACAGACCCGTGTGTCATTTGCCTGGAATACAATGAAATTACTAGAGTTTCATTGATGCAATGCGTGCAAGCAGTTCAGTCGGTAAATTCGTGAATAATTTGAAGAACTTGGAAGTGTAATAAAAATTTGTCAGAATTTTTTATGCACCTTTTCTGCGATAAGGGAAAGTGGCTGGATTTTTCTTGATGTGTTGTCAACTTTCAATAATATAATTTGTCATAATTTATTGGTGTTGAATTTGTAGGGCGATAAAAATGGCTGTCAACTTTCTCATCACAGCGTTTTCAAAACGTTGTCTCCGCTTTTATAATGTTCTGTACTTCGGCATTCAATCGGTATTTCAACTCCATAAAATTTGGTGGAAAGCTAATTTCTTAGCAGTTCATGAAAGGCTAAAATGATTTAAATCGATTATCGATAGAAACCCATATGTATGCTGACTCTCCCTTTTACTGACCAGAGGATTTTTTTATCAATAACTTTCTAGTTGTTTCTCTACTGGTTGTCCGTATAATAAAATAGTAGTTGAATATTACTCAGCGAAGTTTCCGGGAAAAGATTTACTGTGATCCTCTGCTAGTTCGAACATTATGTTTAGATTCTAGGGTTTCTCGAGATTAGTTAACTGCATCGAGAAACTGTTCATTTAGGTAGCCAAAGCTCTTGCCGATAAACGATTCGACGACGCTTCTAAACTGCGCGGACCTAGTTTTCAAAGAAATCTCTCGACATACAAACTTTTGTCCGAATCTGAACCCAAAATCGAAAAAAACGACGCTAGCAGTGGTAGTCACCCTTTAAACGTAGCAGTAGTGAACGTCGGAGCACCATGTTGCGGAATAAACGCCGCCATTTGGTCGTTAGTCAGAATGGGCACTTGCCGAAATTGCCGCGTTTACGTTGTGTACGATTCATTCGAAGGACTGGTCGAAGGAAGATTCAAAGTAAGTGTCTAAAGAATTCTGATGCAAATTGTCATATCAGATTTTTAACCAACAAAAAATTTCGCGACGTGTGTAAAATATTGAATTAAACTTTGTTTTGACCAGACTTTCCATTGTAGGACTTCTCATGATAAAGTAGTCTTTCCGATTCATTCTTCAGTAGTATTGAAATCATTTTTATCCTGAAGGCGCTTATATGATTTATTTTCAAATGAACTTCGTAATGCAGAATTATTCGTAACCATCCGTCAGCAGATTATAAACCTGCATGCCGAAGTTTCTCCATACGTGGAAAACAACGGAGATCTGTGCTGTGGGGGGCGGTAAAGCGACATTTTTGTGCGTGGGATCATCAATTGCAAAAATTTTAGGCGGAGTCATTGGCGGGAAAAAGTTTTGATTTTTTCGTCAAGTCTAACAAACGGTTTTAAAATAGTAATTTTCGCCCATAGCCCATTTCATTTGCTATGCAAGGTGCAGTGAGAACAAAAAAAGTTGGTTCAATTTGACAAGAAATTCTCATAAAATCAAAGGAACAACATTATGCTTATCAACTTTTGATTTGGATAGAACTGTATCTATGTACATTTAAGTGCATTTGACCCGATCACTGGCTAAAATTTCAGTCCGTCTGTTTGTCGCTGATGCATGAGAAAGTTTTCCTCATTCATTATAGTAATAAGCATACTATTTTTCCTAATTGAAGTACTTTCATCGGTTCGCTGCATCTGCCATTAACTAAAAAACCATAGAAATATGTATTTATGGTAAAATTGACATTTGACCGTTTTTTGTTTTTTCACAAGAAAATTGACAGCTTCCAATTTTTTACCAAGAGGATGGGGTTCCTATTTGCTAATCTATTTCGTAGGGATGGGCCGGATCGACTTTTTTAACCATAGCAGAACCGGATCCGGATCAGACATGTACGGCAAGAAGTTCCCAGGAGGGAGGGTCCTAGGAGTTTCTATCGAGGTGGGTCGGGCATGGGCAGACAAAAAAACAAAAAAAAAGCTCCGCAAGTGTATTTTTCATACAAAATATGAATAAAAATCATCAAAAAAGCCGTCGGAAAAAGTTCAGGACAGGGGTTTTTTCCGCACCGGCCGTTCCGCACCTTGCGGAAATCGACCAGAAAAATTTCCGCACCACCATTAAAAACCACTAAAAATAAAAAAAGTTCCCGTTTCGCGCGGAAGACATGACCCCAAAAAAATCCGTACTGTGCGGAAAAAACCCTGGTTCAGAGGGTTTTTGACGATTTTTTTCGGGCCAGGGGGATGTCCAGGGTCTCAGGTAGGAGGGTTTACCCCGCCTATCCCCCTATGTGCATGTATAATTCGGATCCTGAAAAACTTGGTTCAGCGGATCCGGATCGGAACCGGATTCAAAAAAAATTTGCTCCGACAGATCCGGATGCTGAATGAAAGATCCGACCGGATCTTATATGATAGCATATATATGTATATTTGCCCATGAATATATTCCAAAATTAAGTTTTATGGATTTATATTTTTTCTGCGTCGATAAATCATTGATGATGTTATGCTCTAGAATTTATGCAGTAGAGGAATCGGTTCATTTGTTGGATCTTTAGTCGTGAACATTGATCTCAGATTTGAAAATCTCAAAACAATAGAGTAATTAAGAAATGGGAACCATATTATGTAATCTGAGAATAAAATTTTCAATTTTAATAGGGAATTTATGATCGCTATTTTTATTGATCTCAGATTCGAAGACAAATTGTTCAAAAAACCTGGAACGATGTCAAATATAGTCGAAATATTGAAAACCTTTGTTACAGAGGTCCCCAAGGTCAAATTTTTCACGTAGGGGTAAAATTGAAAATTTTCGGGGGTAGTGTTAGCTAAATATCCTCTAAACACCTCATTTTGTCTCAAAATTAGGCAACCAGTGGTCAATTTTAAGGACTTTAGATGGGGGTAATACCCCCCTCATACCCCTCCCCATGGGGTAGTCTGCTTTGTTAGTAGTCCCAATGATCAAAGCCAGATCATTCCAACACTAGCTAAAAAGCAAAAAACGGAAAAAAGGTACAAAAATGGTATATTTAATTACTTTAGCACCAGTGAGGATGAAGATCAAAATGAACCAGAAGATATAAACATGGTGAACAAAGTCTTTTTTGTACTGTCTGCTCGTTAATATATACCTATTTGTAATTGACAGGAAACCGAAATGTATATCAAGAAAATGGAAAGAATTTCACCACCTAAATCAAACTTCACTGCTGAGCCCTTTATTGATAGCCAAAATTTTTGTCTGCAACAGCAACGATTATCCATCCTGAACAATTATTCAATTGTGCTGGTCAAATTCATGATCTTGACAGAAATCGTTTGAAGGTGATACCAGGGCTTTTAGCATGGTGTTAATAGAACTAGACCCATGCTGATGGAAATTTTTTGATGTCAGCAGGCGTGCTATTGACTCAAAGAGATAAGTTGTTGAAAAATTTTTGAGAACAAAGTTAGATAGAAGATATCACCAAATTGTAATGTAAAATCAAAAATCGTCATTTCCACAAATAACAACTTCGTTAATATCCTCATTCGCTTCGTCACTTTTGCTTAGTGAACGATTGGGGCTCGAACCTGAATCAGATTCGGCTCTAACCTCCTGGACACTACTTAATTAATTCGAAAACAGCTGTTTTGACATTTGCTGAAGTTTATGCAAATCAGTAATAGTGAGTAGCAAATACGTTTTCTGAAAAAATCTATCAAGAACGTATATTGAAGTTGAAGTGCAGATACGATGAAAACATTCAAACTTTTATCCAAACAGAGCGCGAATATGATGATTCCTAAAAGTATTAGTGCCAAGCTAGCTACTGAATATTCACTTATCGGTCAACTAATGTAAAAATGAACTAATTTAATTAGAATCAGATGGGAGTCTTATTCCCTTTGAAAGTACCGACATCAATCAAGCATGATTTCATGGGTCGATAATATAGTAAAAGCAGGTTATTGGCATTGATAAACTCACACATTAATTTAAGAGCAACAAAGTATCATTTGTCAATTGTGCTGACTCGTGCTAAAAAACATTGGGTGATACTGTTCAAAAATTGCTGTTTGTCAAGTATAATTTAGCTACCGTTGACTTGAAGTTTTTGTAACACTAAATGATATCGGGAATTAATAAAGATTCGATTATGACCGGATCTTATTCTCTGACAGCAGCGGATCCGAATATGGACCCAAAAAAATTTGTTTCAGCGGATCCAGATCCAAAAAAAATTGGTTTAGCGGATGCGGATCTGATCTGAATCTAGAAGTTTATGCGGATATCCGCGGGTCCGGATCCGGATACCCGGCCCATCCCTACCATTTCAGTCAAATGATGGAAAATGTTGAGGTCACCATGTGGCTGGACAAACGAATGAGAATTTCTGGCGGGGGGTTCTTATGGTACTTCCTCCAATTATACGTGCGTGTATGTCTCTAACTACTAGTTAACTAGAGTAAAAAGGTGTCTGTGTGTAAATATGTGTTTATTATTTGCGTGAACATCTTGCTATGCTCCGAGGTGCATCTGAAGAAACGGACTATAGTTCGATAGTTATGCTCAGATTTATGCTCTGAAATTATATAACTCCTTCAAGAAATTATGCAATGTGGTCTAAAAACAGTTCTCGTCAAAGAGCCAAATCAAGTAAATTTAGAGCACTTTCGGAGCAATGCTGGAGTAAATATGGGCCAAGTGAGAACCTTTTAAATAAACTTTTTGATGTCACATAAGATGGAGAAAGTGAGTTCGGAGCATTCTCGAATCTCTAAGCAGAATAAAAGCAATTATGGAGCAAAAACAGCGAAAATGTGTCGAGACTACTCCTTGGAGCGAACAGGAGCAAAATATGGAAAAAGTCACAATTGAGGCTCGTTTCCAAACGGTGTCTTGACTGACACGGTTCTGAAACGGACTTCTGCTTCGGCCAGAGGCCATAAATTAAGTTTTAGCGCTAATTTCTCCAACTTCGCTCTATTTTTGCTCCGGGAATGCTCTGAACTTATTTGCCGTACCTTCAGACAGAGTTTGTTTTTATATTGACTGTAAAAATTAGGTTTTGAACTGGATCGACGTGAATGGATGGGTGATGGCAGGCGGTTCGAGAATTGGCGCGCGAAAGGAAATGCCCGAGGATTGGGAAAAAGTGGCAAAAATGCTCGAACGATTCAAAATACATAGCTTAGTGCTGATCGGCGGATTTCAGGCTTATAGGGTGAGTTCCAAGAATTTTGTAAAACGAATCGAATTTTTGTCTTCTCGATTGATATGGTTGAGAATATGCTTAAACGAATGTAGTGCAGGCCGCGCGCTAACGCCTGCGCTATTTGCTTAACTTACGCCTACTGCGCGACGAAGTTAATGAACTGATAAATATAAGCAATGTTAAAAAAGGTGGTAATCATGCAAATACAAAAGATAAAGTGGAGTGAAAGATTTTTATGCGGGCGTTGGCATACACATGTGTCAAAATATAACCAGAATAAGAAGTATCTCTCATCATCACTTTTCTTCTTTATCGTGGCGCTCCGTTTCTATGCAAATCGTCTGCGCTCGACAACCCCGGTTCTCGACTTGCATGTCGACTTCCCAATGGCGAAATAGCATTAATTGGGTGCCCAGCATCAACTGGGTGCCCAACACGCGTTTCTTCCTAAAATAGACATTATCTGCCTTGTCTGTCTGTGAACGGTGCTTTCCGATTACTTATTTTGAAAATTTCTAGCGAACCAGCAGATTATTTTGTATTCAAAGGGAAAATGTATCCTTTGCTACTTTTTCAAAAAATTTTCACGTAATAGAGAAAATCGACGATCGTTTTGTGGACAAGAGCATTTTATCACTTTTAGGCTGCCTTGACCATGTTGGATCTACGATTGAAACACAAATCGTTTTGTATTCCAATTTGCGTCTTGCCAGCTACAATATCTAACAATGTACCCGGTTCGTCGTTCTCAGTCGGTTCGGATACGGCATTGAACGAGATTTGCGCCACAATCGAAAAAATTAAACAATCGGCCACTGGTACGAGGCGTCGAGTATTTATAGTCGAGGTTATGGGCGGTTATTGTGGCTACTTAGCTACATTGGCCGCTTTGGCTTCCGGTGCCGATAATGCTTATATTTTCGAAGAAAAATTTAGCCTGGACAATATCAGAGTGAGTGAGTTTGAGTAATGAGGCAGTTGAGACTTCTATTTCACGCTTTTATGTTCAGAAGTGACTTTTTGAGACTTACTCTTAACCAGGTAACGTGTTTATAATTTTGTAAAAATGAAAAAGCTATTTTAAGTTAGTGGTGGTGAGTGTATCTACTTTTAAGTCGAAAACAGTAAACATTTCAACTATAATTTCTGTCTTCTAAGTTCATGTTAAATCTTGAAGTCTTCTCTGATTTCATTATTAAGTAGTTCTCTGGAACCGGATGTTCTTATATAACTGAAAAACACTCTTATTTCACCCTCAAAGAAAAAGTAGGTCTTGGAAGAGTATTTTAGACTTAAAAATAGTGCTGCCAAGTCGTTTTTCAAGACTTTCATTAGGTCAAGTTTAGAAAATAGTGACGAAAAGATCTTCATTATTCACAAAGTAATTTGGTTGGATAGGCGATTCGCTACCCTGCAATATTTAAATTTTCAGGAAGACGTCCGAGTTATAGCCGAGAAAATGTTGACCGGCAATCAACGCTATTTGATAACGCGATGCGAAAAAGCCAACGAAAATTATACGGCCGATTTTATAACCAAATTGTTCACGGAAGAGGGCGCCGGTCTATTTGAAACTAAGTCCAACACGCTGGGCCACCACCAGCAGGGTGGAACACCCAGCCCTTTCGACCGCATACATGGTATTAAATTGGCCGTCCGGGCTATAGAATGGTTGGTGCCCATTTGCAATGCGTCGATGACCGGCGACGACGTAGTTTACACAACCAAACCGGATACTGTGTGCGTCATCGGACTTTTGCAGAGGCAAATCGCTTTTACGCCTGTGGCTGATCTGAGGTAAATAAATGTGTAGTAAAAAAAGGGCTGATAGCTGGTGAAGAAATTTCTATCTGTCTGTTGTGAGTGAGAAAATTGACTATAGTAATAAGCTTCCTATTTTTCGTGTTGAACGTACATTCTGTTACTCCCAGTTCAGAATAGAGTGCCCTATTTAGGTAGCCTGCAAATTTTAATACCAGTGAATACGTGCACTTTGGACGGTACTCGTTGTGAGAAAACCACTGCTTCTTGGTGTTAATTTTTACATTATTTTTTCGAATGTCGTAATTGACAGTATTTTAGAAGTAAACCCCATCTGAGCTGTAACCGTTTATTCTTATAATAATTAGGACCGGATATTCTTATACTAGTTTATTAGAAAATACCCCGATGGGACAGAAAAAGAAGAATATACTTGCTTGGATAGTTACAAAGCTAGAAAATGGGGTGGACTAGATTTTTGAGAAGTTGTGTTAAAGTTGGAAAAAATTCACTTTCGTTATGTTGGATTTTCATTCATCCTCAAAAAGAATTTTCCATGTCTGTGAAAAAGTATATTCTGAAGCATCGTGCATTTTGTCTTTCCCTGGCATCAACTAATGTATCATTTTATTATATTAAAATTATATGCCCATAACTTCAAATGCAATAAAATGGGAAACCAATAGCATTCGAAATCCCGATCGATTCAAAACTTTAATTTCAACATCAGGATTAAATTGATGATCCTCAGTTTGAGCTAATCGCAATGTCGAAATTATTTTCTTCCAGTGCACAAAAATACTCACTTCCGGATTAACTAATACCAGGGTTTAAGTTCGAGTTTGGAAATTGCACAAATTTTTATATTTATTTGCTTAAGGGATAAGAAAATTATGCGAAAATGTTAGTGCAACCCAGCAGCTCGAGCTGGGGATAATCTCGACATAGAGCTCGTTATAGTCCTGATGACATTTAAATTATACCGCACTTGAGATCAAACCGAGTCGCCTTTTTGTTCGAGATTATCTTGAGCTCGAGCTTAGACCCCTTTAATGCAACTAGGCCTTAATGACAGTCATTGGGCACCGATCTGCAAATGAGAGAACAGAGTAAAGCATACAAGAATGTCCCTGATTCAGCCATGCCTATATTAGGGGTGTGTGCCAAATCCAGTACCTGGTTCTCTCACACTATACTCGCACGAGTAGGACTTTTTTGAAAACAGGACGAGAGCGACAGAGATGGGTGAAGTTGCTTTCCGTCTGCCATCCCGCAAAAAGCGCTCTTTCTGCAAATTTCAGTTTGAATCCAAAAACTGTGAATGATGCTATTTTGTTGAATAGTTAAACAGAGGAAAATAAATTTGTTTATAGCTTGTAATCAGTAGAACTTACGGCGTGAATAATATACGATACATATGTTATATAAAATGAGTGAATTAAACGTATCTTGCACAATCGATTTAGCTCTAAGAAGACTTTGTGCTGTAGCCTTCTCTAAAAAATAGTCCAAAACTCCTTGCCCCAAATTATCAGGAAAATACGCCTGTTTACATTCGAGATAATTTTTCGTGTAGAATGACCGCGTCCATCCAATTCCCAATGGTCAAAAAACCCTTCCTGCAAAAATTCATGGTAGTACCTTCATTTACATTGATGATGATTTTTTGTGTAAAATGACCGTATCCATTGAATTCGCTTCGGTCGAAAACCCCTTCACCGAAAAATCACGAAAATACGCTTGGTTACACCCGGCATGTTTTTTTGTGTAAAGTAATCGCATTCATTAAATTCCCCGTGGTCGAAAGCTCCTTCCACAAAATTATCAATTAAATACGCTTGTTTACACCCAAGATAATTTTTTGTGTAAAGTGACGCATCCACTGAATTTCCCACAGCCGAAAAGCCCTTCCTCCAAAAAATCACGCAAATACGCTTATTTACACCCGAAATAACTTTTTTTGTGTAAATTGACTGCATTCATTGAATTCCCAATGATCAAAAAACCCTTCCATCAAAAAATCACGAAAATACGCTTGTTTACACCCGGCATGTTTTTTTGTGTAAAGTAATCGCATTCATTAAATTCTCCGTGCTCGAAAACCCCTTCCGCAAAATTATCACGAAAATACGCTTGTTTTCACCCAAGATAATTTTTTGTGTAAAGTGACGCATCCACTGAATTTCCCACAGCCGAAAACCCCTTCCTCCAAAAAATCACGCAAATACGCGTATTCACACCCAAATATTTTTTTTCGCGTGAAGTGACTGCATCCATCGAATTCCCAATGGTCGAAAACCCCTTCCTCCAAAATTCACAAGAATACCCCCATTTACATCAACGATGATTTTTTGTGTAAAGTGCGTCCATTGAATTCGCTTCGGTCGAAAATCCTTGAACCAAAAAATCTCAATAACGCTACTGGTTTAATTGAAACTGCAAAAAATTCGGGCACCGTAGTGCATTATGCTGGAAAAAATCATCTGTTTGAAGCCGTAAGTTTATATAACAAAATTGTCAAATTTCGCGGTTCCAGGGACTTTGAACAACCATATAATCGAATGGGTCATATTTAAAAAAATATAAAATCGCATTTGAGATGCTTAGGCCGAAGTATGAAGCTTGGATATGCCACATCCATTGTGGGGCATGGTGGAACTGGGGGGTCTTAAAAAGGCGTTTTTGCATGTTTTTGAGGCCGTACCGAGCACCACTTGCAGATAGAGGCGAAATGAAAAAAAGTACCCCATAGTTTGCCTCTATGCCCGAAATTATGAAGAAAACCTGAAGGTTCCAGCTCTTACCGTTTTGGCTCTAGAGAGGGGAGGGCATGAAATGTGAGGGCCAAGTATATTATAGATTGACGCTATCGCGCCACCTATGATATCTGAAAGACACTCTTATTTTACCCTCAGATAAAAATTAGGTGTCCGTTAGGAAGCCTTAATTTTCATGTTTTTTTGAATGAGTACGAGTACTCTCAATTGCAACTGTTGATTTCGTCGTAACCCATGATTAAGTTTACATGAAAATGGCTGAAAAATTGGTGATTTTTCTCAAATCAGCGATCCTCGGTAAATTTTTTCTAAGATCTGAATACACTCCTTGCCCTCCCTATGTTAAAGTTTGCCCTCAACCCTACCGAGTTCCAGGAATTGAGTGCAATAAGATTTTAGGATGGAATGCTGACAGACAAGCTAAACCTTATCTCCCTTCAGAGTTATATTCATTCAAAAACCATGGGAAATTTTCCACTTCATTCTCCAAGTCGAGAAATTTTCAACTACATTAACATTTTGGGAAGTTTTTCTCAACAGAAAAATAGAGCTATGAATTTGAACTCAACACATTTCTTCAATGTCTTTTGGGATTCAAATGAAGAAACAAAAAGCGGAAAAATCTCTGTATTAATCACAGTTTTCATCTGACACCCTGTATTGATTATTTCTTTGTTACGAGTTTAGCGGTTGTTTTGTTACATAATTTTTTTCTTTAGATCAAAAACCGATTTCGAACACTCCCTACCGTTGGCACAGTGGTGGCTAAAATTGAGGCCTTTGTTACGTTTGCTGGCCCAGCACGATAGCACCTACGAAGTGGAAGCCGTCGATGGAGATATCGCTGAAACTGACGAAAAAATAGACAAACTAACAATCGCTCCCAAAAGTCTGAGCGCAATTAATTGAAATTTTCCGTTTTTTGATTGGTGACAGTTTGTTTTACTAACGGATTTTCGATATGTCTATGAAATTAGTTTATGTACAAGTCGCTCTGTTTTTTATATAATGCTTGCGAAAATCATAGTGAAACTTCCAGAAGGAATGTATGATCGAAAGAGACACTTGTATAAAGAGATAAGATATGGGTAGATAACTTCGCCATGAGACATGAGTAATTTTGAAAATCTGAAGTTCGGTTGCTCTAGCCATTTTCGTCTGCTAAGGAAGCGCCGCAGATCTCCCTTCTTGCTAACTGCGGTGCAAAAATTAATGTTACGACCTTAAACTAGAATTGTTTGTTCTACAAGACGAATTGAGAATGACGAACAATTGTTAGTAGACGTGCAAAAGAAACAAAATTTAACAATCGGAAGCAAGTAGAAAAACTGATATCATGTACGTAGATTGTATCGGGCAACCGAGCATCGAAGAAAAATTTTGTCGTTGAAGTCCCGAAATTATATATTGCCGACCGAACGGAGAGAAAGGAAAATTTCGAGATGGAAAAGATTATAGACGAATTTACGACCAAATTCTTGATGATATCTTCGTCAATCGATAGGCGTCACTGGCAAACAATCGCCGCCTATGCAAACGGTCGAAAGCGGTGGCCCTTTGTCCAAATATTTTTTCCGCCATTCTTCAGGTACGCCGGTCAAATTCAAGCAGCACATGGCGTAGTCGTCATTGATGCCCTGTTTGCTTTTCTCGTGCAGCGGGCTTTCGCGCAGCCATACGACGAACCAGATGCTAGCACAATCGGCCCTTTGACCTAGAGGAAAGGAATTCAAACTAAAAATGGTGGCTATAACCGATAATTTTTGTTTTAAAGTTTCATGGTTTGAAAATCTGTTATGGTAACGATGTGACTTCTTTAGTCTATTTTTTTTAAATGAGCCTCAGAGCGCAGAAAGGTGCATACATGCAATAAACAAGCTGCGTATGTACGGACACCTTTTTTCTCGAGTCTGCAGCAGTAAGCCACACCAATTGGGACGAGAAGATTTCGGCGCACGATGTAGGTTTATTGTCTTAATCATCAATTTCTATGTATTATCTTCCTTTCCGACGCTCATTAGAAAATGTATAGACTATATGGTGAATTTTTTAGCTTTGAGCTAACACGTGTTTTTATATGGCTCTTGTGGAGTTCCGATTGGCTAGCTCCGATCAAAGTATTTCATTTGAATCAAGCTCAACAGTAAAATAGACCATACGTCAGCGAGAGGTGTTTGTGGTTTAGGCGTCAGAAATGCTTTGACAGCACAACTTGTAAATTCTAAAGCTAAAATTTCTGCCAAACGTTATGCACCATATTTTCAACGAGGAGATATGTATTCTATAGCCTATTTTTTATAAAATGCTTCTAAATAGGAAAGTGACACAAGTACTGTCGTCAAAATCGTTTACATAGAGCTGTTTCTGTGAAATGATTGACTTGGAAAATTGTTAAAGGTTAGGTCAGTATGCTCACAATTTTCCACCCCTATAGGATAATTGTTCATCAGCAAATCGTGAAAATCTGGCTTTCCACTTCCATCAATTAGAAGCATTTCAAAAAAAGACTATAGTAGATGTTTTGTGAAATTCACGCCTACAATAAAATTCTCAACGTTAGTTTTTCGGCAAGCGCATGTTAATCCTCAAACCTAGCATGTCCCATTCATACCTAGCTACCCTAAGCCTATCTGTTCATCTGGTACCAGGCAGTCTAAAAATTTGGTTGGTAATATAAATCGTTTCGATGGTTGTTAAGCCAAACAGGGCTAGGTATAGGGAATCAGGCGTATACTGTATAGCATACATTTATCTAGTAAAATATGGACAAAATGCAGTCAAAATATATTTTTAAGCTAATTCAGAGTAAACAACATCTAAAAAACCTAGAAGACCTGGAACATGAGGGGGAAAATATGCACGGGACCATACATGCACAGCATAGAAATTCTGCTGTGGGTCAGCCGGTACGGGGGTGGGATAGAATTTTTTTTCGTTCGTGATAACGAAACGAAAAGTCTTCTGACATCCAAGTAGCATATTCTTCAACCTATGTTAGTCAAATATATGAAATTATTTGGTTGGACAGCACTTCTTAAAGTTTTGATGTTACTTTTTTGGAATCAAGCATGCTTCTTTTAAAAAGATCGTTTCATTTTTATGGCGACTTTCTCTTCTATCTTGCTCATTTTCCTTCGTCATCTTCTCAATCATTACTGGAGGGGGTAAAATCTGTTGAGGGTCAGCAAGCATCTGCCGGGGGTTAATCAAAATCTGTTGGTGGGTCCCATCAAACCCCATTTGAAAAAGTGCATTCTGGTGCGTTTTTAAAGGTCACAATTTCAAAATTTTCCTGTGCATCGCACGTATTGATGCACTGATTTATTGGTTGATTCACTGATCGGTTGGTTGATTACCTGATTGGTGTGTTGATTCCATGGTTGAATTGGCTGGTTAGATTTCATGGTTATTCGTTCATTAATTCCCTGTTTAGCTGCTTGATTCTCTGATTCAATGGTTGATTCCCTATAGTCTGTTTTTTATAAAATGCTACTAAAATGAAAAATGACACAAATATTAGGTGACTTGAAAATCCTGCACATGAAGCTTTTACTGTAAATTTTTCCACTCAAAAAATTTCTAAGTGTTGACTGAGTTTCGTCACTAAATTTAAGCTTCATATGACGTACGGCTCGGTAGAAAATGCTGAAAATGTAAAATAGTACCTGCTTTCCAGATTCATTTTTTGGAAGCATTTTATAAAAAAACAGATTATAGTTGGTTGTTCCGCTCATTTCCTGATTGGTGAAGTAGTTTCCTGATTCCATGATTAGTTGTCTGGTTGATTAGTTGATTATCTGGTTAGTGATTGGTTTGATTCCTTTGATAGTTAGTTGTTTCTTTGATTCTCTCGTTAGTATCAAAGCATGGTTGGCTCCATGACTTGCCGGTTAATTTTCTGGTTGGTTGGTTCATCGACTTTCTTGTTGGTTAGTTGGTTCTCTGATTTAATGGTTGGTTGATAACTCAATTGCTTGGCTGATTGATGGATTGTTCCATAATAAGTTGGTTGATTGGTTTATTTCATTTAGTTTTTAGTAATTGATGGTCTATCTCTAAGTCCTCATCCCGTTTTTGCTGTTAAAATCGGTTCACACACAAAACATGATCTGGTTCTGAGAATTAAGTCATCTGGTACAGAGTTGTATCCAGTTGAACCTATTGTCCAAGTATGGCTTCATTACGGCGTTTACCTTTGGGACAAACTTTTCTCTCGAGAGCGGAGCCGACTTTCATCTTTCGAGCCGCGCAGGAATCGCAAATTGAGACCCGGATCGGCACTTCATAAAACGGCAGCGAAGAAGCTTTGTCATTGAAACACAAATTGCCGCCCAACTGGGGCAAAGGATCGCGGCAACTCATGACCGTTGTTGAATACGGGTGGCAATCCCTACCGCCTTGACAAACTCCCGAAAATGCGTAAACTGCGGAAAAAATCAAACGATGTAGACCTATGGTACTCGTATATCAAAACTAGTGATGTGCGTCGGATATCCGGACGGATATTTTGAAAAACGGATATCCGGATGTGAAAAAATATCCGGATACTTCCACTGTTCAAAATAGAAGTAAAGGTTACTGCGAAGTCATGTGCTACATTATTACACAAAGTTTCAGCAACAAAACAACAAAAAATTCAAATTATATAAATCTATATCCTGTTCATATACTATTCATTGCAGGTTTTTTTGGCACGAGTCCCACTAGCATTCGTGCTAATGGAAAAATATTTCATTAGCACTATTGACAAATAATACTTCTTTGGTGTCAAACTAATGTGCGAGTTTGTCAATTTTGATAACATGCTTTTATTGTATTGACTCATGAAATTATGCTTGATATTGGTACTTTTAAAAGGAATAAGACACTCATCTGATTCTAATTAAATCAGTTCATTCTTGCATTATGCCCTTGATTAGTTGATTGACAAGTAAATCTTCAGTAGTTTGACAGTAGTACTTTTAGGAATCGCAAAATTTGCATTCTATTTCGATAAACGTTTACATCTTTTCATTGTATCTGGAACTATTCGTGAAAACGGCGATTTTTGATTTTTCAACCCAATTTTGTGATATTCAACTTCCTTCTCGAACTTTTTTCGAAAATTTCTCCCTTTTAGTCAAATTTCAGTTAGCACCGTGCTAAAAAACCCAGCAGGCTTTTTTTAGCACGGTGCTAATGACTGAAAAAACCCTGCTATACTAAAAAAACCCGCTATACTGATGTAACGTGCTAGCACGTTACATCAGATTTGAGAATCCTACTGTAAAAGCGTCGTGTTAACGACTTTAACAGTGATTCATGCAGTCCGTCTTCGATTAAGAAACATAAAAAAGATTATATAAAGTTCTGTTTACTTTGAAATGCGAAGGACATTGGACAATTGAAGTCCAAAATGCGGTTTAAATGTAACTTTTCCTGAGAAGTCGCCAAGTTCCTAGAAGTAAGATTTTACCGGAGCTGTCGGATCCAACGATTCCAGAGTAAACCCAGACCAAACAAATACAAGAGGCGGATTCAACATCAACTCCAATATGTGGCTAGATCTCCGGAAATTCAAGAGAGACGTAGGAAAAGCAGGTCAGTTTTTTAGAACCTATCCACCGAAAAGCCTTTTCACTTTTCACTAAAAGAGAGAAGAAAAGATATAAAGAAGCTATACTTTTCCTATAGTACTTCCTGAAATATTGCAGTTTAAATAAGTAACAAATTTTTATAACAATCACGGTTAACGTAAATATAACACGAAAAGTTATTGCACCTATTGAATATTATTATGTAGTATTGCAGTTGACCCAGTGTATTATTATTATGTGACTTCTTTTTATCGCTGTGCAAACAACATTAAAAATATCCGCATATCCGAAGGTGCACACGGACATCCAGATATTAAAATTTCTCCGGGGCACATCACTAATCAAAACGAAAAAATTTCAGCTCTGGAGGTGGCTGCATCCGACTAAATACATGCGATTCCTCATTTTCGTTCTTCCCAGATTTATTTATCATTTGTCAAAAACTTTCATTTCCATCATTTGCCGGATAGCTTTCCAGCTTAGTTTCTTGATTCTTAGATTTTCAATGTTTATTTTCTCAAGATCATTTTCCGTAGTCAAAAAAATCTTGTAATAATGACTATGAGAAATTTCGCATAGAAAAATATAAAAATATTTTTTAAATAAGTACGTTGAATTACTACATACGAAATTACACATGATGATCAAAAAAATTTTGTTTCATAGAGTGAACCAAAACAATCCGATTGAACTTATTATGCACATCTTACTGTAGAATTCAACAATAGTGGTTTATTCTTCAGTTGAAAGTTTGTGCAATATTGCGTTTTTTGTGACGTTTTCAATCTTCTAGAATTTTTTTTTGTCTGAAGAACCGGAACGAGCTTAACATCTACTGTCTTTGTATACATTTTCGAGACTGTCGTGTAAAAGTCGTACCGTGAGTTCTGGCATTTTCGCTCATTTTAGTGCAACGCATGCCGACGTCGGGCGTATAGCGGCCGTGAATGGGGGCTAGGGCAGCGTATCTGTTTAAATTGAGGTTACCGGGCGCGGCAACGCATTGACCAGAGCGACAAAAGCCGTTTTCTTTATTTTCCGTGAGGCAAGGTATGTCGGGCCGACCCAAGACGTTCATCGTCTGTCCGACACCCGGTCTGTAACGTATTTTGGTCTTCCACATTTGCGGCACCATGATTAAGCGCAATTCGATGTAAACTCGGACGCTCGAGCAATGCGTGCTTCTGCAATCGGCGACGTATTTATCTAGATGTGTCAAGCAGCCTTCTCCGAAGCCCACTTTTTCTTTGGCCATGCACATTTGTGTCAAATTGCAGACGGGCATTGAAATTAGAGAATCTACGGTCTGAAAAAATTGAGAACCAGTAGATCAAACCTTCGTCTAACTTTCAGGCAAGTTATCCTAGAACAGGATTTCTATCAGTTATCGTGACTATCAAATGCGAAGTATATATCTAAACTAGAAGCTGACGAGAAAAACGTATAATTTGACAAACATCTAGCCCTATAGAAATTAACATAAGTCTCTGAAAAGGGCGCCTGTTGTAATTTGTAACAACCTTTTTTTCATGAAACAGTATTATTGAATTTATTTTGGGTGACAGATGCAGTTAGCCGATGTAATAACGTTCAACATTGTAAAATTATAACCATTTTTTTGTACCCTTGGCGTACAGGAAGATGTTGATTGGGTAACAGATCCGCTACCTACTGCACATCCGCTACCATAGTCACATCCGGTGACAGCAAAAAAATGTGAAGAAGGTTTTGCTATTATATTCATAAGGGTTTTCCGAAGACAAAAGAAAATGGAATACGGTAGGCCTTCTGCGAGATGAAAAATATTTCATCTGCCACTATTATGGAACCGCAAGAATGGTTGAAAAACGTAATACTACAGAGAGTATACCTAAAGATAAGTCACCAATGAGTAAAGAAAAGTGATAAAATCATAAAAATGACCACGCAACCACATTCTAATGAGTGAAAATTTTTTATTTACATAAATTAACCACACAAGCACTCCGAGTGACAGAACAATCAGCCTAGACGGACGTTTTTCATTCTTTACCTGTATCAATCGGGGTGATGAAAATATCGTTTTCGTTTTGTTTTTTAATTTTTTTCAAAGACTTTAATTATTTTCAAATATTCTGTCATTTTGAGTTCAAAGTTAAAAAAACTATTGTTGAACATACCTCTCGAGTAGACCCAGGACTGATTATTTTCAACAAACGTGGATCCATGGCAATTGTCCCATTTCTACCTAAAATTATTGGGATAACCCTGGGCCTAGAACAACAAATCACTGCATCTCACCGGGGTTCGTGACACGCATTTGGTCGAACACAATTTCTTGCATTTACTTCTGAAAATACGGGGCGAATTGCAGTGGCGGACACAGGGGGGGGGGGCGGGGGCGGCCGCCCCCCACCCGAACTCAAGTTCTAAAAATGAAAATTATTAAGATCATGGTTCAAAAGGAATTCAAAACCGAAAAGATGCATTTTGGTGAACTTTAGAAGGTCAAAATCTCAAAATTTTCCGGCGCTTCGCGCCGATCATGGGTATAGTAGTAATTATATTCTGTCAAGCGTGGCCGTTAGCATATCTACTTCCACTTATTAATTAACCGTCAACAGTTTCTATCAATTGAAAGACCTCGTCTCGTCTCATTTTGTAATCAATAACAGTCAGTATTTCGCCGAAAATTGAGATTCTCTCAATTTTTTCTCTCGGGCCTTGGAATTTTTCAAACGTTTCGCATTTATAGACGATGAAGATTAAATTCATCATTCTGGACTTTAATTTTAGAGCTTCTATTCAGGAATATTTGTTGCAGAGATTCAGTTTCTAGCGTTTTAGAATATAATAACCTGAAAATTTTTCCGGCGCTTCGCGCCCGATTTGATTTTAATTCATTTCTCAACGTTGTGGAGGTTCATTTTACAGCGTTTGAGATAGTGAAAATCCGAAAAATTTTCCGGCGCTGGGCGCCGGACTAAGACATAAGTACAATCCTTTGATTGAAAATAAATGTAATCCATTGATCGGCTCGATTATTTGATATTTCTTATTGTTGTGTCTGATCTCTCTAAATTAAAAAAAATCCTTTATATGCCGATGCAAGTAATTTAACAAAAATATAAAAATTGCAACAAAAAAAATTTTCGCCCCCCCTCCCGAAAAAAATTCCTGCGTCCGCCAGTGCAAATTGAAAATTTTGATGCGATGCGGTTGCAACCGCATATTTCCCAATTTTTTTACGAATGAAATTTTTAATTTCCACGATACATGCGCCATATAATTGGTAAAAAAAATTAAATGAGCCTAATAATTTGTGAATGCCTATTGTATATTCTTCCATAATAAAATCCTGCTTAGGCTATTCAACGCAAAAAGTAAATGTTACGTGTTATTTATTTACCTCAGCGGATGTGCACTAGGTGGCGGATGTGCACTACAGGTAGCGGATCTGGCACCCACCCAAAATGTTTATGCAAATAAACAACGGGCGTATAGGGACACATTTTTCTCTCGAGTTGACTGTAGCAGTGGAGCCAACAAATTAAGAGAAAAATATATCGGCCTACAATGCAGGTTTATTGTCTGCCAACCGATTTCTTTCGATCCGAGGCTCATTTAAAAATGATGCAGTTTTATTATCAGCTTACGAATTTCTATGGGTTCTGCATGTTTCCGAAGTTCATTTGACCATAAATGGACTGTAGTGAAAGTTCTTCTGGGAGTCTGTTTCACAAAGTACAGACTAAACCCAAAAATATTGGTGATTTGTAAAGCATCACATAACAACTGTTTCGCCAATCATATTAGAGGAGTGTTGGTGCCATTATTAGAGGTGTCAATATCTAATAATTTCCGGTTCTTGAAATACTCGAGTACAGAAACCAAAAATCGTGCGGATCATCTATAGTCTGTTTTTCTTGAAATGCCTCCAAATTATGGATGTGGAAAGCAAGTAGTATTTTAGGTTTTTACGATTTTCTGATAAACAGTATATAATAGAGCAATGGAAATTTGCAAGCACACTGAACTAACCTTTAACAATTTTTCGAGTAAAAAATTTTACAGTAACAGCTCTATGTAAGCGATTTTGATGACGATACTGATTTGTGTCACTTTTCTATTTGGAAGCATTTTATAAAAAACATACTATAAGTCAGCATGACAGACGTAAAAATATCTGAAACTTGAATTAACTAACACTGAGAAATTTACCAACATGAATCAGATATGTCCGGAACACAAAACTCGCACCAAGATGACATGGTTCTATCAAGAGGCTCACAGCTCTCTACAACTTTTGCCTCGTGCAAAAATAAAAATTTCGTTTCACTCAAATTATAACGCTCAAGGGCGACTTTGACTATTAACGAGTTTTCTCAACACAGATTTTAATGCATCTACGTCATTCACCGAAAACTGATGAAACGCACAGACTGAATCACTGTACATAGGCCACCCAAGGCATCAGCGTATCGTTTTTAACAAAAATACAACACATAAACACCACGTTTCCATGGTGAAAACTAGCTAATATAGTGTTTCTGGGGCCGGTTGCAATAAACGAGATAATCGCGAGCTCGAGATAATCGCAAACTTTTTCTATATGTTTTGTGTGCAAAATAGTTCCCGATTATCTCGAGCTCGGAATCGTTCTGTATATTGCAACCGGCCCCTGGTAAATAATGCGTACTTTAAAACTACTGCTCTTATTACCAATGATATTTGTAATAATCCACTATCGCTAATTTCATAAGCATGCTTGACGTATGTTCTCTTATGATGACAGGTGTATGAAAAATACTCACCGGCAGCGGCGGGTCCGTTAACGGTTCATGCGTTGTCGTCTGAAAAATGCATTTTAATAGCTAGACCACTACTTATTATTAACCAAGTTAGACCTACCAAAGGTATGGTTAAGGTCACCGGCGGTTCATCTTCTTCCTATAAAAGTTAAAAAATTGCTGATTGGTCTTCAATCACGCGGGTATCAATCTTCAATCTTCAACCGACAGAAGGAATTGAAATTTTATGAACTTCATCGAATATGAAACGAATTTGTTTTGGCAGGCTATGAAAATCATATCTAGCACATTCTTCAAATCACAATAAAAAGTCTTTGTTCATTAGTAAATCATCGTTGGACTTACCATTCTCCGGAACGAAACTAAATTTACGAAAAACTGGAGTTTTTAGCAAAAAAGTAATTTTTGAGATTATATAGTTTATAGTCTGTTTTTCTTGAAATGCTTCCAAATAATGAAAGTGGAGAGCAAGTAGTATTTCAAAATTTTACGATTTTCTGATTAACAGTATATCATATAGGACTGGTAATTTGTAAGCTTACCGATCTAACCTTCAACAATATTTCGAGTGAAAAATTTTATCGTAAGAGCTCTATGTCAATGATCTTGACGGCAACGCTGATTTGTGTCAGTTTTCTATTTGGAAGCATTTTATAAAAAACAGACTATAGTTTTGTTCCATTTTTTACTTTCAAAACTAAACCTTGAGATGTGTACATAACGTCTCAGAGGTTTGTGACGCATTTTTCGAGTGTATTTTAGTACCAAAAGTTAACTGTAGAAAATCAAAAAAACTGAAGCACTTCACGGAAGTTGGTACTGTTTTTATTTCTACTGTACAAATGTAATAAGTCCAGGCTTGTCTATACTTGCGGAAATAATTCGGAGTCGATCACAGTACACTATAGCAGCCAAAATCTGCAGGGATCATTGGCAATAACATTTACAGATTTTCACAAGAAACAAAACTATGATTATTGACAAAATACTTTCTCTGATATTTTCAGACACACTCATTACACTGGAAGTACAGAAAACATACATGTTCTGGGACGAGTGCATTCTAATAAATCTTGAAAGCTGAATTAAAGCGGCCCACAATGCAGTTTAGACTTGAAATTCAGTGACTATGTTTTTCTTAAAATCTTCTAAAAACTGAAAGCAGAAATCAAATTCTATTTTATTAAATTTTCAACTGAACGTCATATGGAGTCGAATTTTAGCGAATCGATTCAACTAATCATTAACGGGTTGTGAGTAAATATTCTACGGTTTTGGGCACTTATGCACTTCATGGCCTATCCAATTTTTTCCAAGATTTTTACGCATAGGTTGTATGGTTTGCACACATTACAGTCCAGATCACAAGTAACGTGTACTTTTGCTTGTGGGTTGCTTGTCACAAGTGTCAACTTGGCAAGCAACAGCGAGGCACTAGCGGAATGCTTGTGGGTTGTTTGTTAAAGTGCTTCTGGGTTGCTTGCCAAGTGCTTGTGACCTGCTTGCCAAGCACTTTGTGCATTGCTTGCCAAGCGCCTGTGAATCGCATGCGAGTCGCCTGTCAAGCGCTTCTGGGTTGCTTGCCAAGCGCTTTATGTTCCTTGCCAAGCGCGTGTGAATCGCTTGCCAAGCACTTGTAGTTGTGAGTGTGGATGTCAGCTGGAACCTTTTTATGAGGGCAATTATTTTTTCGAAGCCTGTCGGTGTACTTTTAGGATGTCCGTAACAAGGGGCTCTTTAAAAACAACAGCAGATATTTTGATTTCGACTCCTTCATGAGATAAAAGTGTACGATAGGTTTCTCAAAATACGTTGCATATTGTACTTGCATGAAAACGGGAAAATTTTCAGTTTTTTCTTGAAATAGTGAAAAACGCTACTATTTTATATTTTTTAAATGTCTTCTGAAACGCATAGGATTAAAAATTTGTGAACTCTATTGAAAAAAATTTAAAACAGAGTGCTTCCTTATTTGGCAGAAATACGAGTGGTAAAAAATTAGTTAATAATAAGGTGGGCTCACCACAGATTTACCTTGCCGCCGATGTAATAAATTCTTCATAATTAAAAAAATTGGCTAGATCTTTGCAGTGGCATCTTCGAAATTAGTAAACTATTAGCTTTGCTGATGAGACTTTATTAGAGAGTGAAAGAATAACGCATTCATATCCAGGGATCATTAACACTAAGGAGACACCTCATTAAATATAATTTGTTTCAAAAATTTATACGCTCAAAACAGGGATTCTTTTTTCCGCACAGTGCGGATTTTTTTGGGGTCGTGCGGAAAATTTTTTGAGAGTTTTCCGCACGGAACGGCAATTTTTTAATGTTTTTAGGGGTTTATAACGGTGGTGCGGAAATTTTTCTGGCCGATTTCCGCAAGATGCAGAACGACCGGTGCGGAAAAAAACCCAGGCTCAAAACAACCTGTTTTCAAATATTTTCCTGAAACATTTAAATGTGCATCCCATCTTTGGTCCTTTTGTGGAGCAGCCATTGCTGCAGCGAATAAAATGTATTACCTCTACAGTGATGCATTTCCATTCATCTCTTATGAGGAATTATTTTGTCGGAAAAAACAAAGCTGTCCATTAAAGTGAAGAACAAGGTGCTAAAAAAGTGTCTATTGTGCATCACTTGTGGACTGCTTGTAGATTGCATGCACATTGCTTGGCACGCGCTTGTGGCGAGCAACAAAAGGCAAGCAACAAAATGCACTTGGCAAGCGACCTGTGCACCAAGCGCTTGTAGATATGTCACGTTACTTGTGATCTGGACTGATAGGCTTAGGCTTAACTTTGGCTTATGTACCTATGTGTATAAACTAAAAAAATTCGATAAGTGCCCTGTTTTGCCATAGTCCAATTTACCCGCATTAATTACACTCAGCTCAAGCACGAGTCAATCTTTTTGCGTCGATGATTCCACATACAACTATAATAGTTTTACGATTTTTTTCAATTCATTTGTGTTCTCGAGATTAATAGCGAAATATTTCCGAATAGAGATGCATAATATAAGTCTTCCAGCATTTGAGTGGGAGCTTGAAACTTCTGACTTTATTCTCACCGATGTTCCAGAATGTTTGGAAGTGCATAATAAAAATTACGGTACATCCGTTGGAAATACAATTTTTATTATTTTCACACATGAAAAGATTTTGGGTCATTTAGAGGAAATTGGAGAAAAGCTCTTGAGAATAGGTCCGATGAAGATTTCCTATTTGATTGTAAATCAATTTTTGGAAATAAGGTGATTACTTACAGTATGATCATTTGAGCTAATTCGAATTCAAATGCTTACTAATTGGGGAGCGGCAAAAATCGTTAGAACGATGAGCGTGAAGCAAACGGCCAATAAGACGACGATGAGCATGGCGCCGATAGCGACGCAAAAAACTTTCGTGCGTCTATTAAGAAAGCCGCGGGCGAGACCGCGACCACCAGCGCGACTAGTCGAACGGCCGTCATTGGCCGATCCACGGCTCTGCGCCTGAGCGCGGGAACTCGTCTGGGGGAACGTACTCACGGCCGAAGTCGCTGGCAACTGAAACAGTGAGGGTGATTTAAAAACGGTTATCCAAATAGTTTATTCATTAGTCTATTAGAAAATACCCCGATGGGGCAGAAGAAAGAAGAATATACTTGCTTCGATAGTTGCCAAGCTAGAAAAAGGAGTGGACTAGATTTTTGAGATCTTGGGTTAAAGTTGGGAAAAATTAACTTTCGTTATATTGGATTTTCATTCTTTCCCAAAAAAATGTTCCATGTCATGAAATAGTATATTCTGCAGCTGAATGCATCAACACACTTTCCAACCAAACATGTACATCTCCGGAATTTTGAGGAGGGTACAAGGGTGGACCTTGGTTTTTTGGCATTTTTCGAGACAAAAAATTCAAAAAAAGTTGACCAAAATTTTTTTTCATAACTAATTTTCCAGTTTCAAAACCCTTGCGGTAGTTTGTACCCTCATGTCCCCCCTCACACATGTGTGCTTTCAACTCTGTTGAACTTTTTTACTGAATTTGGTGTCAACAAAAGGTATCAACTGTGGGAAAGTGGCACATAAAATCCCACTCAGCTCTTAGAAAAAAAGCTACAGCACAAAGTCTTCTTAGCACTAAATCGATTGTACAATATGTGTTTGATTCATTCATTTTATGTAACATATCGTATAGAATTCACTCCTTAAATTCTACTGATTAATATAAACAAATTTATTGTCTTCTATTTAACTATTCGAAAATTGCATCATTCAACGTTTTTGGATTTGAACTGAAATTGCAGAAAGAGCGCTTTTTACGGGTTTCCAGATGGGAAGCAATTTCACCGATCCCGATCGCCTTCGTTCTGCTTGGCAAAAAAGTCGTGCTGTTGCCGTGGGAGTGCGAGTATAGTGGGGGAGAACCGGGTACGGGACTTAGCGCTCACCCCTAATATAGGCATGGCTGAATCAGGAGCATTTTTGTATGCTTTACCCTGTTCTCCCATTTGCAGATCAGTGCCCAATGACTGTCACCAAGGCCCACTTGCACTAAAGGGGTCTAAGCTCGAGCCCAAGATAATCTCGAACAAAAAGGCGACTCGGTTTGATCTCAAGTTTGGTATAATATCAGTGTCATCAGGATTATAACGAGCTCAAAGTAGAGATTATCCCCACTCGAACCGTTGGGTTGCACCAATATTTTCACATAATTTTCTCATCTCTAAAGCAAATGAATATAAGTTACACCTCTAAGAAGGGTATCACATTTACCCTTTTAAGTCTAACAGAAAACTTTTCGCACTAATAGCATTTATAGTACTTTCATCAAGGGAATTCCATGCCCGGATCACCCGACTACAGAATTCATATTTCAACAAATCATGATGATATTTACAATACATTAGTTTTAACGAGTTATTGGCACGGTTAGAATTATGAACAATGGAGAAAAGTTATCAATTGGCAAAACATTCAAATGGACAATATTATAAACCATAGTAAGATCAAAACGAAGCCGTCGTAGGTCTAATTGCTCTAAACCCAGGTGGTTCAAACGTTCATCATAAGATAATGTAGTATCATAACCTAGTATTCTCTTAGTGAATCTCCGCTGAACTTTCTCAACTCTTTTGATATCTTGCTTGAGATTAGGGTACCAAATTACTGTGGCATATTCTAATATAGGTCTAACATAAGTGATGAAAGCCTTCGTAAGTACATTTTTATTTCTGCTGAAGAAACTATAAAGTATCAAATTTGCAGTGAACGAGCCTTTCCGGAAAATATGGGTACAGTGAGCAGAATTAGATAATGTACCAGTTATTATAACACCTAGATTTGTAGCTTGTGTTGTACTTGGTATATTACTGTCATCAAGATAGTAATTTATACACGGATTTTTTTACCAAGATGCAGAACATTACATTTATTAAATGCTATACTCAATCTATTTTCTTTGAACCAAAGGTCAATTTTGTTTAGGTCAGATTGTAAAATAACTGAGTTGACCGATTGATTAGAAATTTTGAGATTATCTGCAAATAGAACCAATTCGCTATTAAAATTCAGTTTACACAAATCATTTATATAGATAAAAAAGACTAGGTCCCAGGACACTACCCTGGGGCACTCCAGTAGTTACTGGCAATGACTTTGAGATGGCACAGTTAACTTTAACTCTTTGGGTATGGTTGTTCAAGAAAGAAAAAATCCAATTAAAACAGATTCTGGGGATACCCATCTTCATTAACTTCTGAATAAGAATGTCATGAGGTACTGTATCAAAAGCTTTACAAAAATCAATATATATAACATCCATTGGTACTTTCTTATCAAGTGAACGTGACCATATATTTCTACAATGCAACAATTGCAGTGCACAAGACTTAGATTTCCTAAAACCATACTGTTTAGATGAGAGAAAATGCAAATTTTCAATCGACTTCATCATATTCAAATTAATAATTGATTCCATCACCTTGCATGAAATACAGCACAAAGAAATTGGTCGGTAATTTTCAACCAATGTAGAATCACCTTATTTGAAAATTGGAAGGATAATTGCTTCACGCCAAAAGTCCGGTATTTCACCAGTCCTGTAAGAGACTTCAAAGATGGTTGACAATGGTTCAGAGAGAACAAGGTGAAGTTTCCTATAAAAGAATGCACATAAATTGTCTTTACAGTTCTAAAAATGACTATAATATGCCTCCCTCACTATTTTTCAGCTAGTGTGAGAGGCAAGAGTTTTGAATCGGTCGGGAGTTAAAATGCTATTGGTTTACCATTTCTTTACATTTGAAGTCTTGTGCATATAATTTTCATACAAAAAATTTTATTGTAGTTGATGCCAGGGAAGGACAAAATGCACGATGCTGCCGAATATACTTCTTCAGACATGGAAAATTTTTTTGAGAAAGAATGAAAATCTAATATAACGAAAGTGAATCCAACTTTACCCCAAGTTCTCAAAAATCTAGTCCACTCCTTTTTCTAGCTTGGTTACTATCCAAGCAAGTATATTCTTCTTTTTTCTGCCCCATCGGGGTATTTTCTAATAAACTAGTAGTATATACCTGGGCACCCGGGTAACCCCTGTATCTCGATCCTAAAATTTTCAGTGGAGCACTGATGGCGCCAAGTGCTTTTTATTTTGCATACATTTGCACAGATTTAGGCCGATGGTGTTGCATATCGGACATCGGCTGATACTACCGTTGGGGTGGCCGATGCATCGGCATTGGCAATTTTCTGCAGTCGATTGTCTTCTACTGAGAGAAAGTTTTTGAGGAACAGTTTTTGAGATTTAGCAAAAAGAGAAATTCAAAAAACCGATCTTTTCTTCAAACAAGACGGGCATACCATCTTTGGCTTTTCAGCTATATTTTGATTTATTTTCAATGATCGTGGGTATCATTTGATTTTCATTTTTTGCCTTGAATAAGAGAAAGATTTCGTTTACTTCTAATTTCCCATTTCTCATTTTATTTCTCAAAACAGAAGTTGGTATTTAAAAGCAATATGATAAATGATTTCTCGTTTCCAGTTGTTATTTACATCAAACAATTGAATAATAACCATGCATGTTACATGGCCAGTTATGTGCTTGCGTCCCATTTTATGAACTGGAATAATTTTTCTTTGACCCGTGACCCGGTTTACTATGAATAGCGTCAGAGGTCTCTATGAATCGGATCAGAAGCCTCTCTGACTTTAAAAATTTTTTAAAATGTTCAAAGTTTTGTTCCGAAGCTCTGTTTCCGGCCGTTTCATTTTACATTTCTGTTTCCTAAATTCGAATTTCTACAATTAGAATGTGTTATTTTGAAACTTTTGCTGTAATTTTAAATTTATCTATAAAATTTTGTAATTCTTCCAGGTGAAAAGCCCTTTTTTGCGAAATTTATTGGGAGTTAATCAATAAATAACGCGGTGTCTCCTTGAATATTTCGACGTTGAAAGGCGAAAAATGAAGATCATGTGACTAAATTTGAATTTATGGATTTTGCTCGACGATTCCTATCGATTTGTATCAACGTTTTACAGTTATTCGCGGATGAAATCGACGATAGCAAAATGTAAGATTTGCTCAAATATTCTGTGTATGTTGACAATTAGTTCCGTTCCGTCGGAAAAGGCAAGTATAAATGACCTTAACGATGGGGCGCCAAGGTGAGAGGCTCGCCTACGTAGGATGGGCGCCAAGGAAATACATGCAAAAAGATCATTATTGAAAAATGGACGCCAAGTGTAAACTGGTGTTAGTGTAAATGCTGTATATACCTTACACGTTATAAAACTTGAAGAAAATCACGGGTCCCTAAAGTGCATATTTTAATCATCCAAAGTAGATAACATACTTTTGAATGAACTTTGCAAGGCACTTTTGAAGTGGCGCTGACTGCCGACTGGCCGGGCGACGCCGCCTTGCTCGTTTTGGCGTTTATAGTCGACGTAGCCATTTTTTGCAGGTTTTGAATCGTTCGGGCTTATTCTTAACACTTCGTTGCGGACGTCAAAAGTATGTGACAAAGACAATGCTAAGGTGGAGTTTTGCGGGCCTAAATTGCGTGTTTTCGAGAGCGACCGGGAAAACCGACCGTTCGCCTCGATGTGTTGAACTAGAAATGTAAATTTCGACATTGTAAAGTCAGGATGAATCTGATATTAGAGACTTTTACACTTCAAGTAAGAATATGAAATCAGCAGCTGACTTATTCTAATTTCTTCTCTGTAAGTCTCAAAGTCTAAAAAATAGAATATATCTACGTCTTTCGAACGACTCACTGATTTTGATGGACGGTATGTTTTGAGAGCTGTGCAGCACATGTCAAACACTGCGTGGGCAAAATTTTGATATGGAAAGGATGGTAAGGCATTAACCCTTAGAAATCTGTTATATGTTTTATAGTCCGTTTTTCTTGATTCGGTCGCAGATCCGCTACCTAACTGCACATCGGCTACCTACTGCACACCTGCTACCATAGTCACAGATGCTACCAGACAGCAGAAAATGTGAAAAAAAGTTTTGGTATTATTTTCATGAGGGTTTTCCAAAGGCAAACGAAGAAAAGGAAAAATGAATGACGGTGGGCAGTCTGGGTGGTGAAAAATATTTTCTTTGCTGCTTTTATTGAACAGCCAGCGGGCGATAATGGTTGAAAAAAGGTAATGCTACACCGAAAGATAAGTCACTAATGAAGATAAGTAATAAAACTATCAAAATGAACACACAAACACATTCTAATGAGTAAAAATGTAATTAAGGATTTCGGTGATGCAAATATCATTATTCGTTTTTTTGTTTCGAGTTCAAAATTTAAAAAACTATTATTGCGAAACTAGTGTATTATGCGACAAAACTACTATATTATGCGTCACAAATAAAGCAAAAACTGATTATTTTCAGTGGGTCCATGACAATTTTTTCATTTATATGTGGCGTTATTAGGATAACTCTGGGCCAAGAACAACGAATCATGCTGAGGGTTTATCATAACCGATTGGATCTCACGGTGGTTCATGAAATGTATTTGGAAGGACTCAATTTCTTGCATTCAAACCAATGCATAATAGTGATGTAAGGTTTATCAATGTTTGGGTCAATGGAAAATACAGGTTACTGTAGCTGAATAACCTGCAGATCGGACTGAATGCCAAAAACATTCTTAATTTATTCTTCCTTCTTCAGAATCGTCAACGAAAAGCGAAAACGTCAAGGGGCAAACGACAGCGGCAATGATCAAGAAAACGCCAAGGTAATTCGAAAGGGAAATCTTGGTCTCGCAACGAAAATATACTTCTTTCCAGGTTCCAATGGACGCAAAAGCCGGACGGAAAACGACGTTTTACCAGCGACCCTACGACGAAATTGGGGAGCAGAGAAGAAAAGCAGGTAAGCTAGATTTATTAGAAAAGTGGTGAAGTGAAGTGAAGTGAAGTAATTTTAGCATACAAAACCAACATATTTATATAAATAAAAAGACATAAAAAATGACATAAAAACGAGGCATTGACGTCATGAAGTTACATAATATTAGATCATAATCTAAGTAGGCGTAGTCACAAAAAGAGTTGCATGAGGTAAGGCGAAGATCTTGACGCAATGGCTACAGTAGGATCGGATAACGTAGGTTTGCCTGGTGTGTGTGCGATTGGGGGAGAGTCGCTGTTTACTGTAGGTTTCTTAATTATCGATCGATTTATAGCGCTCTCACAGTGACAAATTCATGCTAGGAATCTAAGGCGTAGTGTCTACATGCCCAAACAATGAAATGAACCGTACAATGCTTAGGGCCATAGAATTCCTAATTCGTGTAATGCTTTAATTAAAAATATGGGTAATATGGCAAATTGAAAATTATGCCCTCTTTCAATTTTTAATGTAAGAAATTCATCATTTTTTACCCTGCAGGCATCATCCAATCGAAAAAAATTTAAATTAGCCTAATAATTTGTAGTATACCACACATTTAGCTAAACCGATACTATTCATTTTTTATTAATTAATTACTGTAAACTTTCTTCCATAAAATGCACATTCACAATAAAATCGTTCTTGCACATAACATTTTCGTTCTTTTTATTTTGATTATTTTTGAATAACTTTGTGTCTTTGTTGTGGGCCATAAAGGCAAAAGTTTTTTAGTGTTAGTTAGATATTAAGAAGGTTGTACTCATTCTCTCGGGAAAATATGCTGGCTGCAGAACTGTTGTTGTCAATGTCGTCCCGCCTAGCACCCCACTCGATTATCCATTGAGCATCTTACCTTATCACCTGTTACCAGAAGCCTGCTCCACCAAAAGTCCGAACTGGCTCCCCTTGCCACCCACCTCCTCTCCTCCTCCTCCTCCAATTGACTACATCTTTCACTGGTGACCGTACCAGTTTGGATTAGGAAGGGTACAGGTAAGTGAGGTAAGTTGTTTATTTGTTATTTATTTTGTTTACTTGTTGACATGTAAAGTATTTTGTATATTGTTCTTGTTTTTGCACATTTTTCTTTTGTTTTCTTTCAAAAATCAAACCAAAGCGATTTTCTCGTGGTCGATTCGAAGACCAATATTATAGATATTAGCCGGTCTTAAACCCATGTCTAAGCCACCATCAAAAGTGACCATCCCACCCCTTGATGCCGACGACCCGCCCGCACAACAACTGCCCGCAACGACGCCCACCACCCAAGATAAACTGGATCTCATGGCATCGCAAATGGAGAAAATGATGATCCTCCTAGGACAAATGCAGAACCAGATCATCACCCAGTAGCAAAAGCTCACCGATCTTGAAACAGGTAATTTTCTCGTGAATACATCTAATGTAGGACCTCCTCCTCACCCCTTGGGCCTGTTGCCTGCTGAGCAAGGGGATTATGGGTTAGTAAATCCACCCCATACCTTGCCGGCTGAAATTCCGTGTGACCATAATGTCTGCAACGACGTTTTTTAACTAACCTGAAAAGAAATATTGCAAATTCCAAACCAAATTCAACAAGGAGTAGCTAATTATACTCTTCCAATGGGTATCAAACCAAAGTTAGTGTTAAAATTTTTTAAAACTTTAGATCAACAATTTAGAGATAATCCTCCCTTACCCAAAAGTGTCAAAGTCGAAATTTTACAGAAAACTACCGACCCTGACATACATCATTTTATGGAAGACTGTGCTTCCTATGACCATGCTAAGCAAATTATTTTAAGTTTTCTAGCCTCCCCTGGAACCTTAAGTGACTTCCACCATGAATAATCCACTATTTCTCAGGGAGATTCTGAAAGTTGCATACAATTTGTTAATCGACTATATTCTTACGCGCCCACTCTTTTTCAGGATAAAACCCAAAAGGAAAGAGACCAGGTGATAATCACACAATTTTATAGCAAATCATCTCCCGTGATACAGGCCACGATGGATAAACACAAAGGTCAAATCGTTTTGCTATAGGATTTGGTTACATCCTGCGACAACTTGGAAAAAGAGTTAAAGATTCAAGACAAATTGTCCAAGCAACAGTTGCAAAAACACTACCGACTTGTGATCAATGAGACGAAATTGCCAGAGTAGGTAAGCCATGTATCCAATCAGGATGCCCCGCCACTGCCACAATCCTTCAACAAATTTAGAGGTAATAATTTTAGAAATTCACCCAGTAATTCATCCTATAGAGGCCGAGGCAACCAAATTATGGGCCCCAGCACCACCCTTATAGCAGTAACCCTTCCTGGTGTCAGCAACAACCACCCCCTGCACCACCTCCTGCACCTTCCACGCCTGCACTACCTCCTGCGCCTTCCATGCCTGCACCCATGCTGCAGCCTAATAATGATGCTATTCTGGCTAATAATGCACTCCTTGGCCAACTTATTGACCTACTGCAAAAGACTCAAGTCGGGCCGCATACCCCTGCAGCACCCACTGCCCGGCCGCAGCCATCAGGTATTTCTCAAACACATCTTTATTGTGGATACCATTGTATGTTTGGCCACTCAACAGAACAATGTGTAAAGTTACAAGAGTATGCAGCACTAAACTCCACAGTAGATATTTCGGTTTATTACTGTAACACCCCTGAAAATCCATATCAACCTCTCGCGCCCACACAATCCTCGACCCAGTCTCATTTTGTGACCCCTTCTCCTACTCATGGAGGTTATGGTAGTTATACCACACCTTCTGGGAGACCACTTACGTGGAAACCCACCACATATTACAGTAATCTGCTGCGTACACCAAATATCCAAAGTATAGGTGAGAACGCAACTATGCAAAACCAGTTCCCGCCACAGTACTATAATCCCAATTATGTAGTATCCTTTCCACCTTCAGTTCCCAACCAAGATCAAAATACTGTCGCCCCATTTGTACATTATAATTCTATTTATACTTCTAGGAATAAGTTACAGGCAAACAGTAAGCAGGAGTCAAATGCTGTGAATGCTAAAGAAAACGAAACGATGTCATTTTATAGTGGCAATTCTACACCTCGGATGGAAAAAACTAGAGGTAATAAAAATGAAACTTGACAAAATTTAACTATTTTTCAGGACACAATGGATCAAGACAGTATTTCCACCCTCGGTGCCACTGATAGCAGTCCCAGATATTTTCGTCAGTTAACGCTGTAAGAAAGTATGTTTTTCAAAGATATTACAAAATGTGATTCCCTGGAAATCGAAGCCAAGATAGGTAATTGAAGGGGTTTAGCTTTATTGGACACTGGGGCCATGACTTCGGTTATGGGATGTGACATGTATCAACCAGAAATTTACCCACATCAGGGTATATTACAGTGTCCAATGGTCAGCAAGTCCTAACCTTGGGACTAGTCAATTTTTACAAAAACTCGAACATTTGGGCACACACAGTATCCACTATACTGTGTTGGTATCACCTAAATCCACGATCATTTTGGGTACCGATTTTTTAGCACATAAAGATATCCGAGCGATTTTCGAAATAGGACTCTTACTATTGCCAACAAAGAGGTAAATTTCAATATCCAACATCTGGAGTCACCATTGAGAGCTTTAATGCTTCCTCCGCTGCTGATCCGACCACCTGTAACTTCTCCAACACCAACCACATTGTCCATTAATGAGATTGAGCTGGCACACCCAGTGATATTGGTCAAAAACGTCTTGATTAAACCTTACACAGACCACATTACTCTTGGCACAATTTGATCGCGTGAAAAATTAACAATGCCATCTCTATGTGTGGTTGCTTCCAATGACATGTCCACATCATTATCGATTGAACCAGCCATCATCAACCCACATGTCAAATGATTTCCCGTAGTGGTTATAAAAAATTCAAGTGAGACCATAAAAGTAAACAAAAATGAAGTTATAGGCAAAGTTGCAATGCTTGTGCACGAGGTCATGACCTCAACTAATTACGAACCCTGATGACAAAACCACTCAAAATTTTCTATCTTACATGAACAAAATGGTTGTGAAGTCCAATTTGAGTAGTGCTCAAAAAGGTAAGTTGCATGAATTCCTGCTTGCAAACAGCTCTGCTTTTACTTCAACAGGTGATCCACCCACAGCCACACATTTAGTACAACACACCATTGATACAGGGGATGCAAAGCCCATAGCCAAACATTACTACCACATACCTATTCAGCAATGTGACATAGTCTGAGAATGCATCTAGGACATGCTTCATAAACAGGTAATAGAACCAAGCCAGTCCCCATGGGCTGCCCCTTATCCTTGGTATCCAAAAAAGATGGTTCTTGGCGACCTGTAGTAGACTTTAGAGGCATTAACGATGTTACCAAAGATGATAGATACCCTCTCCTAAGGATGGATGGCTATTTAGACAGCTTGGGAGGGCCCAGGTATTTTACAATGCTTGATTTAAAAAGTGGATACTGGCAAGTACCGATGGGGCCAGATTCCAAAGAGAAAATGGCGTTCATCTCACAAGATGGACTGTACCAGTTCATGGTAATGCCCTTTGGCCTAAAAAACGCCCCTGCAGAGTTCCAACCGCTTATGGAAAGAGTGTTGTAGCTATACATTTGGAAAATTTGCCTTGTTTACATTGATGATATTATTGTTTTTTCAGAAATTTTTGAAAAACATTTAGAAAACTTACAACTTGTTTTTGACTGTTTGCAGGCTGCCAATTTGACACGCAAACCCGAAAAATGTGATTTTCTGTCAAAGCAAGTAAGTTTTCTGGGTCACATACTGAGCACTGATGAAATAATGCCTGATCCAAAGAAGATCAAGGCCATTACCAAATTTGATTTTTCATGCGACCAAAAAGCCATACAACCATTTTTGGGCATGGTCCAGTGGTGTAAGCACTTTATTAAAGGCCTTGCCCAAATGGCAGACCCCTTATACAAACTTCTAAGAAAAGAGGTTGGATGGGAAATTACTGAAGACCATATTTCTTCTTTTAAGGCTTTCAAAATAGCACTGACATCATTTTTGTGCTACCCCATGTACGACAGTTTGCTACATTTGTCATTCAAACCGACACCAGCAGCACAGCAATCAGAGCTATGCTGTACCAAGAAACTGCCACTGATAAATAGAGGATTGCACATTCCAACTGAAAATTATCCAAGCCCGAAACCTGCTACTCCACCACAGAGCGAGAGTGTTTAGCAGTAGTTTACTGCTTTCAGATGTATCGTCATTACCTTTTTGGATCAAAAGTCATAATAAGAACTGATCATAAGCCCCTCATGGGCATGTTTAAAAACACTTTAGTTCAAAAAAACCTGTGTCTCTATAACTTCGGGATCACGTCAATTTGGCGTATGACAATTTGGCGTACGACAATTTAGCGAAGACAATTTGGCGTATGCCAATTTGGCGTATAAGTCAATTTGGCGTATATGTCACTTTGGCGTATTGCTGTATTATCCAACCAAGTTGCATATAATGACACAAAACCTTATTTTTTGTATGCCTGTATTGGAATGTCCAGGTCAAGAGGCGAGCGTGAAAATGATTAAATGCTGTCATCTGTCCGCCTAGGACACTGTTGAAACAGCGGCCGGCCAAAAGTAATAAAATTTTATGACCTTGTTTATGAGAATATTATAAAAAGATGACGGTAGAGAAAGAAAAAATAATCAGACACAGACTTAGATTTAACAAATTTTTTTGTATTCAGTAATTAAAAATCATAGGACAAGTTGTGAAATTCGCTGGTAGTCGATGACACTGGAAATTGTGGCAAAATTTACACCAAATGGCAAAAAAATTTATATTTTCTCCAAATTTTTAATAACTTTTAACTTTTCATGGAGGAAGCATTTGTGATTTAATTAGAATATTCGCACAATTCCTGCACAATGAGTATGACCACAGCTTTATGTAGGTTTTTTGTTAAAGTTTTTCACTAAAAAGTTAAAGTTCACGTTAAAGTTTTTCACTAAAAAAGTTTTCTGTCATTGGATGTGAGAGGATATAACACAAGGTTTAAAAAAATTCGTTTTAAGAGACAGGAAAATTCGAATTTAATATGCATAAATATCAAGAAATTTGAAGCAGTTGTTTCTTCTACCACCTACAAAATAAATTTATAATATTTCAAAATTTTAAATTCGATTACTAATTTTTTTAAAATTTAATGTTTAATTTGAAACCGAATTTTCACATTTAAATTTTTCACTTAGCCAAACGCGAAATGACTACGTACATGCACTAAATTGACACATTACGCCAAATTGACATATACGTCAAATTGACTTACACGCCAAATTGACATACGCCAAATTGTCTTCGCCAAATTGTCATACGCCAAATTGGCATACGCCAAATTGACGTAGACCCTATAACTTCTTATGTACTTTATTTCTTTCATTTAAGTCCACAAAATGTTGACATTCATTGAACCCGTAAGTTATGTGTAGGGTGAAGCGAGTGCATGTGTCTTCATACCCTAATGCTTTGGGTAATGGTGTAAAATAAAAATAACACATGATCTGCCCATTAAGTAACAATACTCCACCTCCTCTTCCTCATTTCTAACACTATTCTTATATCTTCTTTTGTTTTTCAGATGTGAATTGCAAATGAATTGCCTGTTTCCTACCTCTTGACCATTATTTCCAAAGTATATTTAATTGCATGGTCTCAATGATTTACGCACCCATCAGGGTCACCTACAACATGGTCCCCGAAATAATTCAACAATTGCGCACATCACAATTCCATGGCATCAAAGTTATCAGCATTGATACCGAGCAAGTTTTGGGTTACTGATATTTCACATTTGCGAAAGTAGTCCAGGATAAATGCTTGCCAACTCGAAGCAATAAGATGTATGCACAGTTAGTGACTATATCTACTAGCTCTGGCCACAATTTTCTTTCTGATGCAGTAACCATATCCCCATCCACATGGTACTGTATTGCAGCAGAAATTTTTATGGAAAAGTATGTGATAATCAGGTTCCAAATGAAACAGGATATCCAAGCAATTCTTAGAACATTTGGTTTTTTCACGACTAACCCAGAAAAACAAACTTTTGACGGGCATAATGACCATTTCATAGCCTCCTCAAAAGCTGTGCTTTATGATCTTGGAACCCAAATTATTGAGAAAAGGAAAGAATCTCCAGCCATTTTCAGTCAGTTGGGAATAATGCCACAAGTCCAGGGCTTAAAGGGGCTTGCCTCCGAGTTCTTGGGCGTGGATCCCACTCCTTTCATCATTGAATTCGATAGTCAGGCGATCAAAAATCAACTGTCCTTGCCAGAGAATTAGAACTACATGCTACATTAGATAGTCATCTAACATTGAACTTATTTTTCACAATGTTTTTTACTTTCATATATGCCATAATATTCAAGATATGTTTCCAGTGTTTGTGCAAAGTTTTTAGACAGTTTCCAATATAGCCTATGCCACTGACCAGATCCACAAAACATTAAAGCCTCAACCAGTTGATGATTATGATATGGATATGTTTAGAGTACCCACAGGCAAACTCCCTTTTTTGTCGATAGCCACTTTTTACATGTGGCAAGAAGGGATCAAAGGTTTTATAAATCATATTGATCAGGAATTGTTGGGCTCTTACTGCTCTTACCACAAAATAAATCATGAAATTGTTTCAGGAATTGACCATTTTTGGACAGGGTTTTGATATCACGTAATGGCTGACCGATTGACCAAGCCAAAGCCTTCCGTAAGAAATCCAAAAAGGACCAGACAGGAGCTAGGAGAAGAAGAAGATGAAATGCATGCCCATATCGATGAAATGGAATGAAGAGACATTGGAACCCCCTAATGTTGAACCAGTAGTGGCACGTACACCTTATGGACATTGTTTTGTATGGAATGACAGTATACCCGAAGCTACGACCTTTTGCGATGGAATTAGACAACAACATTTGAAACTTTTGCCACATTTATTCAACTCCATGAACATTTGGAGTGCCAACAGGGTCGCCAACAAAATAAGCCCAATTTTATACTACTTTTGGCTGGGTAGTTTCGAACAAGGTGGGAACTTAAAAAGCAACATTCCCCAACATTTGGAACATTTGAGAGTAGATGACAAAGTTGTAAAACGAATTATTGGTGAAGGTCCAATGCCCTTATCCAAAAGAAGAAACGAAATAGCAATGGACTCTCTCATGAACCAAGAACCACATGGTGTATCATCTCAAACCACAGATGATATGTACAACTGTTTCGACATTGTCCCAATAATTATCGAAGATTCTAGAGGAAAGTGGTCAGCCAAAGGAGACAATATCAGTATTGATAACAGATATGACAACAACTGTTGGTTTTTTGAGACCACTCGGTGTCCTTAGGAAAGTTTATTTTTGCGTGATCCTTTCCTTTTGACTGTTTATAATGATGATGTGAACATTCAAAATCTCGACTTTTGGAGGAGTATGATGTCAAATTATCAAAAGCCATTCAAGTAATGGCAGACAAAGAAGCTGAAGAGGTGGCACATCGTGAATATATGCGAAGACAACAAGAAATCGAAGCTGCCCAAGGCACAGCACCAACCTTGCCCACCGAACCACTTTAATCCCAAATGGATAAATTCTTGGAGACAGTCACTTCACAGCCCTCCTCTGAGGAGTACATTTTGGGAATTGAACTTACCGGTCAGGATGTGTAAGTAGTAAGGCCGGCCCGTATAGGTCGTACGCTTAAGGATACTCCTATCTTTTGTGTACGACCTATAATTTGTCACTTTTTTCCGATTTATAGGTCGTACAGTAAACATACACGTTTTGCTTTTGTCGGATTTACAGGTCGTACAGTAAACATATACGATTAATTTCTTCGTCGATTTATAGGTCGTACAGTAAACATATAAGTCGATTTATAGGTCGTACGGTTAAAAATCTATGTTCTAGAGTTACCGTAATAGTAGAATTACGGTAATTTTTCGATTATGGTAATAAATGTGTTACTGTGGGTAGAAAAGGAAAATCAATGATGAACGCAAAAAGGAAAACTAAAATGAACAAAAAAATGGAAAAGAAATAAAAAGCGATTGTGTGTAAAAACGGCTTCCCCTCTGGGAAGAGGAAGCCCACAAAAATTTGCACCCCGGACCCCCTTTGTCAAAAGGGTGCCACCTGCAGGTGTAAATATATTTCGGAGGTCCCATTTTCTGAATGATCGTTCAAGTCAACAAATGTCAGAACGGTCAATCTGGTCAGTAATGGTCTGTTTAATGAGTAAAATCTCGAGAGAGTCATTACGCGATGAAACATTATCCTTACGGGTGCATGCGTAAAAATTTTGATGTTCTGCCAAAAATGACCAAGAAGGTCTTTTATAAAAATGACCAGAGCGAGCTGGCCGTAAAAAGCATGTAGACAAATAAGGTCTTTTATAGAAAGATGACCAAACGAGCTGGTCCTAAAAAGCGTGTAGAAAATTTGGAGAGTTGACGTACGGTAAAGGATACAGATTCGGGATAAAATGAACAAAACATGGAAAGGAAATAAAAAGCGATTGTGTGTAAAAATGGCTTCTCCCGTGGGCAGGAGAAGCCTTTCAAAAATTTGCGCCCCTGGACCCCCTTTGACAAAAGGGCGCCACCTGCAGGCGTAAATATGCTCGGAGGCCCCATTCCTGAACGATCGTTCAAGTCAATCTCAAACGGTCAAATTGGTCAGTAATGGTCTGTTTAATGAGTAAATTCTCGGGAGAGTCATTACGAGATGAAACATTATCCTTACGGGTGCATGCGTATAAATTTTGATGTTCTGCCAAAAATGACCAAGAAGGTCTTTTATAAAAATGATCAAAAATAGTCGTAAAAGACATGTAGAAAAAAGAAAAAATCTTTGCATATCAAAAAGAAAAATTTTTAATTCGATGCAACATTCTACTTTATTGTAAAATTATTTAGTCCAACCATAAGGAAATGTACAAAAATTACGTTTCAAAATACGTTTATCATATACTATACGAAATTTTTTCAAAGTTTTACGAGTAACAACTTTACGATCTTGCTGATGCTCTATACGGAGACTATGTACATCTACTTCTTCTTTTCCATTGTTTTTTACAAAAGCAAAAACCATTCGACGAAGCGAATAAAAATTAACTTTTTTCATAGTATCTGATGACAAAGTGATACCGTGGACTTTGATTACGTGACGGTATTGGTCTGTAGAGGGACTGTACAACCTGTAGGCGTAATTTTTAGGACCTCCACTAACAAATTCGGTAATGTAAGATCCAGAGCCATATTCACGTAACTCGTCAGTCATTTCACCAAGACACCAACCAGTGGGTACTTGATATTGTTGTTTGTCAACTGTTGACAGGTAAATAATACTATCCGTGTCAAAATACAATACTCGACTTTTTAATCGCTCAATGTAAGAATATAACTTTAATCGAGCTTGAGCCGTCGTATAAGCTGCAATAACAGCGTTAGTAATTCCCATGACTTCAGCAAAATCATCATGTTGACAATATGTTGTTGACACCAATTGTTCATTGATTAGTCTAACATTCTTAATAATTTTGGCGACATTCATTACAAGTTCAAAATATTCTTTGGGTGCATTGTGGATAACAGTCTTATCCATATTGTTTCGTTGACCAAACTAAAAAACATAAAAATAATTAAATGAAATACAAAAAACTATGCATAGTTACTTTTCCCCAGAAAGAATTTAGCATTAATTTAGCCAAAGCCCTCTTTCCAGGAATTTTTTAAAATTTTTGAAGAATCCAATGAAATATTCTCACGATTGTAGACCTCCATCTCGTATTCACGTTTTTGCTCATCTGTTTGAGCTTTAGCAGGATAGCCTTCACTCTCCTATAAAAATTACAATCAAATTCTGTCACATTTACATAATATAAAATTTACTAGTTTCATTTTCATAAAGGTATTGACGTATTGAGTAAATAAACCACCAGTGGGGTTTTTGGTTGGATGATATTGCTCAATGTTATCATAATGCCAAACCTCGAAAATCTTGAGGATCTGAAACAAAAATAATATACATAGAAAAAGAACCATTACCGTAACAATATACCTTATATCCCTTCTCTAAGGCTTTATATAATTCTATCGTAACCCATGTACCGTCTAATGCTCTGTCTTGGTCCTTATGCACGCATGCGGTCTTTTGTGAATCATGCGTGCAAGTTTTGCATAAAGGAAACAATAATTTACCGCCATGTCGATACGGTAAAACAGGATGTAAGAGTTTGGGAGGTGGTAAAACCTTACACTTGATTAACCCCTCATAAGGTTGTGACGTTGAACTGACCTCTTCAAAATCTTCAGTAAAGATTTTTGGATGACCTGTAGGGTATTTCCCATATTTGTTGACAAACGGGTATAAACTGCATACATCTACATAATTGATCTTTTCTGCAGGTGTACCATCTTGATTGTACTTAATTTTATGATGCAGTTTTACAGCATTAGTGCGACCACCAAAGAAAGCTAAAACAAGAAAACTTTTGACAAAATAAAAAAGAACAATTCAAGATTTTACCTTCTCGAGGATTTATAGGTTCTGGTATTTTGACTGTATCAAAAAATGTTTTCATTTCGGGATCTGAGTGAAGTTGTTGTAAAAGTTCGCACTCCCACATTTCCACTACGCTATAACCGAGTGATTGAAGTTCCATAACACGGTTAAAAGTGCGCTCATATGCATCGACTGCTTTTGTATTATTATCGGCTGTTAATTGATATCTATTTTTCATACATTTAGGGCAGCCATGCCAATAACAACCGTGAAATTCATAAATTGTGGTGTCTTAATGAGCAAACATATAGATATTAAAATTTCAAAAATTTGAACAAAATTACCTGATAAACCATCAACTTTGTATCTTCCAATTTGAACTTCGCCACCATTAAGTTTATGTCGAATATACAGGTTTTCATTTTTATGGACTAACCATTTCAACCATTTTAAGGCTATAACAGATTGTCTTTCTTCTTTACCATAACCTTTGTATGGTATTACACCAATAGTATCTGGCTTCAAAAATAAACGTCGGAAAACTAAGTTGCAAGCACTAGCAATGGTTATTGAATTTTCAAAAGGATCGACATTTGTTTCTTCCATAAAAATATCGCGAAATTTCATACAACATTGTCGTAAAACTTGCACATCGCTACGACAGTAGTCAATGAACTCATTATCAAAATTAAATTGACAACCCTAAACAATGATGCATTTAAATGCAAAACTTTATACTTTTGCAAACTTACTGCTTCAAGCTTTTGATTATACCACTCCAGAAATGTGGCACGAGCCGCAGGTTTCATAGCATTGTAACCGTACATATTGGGTGATGGATATGAGCCAATATATCCGTAATTTTCTTTTCTGTTAAAGAAATGAGGGAAATATCCTTTACATATTTCACTTATTCCAAATGTTTTCGGTAAAGCCGCCAAAGGCATCGGAAGAAAGTTCAGAGAATCAATAATTTTTATCGACCCTACTTTGATACACATCAACTCTAAACCTAAAAATAAATAAATAGATGAAAATGAAAAACTATAAACAATTTACTAATTCACCCTTATTAATGATATGTAGTTTATGATGTCCATTACGATACAAAAACTGCATTATAAATTGTCCATCGAATCCTTGAGAATTATGCGCTATTGCGGTAATGTTTTTCATACCTTTTGCAAAAAGGTATTCGCAGAAATCATTTAGACATGTAGATCCTTTGAAAATACGTTCGCATTGACCGCATGTATTGCAGCAAAAATTTCCCTCTTTTTGACGACACTGATCGCATACAGTATGGACAACACATAAATTTGGTTCGTGTTCGAACACATCCCCTAATTCGCTTTGTCGTAGAATTTTTTCCTGTGTAGTCTCAAAATCATAAAAAACAAATTTTTGATTAACAGGACATTTACCGGTAATTCCTGTTTCATTATCATCTAGACACTCACCCTCATCAACATTTGTTTCAAATATATCTTCTTCTTCTTCAATTTGCTCGCTACCAACAGGTTGCATAAAACATAAATGATCTAAAATAAAAATTTTCATATAAAATAAAATAAAATAATTACACCATATCTAATACCTTTTTTAGGTACGCTTTTCTTGCATGTTTTACATTCAAAATAACCGCAATTATGAGGATTAGAATGTGCTCGTCGAACCAGTGTATCACATTGTTCGCACACTTTGAAACGATCGCAAATAGATAAACCTGTTTTTTGACGTTTGGATTGACCTCTTTGAGTAAAAACAAGCTTGTGTCGAGCAAAACACTTATCGTTTTTAAAATATCGCAGACAATCTTTGCATTTTCGAGCATTAAATTGATTACATGGGGGTGTATTGTAACACAGAGGACAAACGTTTCTGCATCTGTGTTCCATTTTGTTGTTGTAGGCCAGATCGCAATGAGGACAAAAGTAGCTGCGGTCAAAAAATCCAGGCATCTTTGTAATGACGGAGTAATGGTTATCATGGTGGTAAATATTTAAAACATGCGTTGCTTCAGGTCCTTAAAACTCTAAATACGTACACAATAACTGAAAAATAAAAAACTCTAACCTCTAAATATTAAATCTTTAAAGCGTTCTCTGCTAAAAACTTTGATTTGATAATCGGGTAATAAAACAGTTTGCAATTGTTCCCACTGATGAAAACCGCAAGCTCCTTGATGATTAGCTAAGCCTGCTAAGGTCATCAGTTCTTTAGCAACCTTTGTTTGCAGCAGATGTGACTTGTCAGACTTTCGAATACTTTCCCATTTGTGCTCAGCATCCTTATCTTTTTTATGAATGTAAGCTCTAGCAACAACTAGAGCTCTAGCAAAACATAAATCATCCGTGTTGCTGATTTGAATAATACAGCGTTTATCTTTTAGAAAATCATTATGTTTTAAATATTGATGAGCATTGTGAATACCTTAAATAAATAAATAAATAAATAAAAATCTTACATAAGTAATTTTAATCAGCTTACCGCTACCCGCAGGTGGTGTTACAACAATGGTACAAATTGTAGACTGACGACTATCAATTTGTATTTGCTCATTTGATTGAAGAACAGCATTAAGAGTGTTTACAATCAAATCTCCAGTTAAAGCATGTTTCGGTCTAAAAGGTATCAAAACACGACCTTTTGTCAAATCTGGATGGTCAAAGGAAAACCCTATAAACGCATTATCAGCGACATTCTCAGAAATTCGCTCTACTATACGTTGAAATGTTGGTACTATTTGAGCATTTAAATCATCCATATGTTCAGTATTACGAAAGTTCACAGAGTACTCGCGACCCTCGGTATTAAAACGCCTAATATTTACAGTACTGGGTTGACCTAGTTCGAAAAAATCATCCGCAACAAAAGATGCATTCGTTACACCTCCACTACCCCCGCCACCACCACCAATTTGAACTGTTTCGTAAATTTCTTCCTCATCAGAACTGTAAGGCGTATAACTTTTGTATTGATCATCTTCATCATCATCATAATCTAAAACAGTTCCTTCTTCTTCTTCTTCCAAAATAACATTATTATCGAGTGTTTCTTCTTCTTCTTCTTCTTTCTCAGAGGTAATATTCTCTGAAGACTCATTCACTATTGTTTCATCGTCGTCTTCATCAGAAGTAATATCTTCTAAAATTTCCATAGGCATGTCGTCTTCGTCCGAAGTAATATCCTCATAAATAGGTTCCATTATAAAAATTATCTAAACTAGAAAATATAAAAACTATAAACTAGAAAAATAGAAAACAACCTATTCATCAAAAACTTATACAGTAATAATAATAATAATAGAAAATTTTTATAAATCAGCAAAAACTATTAATTTTATGGTAGAGATTTAATTATTGTTTACGAGGTTAATGTAGTACTTTTCTTTTTTATAATGGGAAAGCTTTAAAGACCTCTATAACTCATAAACACGTGCCCATATCATTTCTTTAGCTTATTTTATTAGCATATAACCAGTTAAAACCAGTTGAAAACCTGTTTTACTGTACAACCCTAGTATTTTTGTTTTGATTCTTGAAGCTATAAAATAACTGTAATAGCTGCTTATAACCCTGTTGCACCATCTTTTCTTTTTATGTGGAAAAGCTTTAAAGACCATTATAACTCATGCGCACGTGGCTATATTGCTTCTATAGCTTTGACCTTGATAATTACTATAACACATAAAACACATATATTTTCCTAGCTTTGATCTCAAAGGTTACCGTACCACATAAATACATTTTATTTTATTTTTGTAGAACATAGCTCCTCCTCTCATATACTCCTCAGAATAGTAGAATACTGTAGGATATATGTCTTGAATATTTATTATGCTTATAACTCCTCCTCTTACAGCTATAAGCTATATATCTTGGTTATTTTATTATAACTATAACCTCCTTTTACTCAAAATTTTGAACACTTTATACATTTATCTGTTTTGTTGCTACAAAAACTACTCGCTTCTTCTCTCTCTCTCTCTCTTTAATATTTCTTCAAGAATTTTCAAAAATGGAACACCAGTTTATGTTAGACGAAAACATGGCATTATTTGTAGTGGTTGAAGGTAGATACGTGTCAATCTATTTTCGTAACGTCGACCCTAAAACAAAAGAGGCGTACGGTCGCGGATTCAAGCTCATTTTACCACAATACGGTATACTAGGTCGCAATGTCAATATTATTGAAAAGACATTTTCACATGGAGGTCGATGCGGCATCAACCTTGGTTATAAAATGCTGGTCGAGAGCGACGGGGTTACAGTACGATTTAACAATTTGTTTAATGGAACGACATGGTGCTTATCTAAAGAAGTGAGTTGATATATGAATTCTTTCTTTCTTTCTTTCTTTTAAAATATAATGTTTTATTCTTTAGCAATTTTGGCGCTGGACCAATATGATACATGAGATAGCTCCAGCTATTTCAAACGAGTACAACGCTTTAGCAGCAAATCTCCAGCTAGCGATAAAACGCAAAACAAACGAAAACGACGACGTAGCTGGAAAAAATGGTTCTACCCCGAAAATTGTTAAAGAAGAAGAAGAAGTCGGTGCAGATAAGAAAATTATAAAAGAAGAAGAAGGGATTCATGCTACAAAATTCGCCGGAGAACAAAGCAATGCTCGTGAAGATCAAAAGGAAGCTTGCGTTCAAACGTCGTTTATTAATGATCTCTTCATCAATTGTTTCAATGATCCAGACTACGATTCAACGTCGGATACCAATTCGTTGGACGCCGAAACCAGACGTATTTGTGAGTTACGTGTTCCGGGTTTAGATATTCCATGGTTTTTTGATGAGCAAGTAGTAAAAGGTGAAAAATTATTTATAATTATATGTGCTGAGTTAGTTATACAAGACATCTTTAATGGGTGTATTTTTGATTGTTATTGCGCGAAAGAGGTAGGAATTGTTGAGGATCATCAGTGTCCAGCTCGTAATTCCATTTATAATATCGCAATTACACCAACAGTTAATCGTTTATAAGAAAAGATGGGACTTATCATTGACTGTTTTGAATATGTTATAGGTGAAGTTCAAGGTTATTACAGTCTTCGCGCTTTTAAACAGATGATTGACATATTTAGATGTATACCACTTACAAGTACTGGCCGTAAAATTCTTAAGGATACTGTAGCTTGTTTTATTGATGAAGGTTATCATTATGATTTTGATGATGCTGTTGTTATCAAAACACTACGCGATTTTATTAACAGTAAATTGTAAAAGTTTTGCTTACATTCATTCATTCATTCATTCATTACAGCTTGTATGTTTTAATTAGCTATATTTTGATTGCTTATGTAATTGCTTACGTATTTGCTTGTTATATACATATATATATATAATTTCATACATACATACATTGCGCGTATATTTTGCATACAGTAATGCTATTCTATTTTATATAATCATCTATCTTTATGTTTTACATGTGCACTGCTTTATATTGTAATTTTGATAATTATGTAACATTTTGTTTTAAATAATAATAAAAATCATTTTAAAAATTGTTCAAGTAAAAAGGTGGTTGGTTTTTGTTGTTGTCAAAAAAGAGATGTCAAATGATGATGATGAAAAGTTTTATATATGGAAACATCCATTTAACTGTATAGTTTCTGCTCCAACAAAATCAGGAAAAACACAATTTGTTAAAAAACTTGTAATTTTTGCTAAAGAAATGCTTCACCCTGCTCCTGTGAAAATTTATTGGTGTTATTCGGAATGGCAAGAAGCTTACGATGAATTAGTTCAGAAATGTTCTTATGTAGAATTTATTCAAGGTTCGCCTGATTTGAATGAACTTCAGAAAAGTAAAGATACACCTAAATTATTAATTATGGATGATATGATGCAAGAGATGAAGAATGATCAAAGTTTAACTCAACTTTTTACTAAAGGATCGCATCATTGGAATATATCAATTATACATATAGTTCAGAATGCCTTTTTTGATGGAATGCGTATGAGTAGGATAAACGCTCAATATTTAATTCTTTTAAAAAACCCAAGCGATAGATTACAAGTCCGCACACTGGCTCGACAGATTTTTCCAACTACCTCAAATTATTTCATAGAATCGTATGAGGATGCTACTAGTAAACCATACGGTTATTTATTAATAGATCTTACACAGACATGTCCTGAAAAATATCGACTTAGATCTAATATATTCCCCGACAATGATCATATGATTTTGTATACACCTAAATGATTCATCATTTTTACAAAAAACTTTATACAGGTTAGTCGGATCCTATTATTTTAGCGATATGATATACAGTAAACACATTTTTTTAAACACTCTCGCTGTGATCCTTTTCATAGCTGTTTTTATTGTATGGGTACAATACCCTTTTCAATTTTATGAAAATGAAGAAGAACCTGTAAATGTTACAGATTTTACGATACCAAACACAAAAAATGTTACAGATTTTACGATACCAAACACAAAAAATGTTACAGATCAGAAAATATTATTATTACGGGAAAATTATAAATTACATATAATACCCTTACTACATTTTGTAGAAAAAATTTTACATTGTCCTCAGAATGATGGTCAATTTGTGCAATTACGAATGTGTTTCAAAATATATATTTTCAATCCTGTCGTATTTTCTTGTTGTAGTCGAAGCAGTAAATTTCAAAACTTGTACATCAATGGAACTAGATTACGATATATTGATACGATAGCTTTATTACATAATCAGAAAAAAATATTATACCCTTCATCAGTCTAGTCGAGAATTTTGAAGAGGTTGGTCGTTTTTCTATAATTCGTTTGTTTTGTGACAATTACAATGTCTGCCGCATTTGAAGTTTTTGTCAGAATGGTGCAAAATAAAGTAAAAGGTAAAAATTTATATCTCTTCTTTAACTATTTATTAAACTATAGTATTTTTTATTTAAGGTAAAATACTAAACAACAAACAGAAATGCGAAATAGCTGATTTGTTTTGGACTCGTTTTTCACCCGAAGCCAAGATTTTTTACAAAGACATCGCTAAGGCGTGCAACCATTTACGGCGTGAAGTTGGTTTACCTATGGGACGTAAAAAAGTTACACAATTTTGGTGTTTTGCTAGACTATTACTGACGGAGTTGGATATGGTCGAAACTCGCGCTATTTTTGTAGAAGATCTTTTTTTAAAACTAGATACAGCTCATAAACTATTTTTTATGAATATGAATAACTTGTGTGCTTTTTCTAGACGCGAAGAGTTGAATATCGTCATACAAAATGAAGCTTCATTACTATCTTAATGTAATACAATAAATATTTCAATGTTTACTCATCATTTGGTCATTATTGTAAAATTTTTTTGTACTGTACGGTCTGTTTTGTATGGCTTCTAGATTAAAGAAATATATTCACGAGCTCAATGTGTTAAAAAATTCAAATCGTGTTCAAAGACGTGCTCTTCTTCAACATTCTTCCCCCGATTTGATCTGTTGTATATGTGAAATTTGTTTGAACATTTTGAACGGTAATATTCCTATTAATTCAAACTTAAAAAAGAAATTGGCCAAACATAAATTATTGCTTAGAGGTTTAGCTACTAGACACGAAAAAAACAAGAAAAAAGATTTACATAATAAACGTGTAAGAATTGTTCAAAGTGGTGGAGCATTTTTACCTCTAGTACTACCCGTTTTATTATCTACATTAGCAAGTTTTGTTACAGAGAAATTATTATAGAATGAAATTTGCTAATAAATTTGCTCTTATACCTCAGGAGGTTCTGAATAAACTGAATAACTCTCAGGTTTCTTCTTCTTCGACGACGACGAGTTCAAATGAAAAGACAGGTATAGCTAAGCAAGTTGACATGTATCGTAACGAGCTAGAGCGCATTTTGAAAGATAATACGTTAACACCTGAAGAACAATACAAAATGTACTCGCAACTATTTTCACAATATTTAACTTTTGAACATGAAAAGGCTCAACCTACTACAGTGATTTTAAAACAAAAAGTTATTGATAACGAAGAAGATGAGAAGGATAGTGACGATTTGAAACAAAAAGAAAAAAATTGGTTGAACGATGAAAAGTTACTTAGCGGTATTCCTAAACAGTTTAAACGCTCGGCATCCTTATTATTGGAGCATGTGCGACGTAACCCTAGTATAAATGTTAATAAGCAAGGTGAAGTATTAATTGATGGAAAATTAATTGAAGGATCACATATTATTGATTTATTACATGATTTGTCTCGTAAACGTTCAAAAATTACGCAAACGCTTGGAGTAGATGAGTTTGTTAATGCTTTGAAAAAATATAATGTACCATTAGAGGCTATAGGAAACCCATTACGTAAAATGTTATTCACTTTACCTCGGAAACTCTCCTACCATACACCTCCGGAAGAATCAGATGATCATGCAGTTAGTAGTGTCAAGCGGTTGAATAAACCACTTGTGAAAGGTGTTGATTTATTTTCAAGTGGTGCCGAGGAAGATATCAAAGACGATTCATTCTTTAATAAAGGAAACTCGACAGAAAAGAAGATACGGCGCAAAGCTAGAGCACTTAGACGGTATACTCCTTTGTACTAGAGCGATGAACACCTTACTTTCGAAATTATACAAAAATTTACACGGAAATCCTACAGCTTTTTCTAGTATTGAAAAATTATATGCTGAAGCTAGAAAGCACCATAAAACAATTAAACGTAAAAATGTTAAAGATTGGCTTTCAAAACAAGATAGTTATACTCTACATAAACAAGTCAACAAAAAATTTTCACGTAATCGTATTTATGTTACAGCTATGGATCAACAATGGGAAATTGATTTGGCAGATATGTCTTCTTTAGCAGATTTTAACGATGGATACAAATTTATGCTTACATGTATAGATGTATTAAGTAAATACGCATGGGTTGAACCCTTAAAATCAAAACACTCAAAGAATGTTTGCGATGCTTTTCAAAATATTTTAAAAAGAGGTCGAATCCCTTGGAGAGTGCGCAGCGATAAAGGAAAAGAATTTGTCAACAAAGATTTCCAAAAATTATTGAAAACTAACGATATACATTTTTTTACTTCTCAAAACGAAGACATTAAATGTTCAATAGTGGAACGGTTTAATAGAACTTTAAAAACTAAATTATTTAAATATTTTACAGAGTTTACCACTTATAAATGGATTGATATTTTACCCGCAGTTGTTTCCAACTACAATCACTCTGTTCATAGATCTATTAAGGAAAAACCTATTAATGTAGATTATTCTAACGAAAAAATTATATGGCAAAGACTCTACCCTGAAAGATTATACACTAGAAAGCCTAAGATTGATATAGGAGATTACGTGCGAATTAGTAAACATAGAGGTGTATTTGACAAAGGTTATTTACCTCAATGGAGTGAAGAAGTTTTCAAAGTAAAACATGTTGTGAAGACCTGAAATCATATACTTTATACAATTCAAGATCTGGAAGGCGAAGATATAGAAGGACGTTTTTATGAAAAAGAACTACAGAAAATCGATTTTAATCCTAATATCAAAGAATACAAAATTGAAAAGGTTTTGAAGACTAAACAATTACCAGATGGTCAGAATAGAGTACTTGTGAAGTGGTGGGGTTATCCTGAAAAATTCAACAGTTGGATTTTAGAAAAGGATATACAAAACGACGACGACGACGATTACGATGAACAACTTTGAATTGACATATTATGCTCAACAAGATGAGCTATTATCACAAAATTTTTTAGGAGTTTTTGCTTGCGATACTCTACCGAAGATAGTTAAAAGACCCGCAGCTTTAATTGCAAACACCGATACATCTTTTCAAAAAGGAAGTCATTGGATAGCTATGTATTTTGATAATGCTAACTCTGTATATTATTTTGATTCTTATGGCTTACCACCAGTTATTCCTGCTTTTATAAATTATATTAACAAAAATGCTTTAATAATATATACAAATAAGAAACATTTACAAAATTTTAATAGTAGGGTTTGTGGTATATATACTTTATATTTTTTGTATTATAAAGTGCGACATGTTCCTATGTATAAAATGTTCAAAAGTTTCAGTAACACAAATTTTGTTTATAATGATAGATTGATTTGTAAGTTTTTTCATTGTAAATTTTCTGTAAAAGGTCACTTGCGAAATAAATTATGTACACGTTTGTAAAAAGTTAACTCCTTCTATATGTATTTATATATAAATTTTACTTCACTTTGATAGCTCCGCCTCCTTCATATTTTTGTATAATTTTATTGGTTATTTTAGTAGCTCCGCCTTTTTATAAATTTATAACTGAGTGTTTAGTTGTTAAATAAAAATTTTTTATTTTGAAATGGATAGTAGTAATAGTACGCATTCAGAAACGTCTCGCATTAGCGTTTGGGAGTTTTTTGGAAAACGTCTACCTCGAAACGAAGTGGTTTTCTTCAGTCAGGTCATACTAATATACATTGTAGTCATTACAGCTATAATAAATTTATCTCT